>JAPDVR010000024.1:34933175-35028175 GCA_026230005.1 Gila orcuttii
TCAGTGCAAGTGTGTGTGAGGTAAAAGGACACGAGCTCTTGTAGCTCCGCCCACTGTGCCGGGAGCAGCAGCTCATTTGCATTTAAAGGGACAGACACAAAAACGGCATGTTTTTGCTCACCCACAAAAAGTTAAAATTTTAACATGCTATATAAAAATATCTGTGAGGTATTTTGAGCTAAAACTTCACATACACACTCTGGGGACATCAGAAACTTATTTTTAATCTTGTGAAAAGGGCATTATACCCCCTCTTTAGAGCCATTTAAACCAGGTAAACTGTGAAACGGGTTTAGACAATCATGGGAAGTTTAGTGTGTGTGTGTGAGTGTGTGTGTGTGAAGCCACAGCACGAGGACGGAGGAAGTCACAGAGATTGTGTGTGTAGATACTGTCTGTTCAGTTTTACAGTGAATATCTTCATGTTTGGTGTGTTAATGCATTCGTTGCTGTTTATTTGCATCATAGGATAATGTTGTGTCGCAGATCTGTGTGGTTTTCTCTGAGACGTCTCGGTCTCACAGTTTCTGAATTGTCTTTCATTTCCTGTGAGTTTGGTTCGTGTGCTGATGCATGCCGTCTGAGGTGTAAAGAGTACCTAAAAACAATACTTGAGCAAATGTACAGCGAAAATATCTCGAGTTACAAGTCACTAATTCCGATGCAACTTGAGTAAACGAAACGTGAACAGAACTGAAGTGTTTTACTGCTGCTAAATGTAGGCTCAAAGATGAACTAGTCCTCAACAAATCAAAAGGGCACAAGTAAACCATTATGCTTCAAAAACATCTCTTCAATATATTGGATAAATAAAATAATGTTAAGTGAAATGAAATAGTCAAAGCCTGCTTGCTCTGGTTTCGGCCTCATCATGTCCTCATCTCGTATATGAAACGCCTTCAGCAACTTCACGCTAATGCACGCGCATCAGGCCTTGTTGACCAGTTTAGGGCGAGTGAGAGTAAAACGCACACGTGTAGTACCTTCACTCATGGGCGTCGGAACCATTGTATATGTGTGGGACAAGACCCGCCCACTTTTTAAGACCAGTGATATTGGATCCACTCACTTCTACCGTTTCTAATTCAGCGCGTATGTCTGTTCGCTTTTCAGAGCGCCGTCAGTCAAATCCATTCCATTTGAGGATTGCCCTAATAAATTCAACTCCATTTCTGCTAAATCATTATATTTCTCAACGAGCCACAACTGACGAAAATCTTACTCCTAAATGACAACGAGTCAGCTCTGTCTATTAAACCTTTGAGTTTGAGCACAGCGAACATTTGAATTATGCATTTGGCAGATGCTTTAATCCAAAACGACTTACACTGCATTTCAAGATACACATTTACATTCTTATCAGTTCTTGCTTTCCCTGGGACTCGAACCCATGACCTTGGTGTTGCAAGCGCCAACGCTCTACTGTTTGAGCGACAGGAAAACCTAGACATTCAGATCTGCGTTCTGATCCAGAAAGAGCAGTTGTCATGAATAGATATGAAACTTTTTAACCACAGAGTATCATTATTTCTGTTTTAAAACAATTCAGATTATCGCAGAAGTACTGGGATAAAAGTTCATAGTTAACATATAAACACTGATGTCTACGGTATGAATAATTTTTTATCAAGGAAAAAAAAAACATTTAAATATGTCATTTTGGTGATCAAAGATGAGATTTAAGGGATAAAATTGTTGACTACAGAGCGGGACTTTAAAGATTTTTTTAAATAGACAAAAGAAAATGTACACTTTGTCAGACCCTCATGGTATTTTGTTTAGTTGTCGTTCAGATTTATCCTGTCCTTTGTGAATGTGATGCAGAACTGCGGCGGGTTTTCACGCGGAGCTCCAGTGTGTTCTGATGAAGGTGTGTGTGTGTGTGTGTGTGTGTGTGCAGGTGGTCATTAACTGTCCTCTGGTCCGCGGGATCAAATATAACCAGGCCACTCCCACGTTCCACCAGTGGCGGGACGCGCGGCAGGTGTGGGGGCTGAACTTCGGCAGTAAAGAAGACGCGGCTCAGTTCGCTAGCGGGATGATGCACGCGCTCGACGTGCTCAGCGGCCAGGCGGATCCGGGTCAGTGATCAGGAATCACTAGGGGTGTAACGAAACCCTCATGTCATGATGCGATACATATCACGATACTGAACTCACAATATGATATTATTGCAATACTCCAAGACATATGATAAAAGGTTAACAAAAAATGTACTGTTGATTAAAATGCTAAATTTGGTATTACATTGTGTGTGTAAATGAATAGGATGGACTTGGTGCTGGAACCCAATACAGGACAATAGAGACGCCAGAATAACAATATTCATGATTCTGAAGCTGAAAATACAGAATTATTTTAGATGAATATGTTTACACTGTCACTGACTAGATATATTTAAAATAATGTAGGACACTTTTACTGGTAACATCAGATATTTGGCATTATCAGAACCCACAAATATTCCCCCATTGCATTATTATACATTATATTCAATATAGCAGTTTAATATACTACTGACACTAAAACTCTGAAAACTAGAATTTTTTCTCACACAGTAATTTTCATTTTGGGTGAATTATACACAATGCAGATTGTCACTATCCACGATACATATTGATGCGTTTTTGTATTGCGATATATTGTTACACCCCTATGAATTATTACTGTCTGGTATTACCTGTATGTTTAGAGTTTGGTCTGATCTGTGTGATTCGGTCTCTGTCGTACAGGCGCATGTCCTCCTCCTCGACCGCCTCAGAATGGCCCGAGCGCTGAGGAGTTAGAGCAGAAGAGGAGGTATGATCATCATCATCATCATCATCATCATCATTAGATCAGACCTGCACAACAGTCCAAATCAATCCTGATTCACTTCACTGTCTGTTAGCGATTCATCAGTGATCTTATTCTACACTCCTCTCAGCTGATGTCATCAATCCCTCTTATTCATCATACAATTACATCAAGTCCCGCCCACATTTATTCTCATTGAACATCCTGTTTCATGCGTCACATTACAGAAGCGATACGAGTTTTCTATTTATTTGTCTGAGAATATATAATATATAAATTTATTTATCAGTCCCTCTGAAAATATATAATATAATGTATATTTCTTTTTGTATAATATTTATTTATTTATATATTTGGTTGGTTTGTTTTTTTATTGGTCCCTGAGAATATATATTTATTCATTTATATGTTTGCAATTGTGAAAATATATATTATTTATATATTTGTGCATTTATTTATTTGCGCATTTAATTGACTTATTTATTCATTTAAGTTTTTAATTGTGCTATTATTTATTTGTGCATTTATTAATTTATTTCTGCATTATTTATTAATTTATTTCTGCATTTATGAATTTATTTCTTCGTTTATTTATTAATTTATTTGTGCATTTATATTATTTATTTGTGCATTTATTAATGTTGCATTCATTTATTAATTTGTGCATTTGTTAAATAAACAAACAAATAAATAATAAAATGCACAAATAAATTAACAAATGCACAAATAAATTAATAAATTAATAAACGCACAAATAAATAAATAAATGCACAAATATATTAACAAATGCACACATACATTTATAAACGTAAAAATAAATAAATAAATGCACAAATAAATTAATAAACTTATTTAATTTATTATATAAATACATATATTATATAAATTATTTATTTATTTTTGCGTTTATTAATTTATTTGTGCATTTGTTAATATATCTGTGGATTTATTAATTTGTTTGTGCATTTGTTCATTTTATTCATTTATTTGTGCATTTATGTATTTTTTTTTTGTGCATTTATTCATTTCTATTTTGAAATGGTTCCCATGTGGATGTCAGTGAGATGCTGAGTGTAACTGGTGTGTGTGTTTAGGCAGGAGCAGCAGGAGAGAGAGAGACAGGAGCAAGAGCGACTGGAGAGAGAGAGACGGGCGTCTTTGGCTCCAGCCCCGCCTCCTGTTCCTCCTCCCGCTCCAGCCTCTGGTCCTCCTCCTCCTCCTCCACCCGGACCTCCACCTGCTCCAGGACCCCCGCCGCCCCCACCACCACCACCTCCTTCAGGAGGAGGAGCTCCACCACCCCCGCCCTCAGGAGGAGGAGGGGGTGGAGGAGGAGGAGGAGGCGGAGGAGGAGGAGGAGGTGGAGGAGGAGGACTAGGAGGAGATGGAGGTCTGGCCGCAGCACTCGCTGGAGCTAAACTACGGAAAGTGGCCAAGGTCAGTCTGAAGTTCACCAGATCCACTGTTCATCATCTGTGATGTTTAATAAGATTCCTGTATAGAGACAGAGCGCATTTAGGCCACGTCCACCGGGGGGCAATCCAACCGTCTCCATTGACTTTGTATTACGAGAAGCTGCATCCTTGTCATTTCTGGATTATAACAAAAACAAAACAATGTATAAAAGCTGTCTAAAAGGTGTACAGCAAACAAGCTAAAAAAACAGAAATAAGTTTTTATAAGTTGTCGACCCCAAAAAACGAGCGTTTAAAGACACAAAAGCGCACAACAGATTTGTCTCTTCTGGCCACCAAGGAGACAGCCAAGTCAGTAGGCCGGTCTATGGCAGCCCTGAGAGAGAGAGAGGCCACGGAGAGACATCTTTGGTTAAATCTATCAGACATGAAAGATAGGGATAGATCTGTTCTAATATACGCCCGCTTCGGCGACTTAACACGTCGTTGAGAGGTTTCAGGAGGCGAAGAAACAAGCAGCGACGTTCCAGAAGTTTCTTCCTCCCCGAACTATGGTCCCCGAGACTGCTGGGTGGGAGCAGTCTCGGCCGTATACGAGCTCCTCACAGCACAGAGTGCAACAGAAACCAAGCGTCGCCACTCAGGCTCCTCCACAATCAGGGTGGTCTTGGTGGCGGTCGCAGTCAAGATCTAAGGACTGTCATTATCTTGAAGAAGGCTTCAAATAAGAAGGGCCCTCCTGGGAGAAATGGTTTCCACCTCATTACACGGTGCCCATTTCTCCTCGTTGCTCTCTTGGGGGAGGAGGGCCGCAGTGCTGCCAGTTCGGTTGTTTCCTGCCGGTTCATCATTTCAGGGCGCCAAGGTGGCTGTTCAACCAATACCAGAGGCCAGTCTTGAGAGACTGGTCCCCTTAGTAGAATTTCTGGCGGCGTGGAAGCTACTGCCAAATATATCTCTTTGGGTCCTGCTCACTATAGAAAAGGGTTACAGAATTCAGTTCAGTTCTCGTCCGACCAGATTTCTAGGGATCCTCCCTACAGTGGTGGAGCCCAAGCAGGCTCTGGTTATGTAGCAAGAAGTTTAGACTCTTCTACGAACGGAGGCTATAGAAAGCCTCCCAGCAGGGAGTCAGGGTTTTACAGCCGTTACTTTATTGTTCCAAAGAAGGATGGAGGGTTGCATCCTATTCTAGACCTGCGGCAACTAAACCGCAGGGTTCAGAAACTCAAGTTCAAGATGCTTACACTCAAACAGATTGTGTCACAGATTCAGTCCGAGGACTGGTTTGTCACAGTACATTTGAAGGATGCGTCCATGTAGCCATCCTTCCTCATCACAGGAAGTTCCTATAGGTCGTTTTCGGGGGGCAAAGCGTACCAATTTCGGGTTCTTCCCTTCGGCCTAGGTTTATCACCCCGCTTTCCACTTTCACTTTCACCATGCGTGGATGCAGCTCTGGCTCCACTGAGACTCCAGGGCATTCTCGTGTTTAATTAAATCGACGACTGGTTGATTTCTGCTCAATCCGAGCAGATTGTAGTCCGGCATCAAGATGTTGTTCTGTCTCACATAAGAAAGTTGGGAATGAGGCTCAACGCCAAAAAGTGTTCTCCTTCCAGCTCAGAGGACCACTTTTCTAGGCGTGGTTTGGGATTCGACAATGATGCAGGCACAACTGTCCCCTGCTAATATAGTATCGATTCTCTCAGCCGTAAATGGGGTAAGACTAGGCCAGACACTCACTGTGAAATAGTTTCAGAGACTGTTGGGTCTTATGGCAGCTGCGTCCAATATAATAACTTTTGGCCTGCTGTACATGAAACCCCTGCAGTGGTGGCTCGGAACCAAGAGGTTTTCTCAGAGGGGAAATACGTTTTGCATGATCAAGGTCACGCAGCGATGCCTACCTGGCTTAGTCATGTGGAAGAAACCTTTGTTCCTCGCCCAAGGCCCAGTGCTGGAGGCTTCTTGTTGTCGCGTAACGCTAACGACGGATGCTTCCCACACAGGTTGGGGGGCGATCATGAGTGGTCGCTCTGCGAAAGGTCTGTGGCAGGACAATCTACTTTCTTGGCACACAAATTGGCTAGAAATTATGGCTGTGTTTCGAGCTCTCAAACTTCCTCCCAGACCTGAGGGGCCATAAACACATCTCTTACATCAACCATCTCTTGGTGGTCTCTTACATCAACCATCAGGGGGGTCTGCGGTCATGTCATCTAGTTCATCAGATCCTCCTATGGGCCCAAGGGAAATTGCTGTCTCTCAGGGCAGTATATATTTCGGGGCATCAAAAACAGGTAGCAGATATCCTGTCAAGACAGGGGCTGAGGCCCGGGGAATGGAGACTTCAACCCGAGGCGGTGAAGCTCCTATGGGAGAATATGGTCAAGCACAAGTAGACCTATTTGCATCTTCAGAGACAACTCACTGTCCCATGTGGTTCTCCCTCACGCATCCAGCTCCCCTGGGGTTGGATGCGATGGTTCAGGTGTGGCCAAGGCTATACCTGTACGCCTTTCCTCCGATATCTTTGCTCCCGGGAGTTTTGGAGAGGGTTCGCCGGGATGGGGCCCTTCTTCTATTAGTAGCCCTGTACTAGCCGGCCCGAGTTTGGTTCTCGGACCTGGTGTTCCTTCTAGACGGCTCTCCGATGGAGATTCCGATCAGAAGGGACCTATTGTCCCAAGCAGAGGGCACGATTTATATCCCTCGCCCGGAGTTGTGCAAAATGTGGACTGTCAGGGGGCCCAGCTCATAGAATCGGGTATCTTGACCGAGGTCGTGGAAACCATACTCCAGTCCAGAGCTCCCTCCACGAGAAGACTATATGCACTGAAGTGGAGAATGTTCTCTTCTTGGTGTGGACAACGTCAATTGGATCCAGTCAACTGCCCTTTGGTTCAGTATTTGATTATTTGCAAGAACGTTTCTCTGCTGGATTATCTTCTTCCACCTTAAAGGTGTATGTGGTGGCAATATATGCTTACCACACTCCTTTGGACGGGACATCATTGGGGAGAGATCTTCTCATTACTCAATTTCTTCATGGCACTCTGAGGCTAAGGCCTGCACTGGAGCACTGGCTTGGGATTCACACTAAAAACTTTATTTCTCCTTGCTATTTCTTCCATCAAGAGAATTGGAGACTTGCAAGCCTTGTCGGTTGCTCCTTCGTGCCTGGAATTTGCACCTGGTATGGTGAAAGCCTTTCTTCACCCTAGGATAGGTTATGTCCCATAAGGTCCCTACTAATGTTGCGGATCCCATTATGGGGAAGAGGGAACGAGAGGGGGCGTTTCCACAGCATCTGATGCAGCGTCTCGTTCCCTCTTCAGGGAACCAGGGTTTCATATACGCAACTTGAGACGTTCCCCCCCGGTTCCCCCCGGTTTTCAGATTATGACGCATGTCGCTCTGTCTCTATGTTTGAGCTTTTGTACATGTTCCGAGTGAAAGATTGACAGGTGAGCGGGCGGTCCTTCAGTGTTGTCCATGATACATCAGAACTACAGATCTGATCACCTGACAGATGTAAACACCCATTGTACGAGTCGTAGACCGGCACTTTTCAACCAGGGGCCTCAAGATGACTTAAAATGAGACAAACTAAGCTAAACAACATAAAATCAAGATGTTTTTCATTTTAATTCTGCCCCTCAAAAACTTTGAATACTGTTGTGTACAATGAAGGCTCTTAAAGTCAAAAGCGTAGAGAAACTTATGCATGAACTCAGAGCCCTCTGCTGGTTGTTCACTGGATGTGCAGGAGGACAGTGGAGCGGCGGCTCCTGCGGCGAGCGCCAGTTCAGGAGGAGGAGGAGGAGGAGGAGGAGGTGGAGGAGGACCAGGACTGATGGGAGAAATGAGTGCAATTCTCGCTCGACGGTCAGTTAAATGCCACCACAATCATATGATGTTTGCTCTGGAATACTATAGCATAAATTTAGTCCAAAACCACCCGCTTAGACAGGAAGTCATTTAACAACCAGCTCCTACATCTCTTTACCAAAGACTTTACTTAGATATACAAAGACTGTGCACTCATATTACTATGAATAGTAGAGAGTGCAATGCGCAATTTAGCCGAATAAGTCCCGCCTCCTCAATAAAAGAGCCAATCGCTGATTGGTAAAGGCATTGCGTCACTGCAGCCGCCCTTAGAAGCTCCGAAATCGCATATTTCCCTACTATAAAACAGTATACGAGCTGAGTATGTCTGAATTCATAGCACTCTTAACACATGGGCGAAAAGTCTCCGGATGACCTACTACTTCCGGCGAGATTCTGAAATTTGCATTTGAGGGACACTTTACTATCCCATGAGGCCACGGGAGAGGATTTGTGAATGGCAGTGAAGCGACGCGACTGACGCTGGTACATGGCAAAGTTTATACTGTAAGTAAGGGATAATGTACATCCAGTCGGTTGTTATCTCAGAATAAACCTGACAGGGTGATCAGGATCAGGTCTTGCATCAGCCTGAAGGGGGTTTATTCTGAGATAACAACCGGCTGGATGTACATTATCCCACTAATTACACGACTACTTGCCACATTAGTAAATAATTAGACACAAAATATTTTATTAGCTCTTTAAACGCAAAGCTTCAGCAGAGAGAGCTGTTTCAGCGGCAAGTTCAAACTTGATGGACATTTAAGAGATACAGTATACAGTCATACCACTTATTACACAGCATATCAACACATAAATAAGAGATATTGATTTCAGATTAAACTGAATTGTACCTGTTTGTATCTTATAATCCAACAGTGTACAAAACAATAGCCACAAAATGGCAGATGCTGCGTTTGTATGAAACAAGAGAGAGTCCACAATACTGGATGCCATAATTAAATAACTGCACTCAAAAAAATGAACGAGGAAGGTTGTGCACTTTACATAATATATTTATTTTTTTTTTACTTATAATAATTGTGTTTTTTTACTTGAAATTTTTTTTCTATTAAGGTCCACGTAATTATGTCTCAACTTAACAATAGAAAATCCTAAAGTGTTGTCTAAACACAAACCATTTATGTTAAGTAAAAAATTCTTACATCCAGAGGGTGGCAGTGTAGTGCGACGCCAAGTGCCATTTTGCCCTAACTTAATTTGATTGTGTTCAATCTGCTTAAATATATGTAAAATTTAAGTTTACTTAATCCGTTTGTGTTGGATTACATGATTGATTTGGGTTGCATTAACTGAAACTGGGCGGTGCTTGTTAGTTCCCAGCATGCTTTGCATATGGTTGAATTAAGAGAATAAATGTTAAAATTAAGTGTTATTTTATGTTTTTTTGAGAAAATGAGAAAAGCGGAAGACTTGATAGTGTGTAATTGTGTTTAATGTTCAATTACATTGGAATTATTTGAACCATTTAAATTACAGTGGGTTACTATTGTGGAGAAGAGTGGAGCATTTTGTTTGACTGTGGACTGATTTAATTATTTTCTACTGCTTTGGTTAAAGGAGCAAGTAAATCTTAGCATTTAAGATGCTAATATGTGCTACTGTTAGCTAGAGGTGGGCGATACTGCAAAATTCGGTATCGATCCGATACCAAGTAAATACAGGGCCAGTATCGCCGATACCAATACCAATACTTTTTAATTTTAAAAGCATGCACTTTAACTTACATGCACTTTCCTGTGCTAGAGCAGTGTGTCATGATTTATGAGGTGAATGCATCATTAATATGCTAAATCTGAATACTTTTTCATGACCACTAAATATTTTGTGATTTGTGCTCTCAACTCGCCTGTAATTAGTCAGTGACTTTTACCAAACTACCCTAATTATAGTAAATGCACTATTGTACACTAGCCTACTGTTCAAAAGTTTGGGAACTGTAAGATTTTTAATTCTCTTCTGCATTTATTTGATCAAAAATACAGTAAAAACTGTAATATTATTACAATTTAACATGGGCTATTCTGTCATTTATTCCTGTGATTGTTGTGGCAGATTTAAGGGCTCTGGTTCTGGTCTGCAGATTTCAGAGTGCTCTAATTCAGGTTTCAAAGAAAATCTTTCAGAGTCGAAGTTCCAGGTCTCAGAAGAAGTAACTTTACTGAGCAATTCAACAAAGTGAGATGCCAGCTGGCCATCTGATTTTACAGTGGTCGACATTCAGGTCTTATAACTTTTTCTTATCGTTGGTACCCAATGAGCATCTGTATTATTATCCTTTTACACAATGGGCATCTGTATTATTATCTGTTTTCTTCCTTGTAATCTCGCCACCATTAAAAACATCTCCCCTAGACCTTCTCCTATTGGTGGAACATCTTACATTGTATATGTTTCTCTTCCAGTGCTTCCTAACACCTGCATCTCTACTACAAGTTTTTTGGATACTTATCCCTGTCCTCATATGCCCTGTCCTTACATGCCCTGTGACCTAGTTTTTCTGCTTGGCATTACAGCACTTAGACTTGTACATGAGACAGAAGAGATTCCCCAACACATCCCCCCTTTGGGACTAAATCTAGTCCCACCTTCACATTGTTCTTACCCAGAATGTATCTCTATGAGCAAGCCTCTTTTCACCTGTCTAGCAAACATGGTCAATATAGACCATCCACCTGTTCTATCAATAGGCTTTTTGTCACAAAGGTACACTCTGGAGGAATAGTGAGACCAAACATCTCCACCCCTCTTTGTCTGGAGTGGAGTAAAAGATCTCACCTTCCTGTCAGACCATCACTTTATAGGGATAGATTTGCTTCAAACATTCAGTGTGATCAACACACAGCAGTGCATAAACTTGAAGTTAGGATCTGTCCCACGATGCCAGAGGAACTGCGCAGGCGCTTCCGGTGGCCTGGAGTGCTATCTGGGTTGCTCCATCTTTGCCAGAGTTGCCCTGGCGCTGCCTAGGGTGCTATCTGGTGTTGGAGCAGACAGCGGGTTTTTAAACCACCAGTTGAGTTTGCCCTTGTTGTTTCAACATTGGACGACAGCGCTTGCTTTTAATTTCTCTTTTGCACCATATATATACAGTATATATGTTCCAGTAGTCTAATGCATGTAACGTCTAGTCTTCTAAACTTGTTACAGTAATGTATTAAAATATATTCAAAATGTAAAAGTAAATAAAATGATTTAAGAATAATAAAAACATTCTTATCGTTCCCTTTATATCTGGTTCCATTACCTCATAGCACGGGCAATGACCTGCTTTAAACCTTCTGTCGTCCCCTCTCACTCACATATTCATAATTGTGACAGTAATGTGATTATATATGCATGCTTCAATATGCTTATAAGTATAGGATATATGCAGGAAAGGGTCCTTTTTTTTAAAAATGAAAAGAAATACAAAAACCCATCTAACTAACTCCCTACTCTACCCATTCTTTCCAGGATCCAAACACAGAATCAAACCAGTATCCAATATTTCTATCTCTTCCCGCATTTTCAGTAACCTCTTGTCTTAGATCCTTCAGCTTCTTCATGGCTCTAATACAAGCTCCATCAGGGGCTATATTATTATTATTTGGAATAAAGGTAAAACAGTTAGCTTCAAATATTATACAACACATTCTTTCTCCGCAAATAACCAATTTAATGTTGGTCTGTTTTGCCATGTCATGTCACTTATGAGTTCCCAACTGTTCTCCCAAGGCTCTCAATGTGCCTTCAGTGAGTTAATGCACTTCTGTTGATTGCTATAAATGTAATTCATCCATTCTTTATGCATACAAATATACTCAAAGCCTGATTTACTTCATGCTTAAAGCTATGCTTAAACTCAATTGGTATTCCCCATGGTTGACCAATCAAATCTATACACACCTTTTCTGACATTGTTTTGAACACAAATATTGCATTTGGCTATGTTTCAATCTTCTATCAAAATCCTCTATCATCAATTTTCTTTACTCACTTAACTCACTTCCCCCCTTTGTGCGATGGTCAAACCACGCACATCTGAAATTAAAATAGTAAAAAGTGTTGCTACTGCAATTATTTTTCCTTTAATACCTGAAGTTGAGGGTTTTGCTTATGCCTTCTTGACTTATCGATATATACTTAATTTTATATTCAATTATCTACATTCTGATGACAAAAGCTACTGAATGTAGGCAATGTAGCATTTCCCATGTGAACAACACAGCTAGCCGACATCAGTTGCCATTTGATTGTGTTAAACACCGCTGTCATGAACCCAAAATTTTTCAATATCTAAAAGAACAAATTATCTGGTAGGTCTGGACATGCTGTTGTTTGAAAGAACCATCATCAATTTCTCTAATCTGATTTGTCATTCATCTGTTAATTTAATTTCTCTTCATAATCTTTTCTTCTGTTGCTTATGAGCTCTTTTAAATGACTTATAATCTCATCATAATCTCAAATTCATGACCCACAATATTAACATGGTAATGACAGCATTTGTGATATCACGTGTTTGTAATTTGTGTAGTTACTATTTTATTTCTAAACCTAAAAAATTAACTATTGAGCAAGATCCATAGCTTTATCATCCACATTTTTTTGTTGTTGAACACATTATGTCCTTTTTTTTTTCTTCTTTCCTGATAGAGAGCTCAGTATCACTAAAGCTTATATCAGCTCTGTCTTGAAAGCAGAGTCCAAAAACTCTCAGTTCAATGGACAACATCCTCAATTACCTAATTATGCATTTACTCCTAGTTGATTCATGCAATAGTCCCTCACTCCCCTAAGTTCAGCCTCAGTTTTAGTTAATTATTGAGTCATGCAAACACTCAACTTCCCCTCCCCTCCTTTTTTCTTTCTTTTAATATATCTATATATACATATTTAAATGCTTACAGCTGAACTGATGTCTATTAAAAGGCAAATAGAGTGGTAGCTTAACAGAATATAGAGAACTGCTGCTGGACCAGTGAATAATTAAAATACAATTAATATGGCCAATCAGTGAAATTTGAAGCGGTCTCTGTAGTGATCATTGAAAACGTATCACCTGTGCCCACTAAGGAAAGGATGAAGTCCTTCTGCTTGGATCAGCGATCAGTTGAACTGGTTGGGCTGTTGTCTGAGGGTTTCCCTCCTCATCCGATGCATTTGATTGGTCAGGTCATGTTAGGACAGATTGGTTTGACTCTGGATGCTGTTGTCTCTCTGCCTCTCCTCAGCCTGGCTTTTGGCCGAGCTACGGAGGAGACAATTTTGCATAATGGCAGGATGTTTTTCTTGGTTGTTTCTGCATCAACACAGTCTTTGTCCATACCAGCCCCTCAAAAGTGTTAACTTCCTCTTTCGGGGGGAATGAAGGCCCACCAACCAAATGCCTCTTCTTTTCTCTGCAGCCGTGTCCTTATGTTTCTTGCTCTCACTTGTTGCACAGTCCAGTTGCTGTTGTTTATGTCGAGGCAGCCGTCCCAAAAGATGTCTGGTGTCATCTGGAAATTAAACACTCAGAGATCTGCATTAATCAAATTCATCCTTTATAAATTCTTCAACCATCTCTTTCAATTGTCCTTTAATTTCAGAAGTCTCATCTGGTTGATAACAGCAGTTTCCCCATGTAATTTTAATAAAGCATCTTTCTTCTTTGCAGAATGCAGAAAATAGCAGCCCTTCAGTCTGAGTTGCCTTATTTTCAGTCACATATATAGCATTTTTATCACTCGCTATATCGATCCCTACTCTCTCTCAAGTATTTTAAGTCAATGACTCTCATTACTGTAAAATGTATATAATACACTATGTCTGTTAAAAGTGTCTGTTAAGCTTGGTCACCCAATCCAGCTCATTCAACACAATGAATAAACTATTTTAAGTAACACAATCCAAAAATCTCAATTTTGGCAATGGATCAAATTTCAGGGACAAAAATATATCAACATCATAGGCTACATCCTTATATAACAGGTCAATCATACCCACATCTAGTATGTTATTATTTTCTTTCAGGTTAACTTCTCATCAATAATTTTTATTGGTGTTTTCTTGGTAATTATGAAATTAGCCTACTTTTAATTCTGACTGGATTAGCAGATTTCACCAATCCTACTTGATCTCTTAGTAAACTGTTTTTCATACATTTTTCTTTTAGGACAGTGAGAAATAAAATTGGACCAACACCCTTTGGTAAAAGAAAAGGCATCATCCATTGGCTCAACATTTCTAAATGAGCACGCTAATAAACTGTTGCCACAACTGATAAAATTAAATTCACAAAAACCCAATTAGGCCAATTGAAAAATGTATGTGTGACCAATGATGAGAAATTTTTGATTTGGACATTTTTTAGTTAACCTTTGATTGTCTGTCTGTTGCTTTCAGACATCCATCTCTGCCCGCTCTTTTCTCAGGGCTTCTCTTTCTTTATCCATTCATCAGTCCTTATGTCTTGCTCTAATTCCTTCATTATATCTGCCAAACTTTTAGATGTCTCTCTTTTCTTTAGGCTTTCTTCATATGAATCTTTTCTTGACTACTACTTTCGGCTTGATGCCTCCTTTTCCATTTCATCCTCATGTCATCCTTATACTGTATGTGCACTTGCTCTCTAACCTGATGCTTATCTCTCTTTCTTCATTATCCTGCATTATAACTTGCAAAATCTATATGGTTTTAATTTTAAGTCAAATTTTAGATCAGCGCATATAGCAGAGAATAGATTAGGCTCGAAACTGTTATTTATGTGTGATTTGCTTGACATTAAACAGTGTTATTCAGCGCAATAAGTCGCATAAACAACTCATTGTGGTACTTATTTTACACAATATTGTATTGCATATTGAATATCGCATGTTTCTTCAGTATTGTGCAGCCCTACTCTTACTTCTACTGTTCCTGTTGTGTCAGACATCTGTTTCTCTGAGGGGCCATACGAAGGTGCATGGGGAGACAGTCTTTCCGTGTTCGTCATTATATCTCCCTTTGACCTATCTCCTTATTTTTAATAATTCTTCTCCCTTTTTTAAATAAAGTCAGTACTTGTTGTTCTTCCCTTTTTATTTCCCCATTTTTACTCTTACCCTAGACCATATAGGCCTATACATATATATATACATATACACATACACATACATACACACATCCATCCTTAGTCAATGATTCAGTTTCTCTGCACATAGCCACATCAAATGTTCCTTCAGCTGGTCATTTGGTTTTTAGGCTTTTTGCCCTTATTTTTTTTGACCAATTTTTAGCGGGTTGTCCTATAGTAGGCCTATCTCTGCATAATTGATTTCCTGACCTTAGTATCTCTAAAGCTGTTGATGTCATTATAATCTTAATTACTATCACTGTATGTTTCACACCTTTTTAGTATATTACTAACCCGTTACTAACCCCAGCTTGCATTTATTCAGAAATAGAAAAAATGAATTCTTTGTCTCTGTCTCCCTCCTTTTCTTCCTCACAAGCGCACGCACACACACACACACACACACACACACACACACACGCAGTCTCACTTTCTTCTTGCAGCCCCTCCTCTCTCTGTCTCCTTTCTGCCTCTCTTTCTCATATCACAGTCCGTCCCACATTTGCTCTGCCTTAACTTCAAGCCTTCTTAAAAACGTTCTTTTACCACCTGTATGTCTTCACTTATTTTCCCTTCTTGTTTCTTTACTTCACATGCGTTAATAAACAGTGTGCTTCTCGCACTGGGGCGTGCTTCTCACGCTACGCGCTTCTCGCGTTAATAAACAGTGCGCTTCTCGCGTTAATAAACAGTGTGCTTCTCGCACTGGGGCGTGCTTCTCACGCTACAAGCTTCTCGCGTTAATAAACAGTGTGCTTCTCGCGTTAATAAACAGTGTGCTTCTCGCACTGGGGCGTGCTTCTCACGCTACGCGCTTCTCGCGTTAATAAACAGTGTGCTGGAGGGTGGTGTGGAGCGGAGATGGCAGGAAGTGACATAGGAGTAGGAAGTGAGATGGAGATGGGAGAAGAGGACGCGGGAGAAACTAACAGTGGAGATTGGTATACAACAGTTCGAAATTTCAAAAGGAAAAAGAAAGATGAAAACCTTAATGATGATAATCGTTGGGATTCGGATGTGGAGAGTGTTGTCAGTGCATCTCAAACTAGAGAGGAAGAGTTTAAGGTAAAACTTCAGTTTGATTCTCCTGGCTCAGTTAACCCATTGAAATTGACTAAAGCTCTACATGACACTGTAGGTACTGTGAATATTAAACCACTTAGAGATGGTAGTTTGCTGATTACTTGTTCTGATGCCAAACAGAGAGATGACATGATTAAAATGACTAACTTGGAAGGAAAGAAAATCAAATGTTTTGTTTGGGGGCAAAAGAAAACAGTACAAGGAGTTATTACAGGGATTTCAACTGACCTAACTACTGAAGAAATTTTGGAAAATGTATCCGGAGCTAAAGTAGTAAAGGCTAGAAGATTGATGTATTTCAAGAATGGAACAAAACAGGAGAGCTTATCTATCTTATTGCAATTTCAGGAAGAAATGCTGCCAACAAGAGTTAAAGAAGGGTTTATGAGTTTTCAGGTACGACCATATGTTCCTCCTCCTCTAAGGTGTTTTAAATGCCAACGATTTGGGCATGTAGCAGCGGTGTGTAGAGGCAAACAGCGGTCTGGTAAATGTGGAGGAGAAGATCATGAATATGGCAAATGTAATGAAGGTACAAAAAACAAATGCTGCAATTGTGGGGGTGAACATAGTGCTGCGTATAAAGGATGTGAGGTGCATAAACGAGCGGCGGAAGTACAGAGAATCAGAGTTGAAGGAAAGATGACATATGCTGAAGCCATTAAAGTAGTTAATACAAAAAGAAATGTGACAGTATCACCAATGGTGAGAATGGTTGAGCAGAGACCGGGTCAGATTTCTGAGCAGAGACAGGATCAGAGTTCTGAGCAGAGACAGGATCAGAGTGCTGAGCAGAGACCGGGTCAGAGTTCTGAGCAGAGACCGGGTCAGAGTTCTGAGCAGAGACCGGGTCAGAGTTCTGAGCAGAGACCGGGTCAGAGTTCTGAGCAGAGACCGGGTCAGAGTTCTGAGCAGAGACCGGGTCAGAGTTCTGAGCAGAGACCGGGTCAGAGTTCTGAGCAGAGACCGGGTCAGAGTTCTGAGCAGAGACCGGGTCAGAGTACTGAGCAGAGACCGGGTCAGAGTTCTGAGCAGAGACCGGGTCAGAGTTCTGAGCAGAGACCGGGTCAGAGTTCTGAGCAGAGACCGGGTCAGAGTTCTGAACAAAGACTGGGTCAGAGTTCTGAGCAGAGACCGGGTCAGAGTACTGAGCAGAGACCGGGTCAGAGTTCTGAGCAGAGACCGGGTCAGAGTTCTGAGCAGAGACCGGGTCAGAGTTCTGAGCAGAGACCGGGTCAGAGTTCTGAGCAGAGACCGGGTCAGAGTTCTGAGCAGAGACCGGGTCAGAGTTCTGAGCAGAGGCAGGATCAGAGTTCTGAGCAGAGGCAGGATCAGAGTTCTAACAAGATAAGAAGAGATTATGATAGGCCTACAGCAACCAAATCAAATATTGGAGTGGATAGTGTTGTGTTTGTAGCATTTCTGGCAGAAGTAGTCAATTGTTCAGCTCAAACACAAAGCAGAACAGAGAGGATTAAAATAATCATAAAGGCAGCACAAAAATATCTTAATTTGGGGGAATTAACAGTAGATGCAATAAATGAAACACTCATAGCAGGGATACAGGAAACTCAGTCAACATGTGGAGAATCATAATGTTTTTTGCAATTCTGCAATGGAATGCTCGCAGTCTTTACTCTAATGGACAGGAATTAAAAAAGTATATTGAAGAAAGGAGTGAAAAACCAAATGTTATTTGTGTACAAGAAACGTGGCTTAGACCTCATTTAGATTTTATACTACATGGATATGTGGCTATACGAAGGGACAGGGAAAGCGGCAATGGAGGTGGTGTAGCTATGTTTGTTCAACAGGGAATAGGATATAGGATTATAAATATAAGTAAAGATTCTGAGGCAATTGTAATTGAAGTATGGATAGGAAAAATGAACATATGGATAGTGAACTATTATAATCCATGTGGGAAGCTAAATAAAGGGGTGCTTGAAAAGATAATTGGTGGAGAAACGCATAAGACAGTTTGGTGTGGGGACTTTAATGCGCATAGTACACTTTGGGGTGGTACACATACTGATTATAACGGAAGTGTAGTGGAAGAATTTATAGAAGATCCAGATCTAGTTTGCTTGAATGACGGGAAAGTTACTAGAATAGATGTAGCAAGAGGATTGGAATCTCCAATTGATCTTACTCTGGTTTCTAAACAAATAGCAAGAGTTAGTAAGTGGGATGTAATACATGACAACACAGTAGGCAGTGACCATTATCCAATAATATGTGAAATAGGAGTGGGTTCAATTCAGTTGGAGGAAATAGGTTTCCCTAGATGGAAATTAACAAATGCTAATTGGGCACTTTATAATACGACATGTAGTTTGAGGTTAGAAGGAATTAGCCAAAATAGGTATGATAGTATAGATGACTTTAATGCAAATGTTGTAGAAATCATGTACTCCACTGCAGAAGAAGTTATTGGTAAAGGAAGTGGATTTAAACAGCATAAGACAGTCCCCTGGTGGTCAGATGAATGTAATAAAGTAATTAAGATAAGAAATAGAGCTTTTAGGAAAGTTAAAGGATCCTTCTCTTTTAATGACTTAATAGAATATAAAAAGGCACAAGCAGAAGTTAGACGGACAATTAAGAAAGCTAAACAAGATTACTGGGAGCAATTTTGCAATAAAATAGGGAGAGAAACGCATATTAGTCAAGTGTGGGGCATGATAAGAAGGATGGGAGGAATAAGGAGGGAGTATACATTGCCAGCTATTAAATATAATAACAAAATTTTGATAACAAATAAGGATAAAGCGGAGGCTCTGGTGGAGACATTTGTTAAAGTTCATAGCTCTACAAATCTGACACCTGATGCAAGGAAAGGTGGAGAAGAAGTAATGAGAGGACACTCTAATATCCTAAAGGAAAAGGAGGACTTTAATGGAACATTAAATATTTTTTTTTTCTTTATTTGAACTGAAAAGAGCATTGGTAGGAGTTAAAGCAACGTCCCCTGGTAAAGATGAAATAAGTTTAAAAATTGGTTGAAAACTTAAACCATCAAGCGCAGTTGGTGATCCTAAAGTTATATAATAAGGTATGGGAGTTGGGGGTGTTGCCGTCAGCATGGAAACATTCTGTTGTTATCCCAATTGGGAAACCAGGGAAAGATAAAGGTGTAACAACTAGCTATAGACCTATCGCATTAACATCCAATTTATGTAAAATAATGGAACGTATGGTCACAGACAGGTTAACTTACACATTAGAGAGTATGAATTTGCTAATACCGCAACAGAGTGGTTTCCGTAGAGGGAGGACAACTATGGATCCAGTGATATGTTTGGAGGATGAAGTTAGGAAGGCTCAGGTTAAAAAAGAAATAGTAGCTGCTGTCTTCTTTGATGTGGAGAAGGCCTATGATATGTTATGGAAAGAGGGTCTTCTTATTAAATTGGAATCCATGGGAATTGGTGGAAGAATGTTCAACTGGATCATGAATTTTCTGAAAGACAGGACCATAGAGGTAAGAATTGGAGTATCTTACTCTAATGTTTACACTATAGAAAATGGGGTACCACAAGGAAGTGTATGTAGTCCTATTTTATTTAATATCATGATTAATGAGGTTTTTTCAGAGGTTGATGCTAGCCTTGGGAGATCTCTATATGCAGATGATGGGGAAATATGGGTAAGGGGTCGTAATGCAGTATTTGTTGGAAAGAAACTACAGGCAGCAGTCAGTAATGTTGAGAACTGGGGAAACAGATGGGGTTTTCGGTTTTCTGTAGACAAAACACAGGTTATTTGTTTCTCTAAGAAACGTAATACTCCTGCAATACAAGTTACTCTTTATGGGCAGTCAGTTAAACAGGTACAAAATATAAGGTTTTTAGGTGTATGGATGGACCATAAGCTGACATTTGGAGATCATATACAGAGGAATATTACCAAATGTAAAAAGGCAGTTAATGTTGAGATGTCTGGTAGGAAGTGGTTGGGGTGCTAGTATGAAATCTCTTAAACATATATTGCCTTAATTAGATCAACATTTGATTATGCATGCATTACATTTAGCTCAGCTGCAAAATCTCATTTGTAAAAGCTTGACCTGGTCCAAGCACAAGCTCTCTGCTATGTAGTGGTGCATTTAAGACTTCGTCAATTCCAGCTCTCCAGGTGGAGGTAAGGGAGATGCCTTTATCTCTTAGACGTCTTCAGCTTGCCATGGTATATTGGGTAAATTTGCAGGGACATAAGCAGGGTCATCCAACCAAACCAGTGTTGAACGCATGTTGGGAACATGGAAGGAAGCAATTGAACAGTTTTGGATGGGTGGGAAATAGTTAAGCTGAGAAACTGGGACTTGTTGAATTAAATCATAGCTGTACAGTGGCGTTACCTGTTATTCCTCCTTGGATATTTCCATTACCAGTTGTGGATCTAGAAATCGCAAAGATATTAAAACAATACAAGGAGTATGGTGTGATTAATGACCTGGTAAAACAATATTTAGGTATCAATTATAATAATAGTATTCAAATATTTACAGACGGATCAAAAGACCCAAGTACAGGAAAGACGGGAGCAGCAGTTTATATACCACATTTTCAGAAATCAATTTTAAAAAGAACTTCAGATCATTTAGCAGTCTACACTGTGGAGCTTTTAGCTATTTTACTAGCACTCACATGGATAGAGGAGGTTGGGCCTAATCAATATATTATATGTTCAGACTCAATGGCATCATTAATAAGTATTGCAAATTGTAAATCTGTTTGTTGGCCTGACTTGATTTATGAAATCTTTCATAGTTTATATAGATTAAAAAATCTTAATATTACAGTGAGTTTTATGTGGGTCCCATCTCACGTTGAAATAGAGGGTAATGAAGAAGCTGATCGTTTGGCTAAAAAAACTCTTAAGTCAGACATACAATGGACAGTTCCATTGAGTAAAGGGAAATTAAATGTATCATTAAAACAAGAATCAATGGGTTATGGCAAGAGCAATGGGAAAAGGAGACAAAAGGTCGTTTTTTATATAAAATACAGAAACAAGTGAAAACAAGGAGGCAGGGTGGTTGGAAGCGAAGGGAAGAATCTGTAATCACAAGGCTAAGAATTGGACACACAGGTCTTAATCATAATCTCAGTCATTTAGGGAAACACGCAACAGGATTATGCATTAATTGTGACAGGAGAGAAACGGTAGAGCATATATTAATAGAATGTGAAGCATACAGAACAGAACGAATCATGCTGTTAGAACAAGTTAAAGAATTAGGTTACACACATTTATTAGTAGAGGGTTTACTTTCCTTTTCTACATCAAAACCATCAGCATGGCCAGCTATCATGAGATACCTTAAAGAAACAGACTTATTCGATCAAATTTAAGAATAACCAAGAATATATATATAGGTTTTTTTTTTTTTTTTTTTTTTTTTTTTTTTTTTAGAAATCCGCATTGAAGCTCCACACCCCAAACAGTTGGTGGCGGTGATGCACTAAATTGGTATGCCAACCGCCAATAAAAAAAGAAGAAGAAGAAGAAACAGTGTGCTTCTCGCACTGGGGGTGTGCTTCTCACGCTACGCGCTTCTCGCGTTTTAAGACAGACAAACAAATAGCAGCTGCTCTGGACCTGGAAATTCGACTTTCTCTTCTCTCTAATTTATCTTTAATTTATTTCTTACTTGTTCGTAGGTTCTTTTGCAATGAGGTTTATAATTAAAAATAGTCACCCAGCGTGTCAGCTTTCCAGAGGCAATCACAAAACAAATTATAAGCAAAAGCTGCTTACCTTATTTTAGCCGGCTTTTTTGTTTTGTGAATGCCGCCGTCAGCCCCCACACCGCAGCGACCTCCTGGCCTCAAGATGCTCCTGGCTGGACCTCACCAAATATGTTGTGGCAGATTTAAGTGCTCTGGTTCTGGTCTGCAGATTTCAGAGTTCTCTAATTCAGGTTTCAAAGAAAATCTTTCAGAGTCGAAGTTCCAGGTCTCAGAAGAAGTAACTTTATTGAGCAATTCAACAAAGTGAGATGCCAGCTGGCCATCTGATTTTACAGTGGTCGACAAGTCAAGTCAAGTCAAATATATTTATATAGCGCTTTTCACAATACAGATTGTATCAAAGCTGCTTCACAGTATCAATCAAAACAACTTAACAATGTTTGTTTATTACTGGAAAAAAAGACATCCAAGTTTGGTAGAGCTGATCAATGGTATGATTGGTTAATTCATTTGAATATCCCCAACTGAGCAAGCCAAAGGCAACAGTGGCAAGGAACCGAAAAACTCCATCCAGTGACCTAATGGTGTCCTAAAACTCCATCAGATGACCCAATGGAGAAAAAAAAAACCTTGGGAGAACCCAGGCTCAGTCGGGGGCCAGTTCTCCTCTGGCGTTTATGAACTAGAGGCTGAATTTACAGTAACTGTAAGATAAAAATTTATATGAATGCCTGGCTAAATAGATGCGTCTTCAGTCTAGTTTTAAACTGGGAGAGCGAGTCTGAGCTACGAACAATATCAGGAAGGCTATTCCAGAGCTTCGGAGGTAAATGTGAAAATGCTCTGCCTCCTTTGGTGGATCTGGATATCCTAGGAATGCCCAGAAGCCTCGAATTTAGTAATCTTAAAGAGCGCGATGGATTGTAAGGCGATAGAAGATCCGTTAAATAGACTGGAGCTAAACCATTTAGAGCTTTATAAGTCAAAAGCAGTATCTTGTAATTAATACGGAACTTTATAGGTAACCAATGAAGTGATGATAAAATCGGTGTTATATGATCATATTTTCTTGATCTAGTAAGAACTCTAGCGGCTGCATTTTGGACTAACTGTAGCTTGTTTATTGAAGATGCAGGACAACCGGCTAATAAAGCATTACAGTAATCTAGTCTCGAGGTCATGAATGCATGAACTAACTTTTCTGCATCAGAGACTGATAGCATATTACGTAGTTTAGCAATGTTTCTAAGGTGGAAAAAGGCTGTTTTTTTAACATATGAAATATGCTTTTCAAAAGACAGGTTGCAGTCTAATGTAACACCCAGGTCTTTTACTGTAGCGGATAAAGTAACAGGGCATCCTACTATGTTAAAGTCGTGCTGTGAAAGGTTTTGTGGACGGTTTTTAGAACCGATAAGTATTACCTCTGTCTTGTCTGGATTTAATAAAAGAAAATTACGCGTCATCCAATCTTTTATATCTTTAACACAATCTGTCAATTTGGATAATTTAGCGTAGCATAGCATAGCAATGGAAACTAATTCCATGTTTCCTTAGAATATTACCAAGTGGCAGCATATATATTGAGAATAATAAAGGGCCTAACACAGATCCCTGCGGCACTCCATAGTTTGCCGAAGTTATGATCGATTTTTCTCCATTTAAGTAGACGAAATGGTAGCGGTCAGATAAGTATGACCTGAACCAGCTTAATGCTTGTCCTTGAACACCAGTGTAATTTTGTAGTCGATCTAAGAGTATTGTGTGATCTATAGTATCGAACGCAACACTAAGATCAAGTAAAACTAGTACTGAGATACAGCCTTGGTCCGAAGCTAAAAGTAAATCATTTGTGATTCTAACAAGCGCAGTTTCAGTGCTATGATGTGGCCTGAATCCAGACTGAAACTTTTCCTAGATGTCGTTTTCTTGCAAGAAAGAGCCGAGTTGAGCGGACACAACTTTTTCTAATATTTTTTATATAAATGGAAGATTCGAAATGGGTCTGTAATTTGCTAGGTTATTTGGATCTAATTGTGGTTTCTTAATAAGAGGTTTTATAACTGCCAGCTTGAACGTTCTTGGAACATGACCTAAAGATAAAGATGAGTTAATAATATTGAGAAGAGGCTCTTCCACTACAGGTAACACTTCTTTCAGTAGTTCAGTGGGTATAGGATCTAATAAACATGTTGTTGTTTTAGATGAAGTGATAAGTTTATTTAACTCTTTTTGTTCTATGGTTGTAAAGCATTGTAATTGTTCTTGCGGGGTGATAATTGCGGCTGAATTAAAAGGCGCGAGCAAAGATTGAACGTTTTCGATTTTGATTCTGATGCTTTCAATTTTCTCGGTGAAGAAGTTCATGAAATCATTACTACTAAACTGTAACGAGGTATTTTGTTCAGACGACGTCTGTTTATTTGTTAGTCTAGCCACGGTATTAAATAAAAGCCTTGGATTATTTCGGTTGTTTTCTATTAATTTGCTGAGGTGCTCAGCCCTGGCCGTTTTAAGGGCCTTTTTATAAAGTGACATACTGTCTTTCCGCGCGATTCTAAAGACCTCTAAATTATTTTATTTCCATTTACACTCTAAATTACGGGTTTCTCTCTTTAAAACATACATAGTATTATTGTACCATGGTGCTATACTTTTTTCTCTGACCTTTTTTAATCTAATGGGTGCAACAATATCCAATGTTCTAGAGAGAATGGTGCTCATAGTGCTAGTTAGTTCGTCTAGTTCATCTGTTTGTTTGGGTTCAGGCAGCAGCTGAGACAGATCAGATAAGCTATTTGAGAAATGATCTATGGTGGATGGACGAATTGTTCTACCTGGTCGATAACGTGGCGCAGCATGACATATTACAGCAGTGCGTAATATGCAAGTTACCATGTAATGGTCAGTGACATCATCACTTTGTGGAATGATATCTATATCGGTTGGATCGGTTCCATATGATATAATTAAATCGAGTGTATGATTAAGACGATGAGTTGGTCCGGTGATGTTTTGCTTGACCCCGAAGGAGTTTAATAAATCTGTAAACGCAGCCCCTAACGCATCATTTAAATTATCTACGTGTATGTTAAAATCTCCAACAATTAATGCTTTATCGACGTTGACCAAAAGATCTGATAGAAAGTCAGCAAACTCCTTTAGGAAATTGGCGTAAGGCCCTGGAGGTCTATATACGGTAGCCAATGCTAGAGATAATAGATAATTTTTTTCTTACATCTAAGAGCATAACATTTAGCCTAGAATTAAACCTATGACGAGTTTTCTGAGTAACATTAAGGATATCTCTGTAGATTGTTGCAACACCGCCGCCACGACCGATCAGATGGGGCTCATGCTTATAACAGTATCATGGCGGAGTAGACTCATTTAGACCGAAATAATCATTTGGTTTAAGCCAGGTTTCAGTAAGGCACAGAACATCGAAATTATTATCTGTGACCATTTCATTTACAATAACCGCCTTAGGTGTGAGCGATCTAATGTTTAGAAGACCTAGCTTTAGACATTCAGGTCTTATACCTTTTTCTTACCGTTGGTACCCAATGAGCATCTGTATTATTATCCTTTTACTCAATGGGCATCTGTATTAGTCTCCTATTACAAAATGGGCATCTGTATTATCTGTTTTCTTCCTTGTAATCTCGCCACCATTAAAAACATCTCCCCTAGACCTTCTCCTATTGGTGGAACATCTTACATTGTATATGTTTCTCTTCCAGTGGTTCCTAACACCTGCATCTCTACTACAAGTTTTTTGGATACTTTTCCATTCTCTTATCCCTGTCCTCATATGCCCTGTCCTTACATGCCCTGTGACCTAGTTTTTCTGCTTGGCATTACAGCACTTAGACTTGTACATGAGACAGAAGAGATTCCCCAACATGATCAAAGCTGAATTTTCAGCATCATTACTCCAGTCTTCATGATCCTTCATGATGAGAATTCATTTGAATATGCTGATTTGCTGCTCAAGAAACATTTCTTATTATTATCAATGTTGAAAACAGTTTAATGTTTTTGTGGAAACCAAATAATTTTGCATAAAATGTATCATGATGAACAAAGTTGAAAGAACAGCATTTATATGAAATAGATTTTTTTTAACAGTGTAAAACCCTTGACTGTCACTTTGGATCAATTTAATGCATCGATCCTTGTTGAATAAAAATATTAATTTCATTAAACAAATCATAATGACGTCAACATTTTGAACCGTTATGTAAACTTTTAATTTGTTTATTGCGAAATAACCCCCGATTGTTTCTCTGTCATCTAAGCAAGGCTTCGTTTCCCAAACGCACTGAGACAGAAGCACCAGCAGCGAACGCTCTCTGTGATTGATTGGTTTCGCCTTGTATCCAGATGACTAGGAGAAATAGTTCTACCATACACAATAATCGCTAACATTCGCTTATTTTTAAACTTAGAAGCTTTTTTTACGCACTGAATTGCATTCTAAATTAATAAAAATTACTGGTAAAAAAAAACACATTTGGATCGATATTTTTATGTGAGGATCGATCCTTTTCAATACCACGTCAGTATCGAAAGTATCGATACTTAAGGATCGATCCGCCCACCTCTACTGCTAGCAAATAGCTAGCTATAGTCTATCAATTTAATGATGTCACTGAAATAAATGAAATATTAATGGATGAATGAATATATAAAATACCTGAATCATGTCAGGAAGCCTTTAAAAATTCACTTTGAGACTACTTAAATTGGGTCGCTTAAAATGACTTAATTCCATGATGTTGAAGTTACATGAACAAATTATGTTTGTTTAACGTAACCCAGTTATGTGGAACCTGTTGACGAAAAAAAAAATGAATTAAAGCCAACATATAATTTTTTTGAGTGTGTACACAAAATATTGATTTGACTGAGTTTTAATATTTTATTAGCTCACCAAAGGCAAAACTTCCATGAAGAAAAAACGTTCCGAGCGAGCGTATAGCGCTGCTGACTTCAGTGACGCGGATGAGCCTGTGTTTCTGTTTTCAGCGGTTGTTATCTGGGAATATCATACCGCTGGATGGAGCAATTGACTAATCAAAATAAAGTATTCCACAGAGCTGTGTAATAATTCCGGATAACATGCATACTACACACATTCATACTATATAGAACATACTTTTATAGCGGTCGATGAAAGCTAGTTTCAAACCAAATGTAGTAAATATTATACAGAGACTTTAAAGGGACTTTGTCTTTACCCAGTGATCAAAGAAAAGTTCTCAAAGTTATGACAAACATTCTTCCAGCAACGTTTAACAGTTATCTGGTCTTTAATAATGTTCTCAAAACGTTATTTATACATCATTCATGGAATGGTTTCTTCTGAAACGTTTTTTAAATGTTTCTACTTGTTTCAGAACGTTCAGAGAACATTCAAAAGTAACGTTCCCATATTGTTTGAAGAATTATACAATTGAATTTTTCCTTAACGTTCACATAACCAAGAAAGAATGTCGGAGAACATTCATAAATACAATTTTCATAACGTCATGGGAACGTTAGCAAACCGCTTTTTGAACATATTTTTGTTAGCTGGGTATATGTGCGTTTAGAGGCGAGTCATTCTGAAATCATGGTTTCGGTGAATAAAGCAGCTCCACTTCAGTCATGCATCATGACCATCAGACAATCTGCAGCCTTATTTAAAGATCTTCCTCTCTGTGTGTTACAGAAAAAAAATGACGGACACTCCAGGGGCGAAGAAGGTTGAAGCGAGCAGCGTAAGTGTGTTTGTGGTTTACTGGAGCTCCGTGTGTGATGGTGACGCTGATCTCTGATCTCTGTTTTCAGGCTGATCCTGTGAGCAGTGACTCCAGATCTGCAGGTGAGAAAATCACTTCTCACCGCACTTCCTGTTTACGATGAACAGTTCACTTCACATCCTGACCTCAAACGCACTTTGTTTCTCATTCAGATAAAGCAGACGTGGTGAAGAAGCCGTGGGAGAAGCCGTCGTCCGTTTCACGGTAGAGTTGTGTCTTCTTCTGTGTGTCTGTTCACAGGATCAGTTAAACTTGTCGTCAGTTTTCATTTTATTTATTTAATTATGTGCTGTTGTCATTTGGTCATAGGTTTTGTTTTTAAAATATTTCTAAATAGTTTTCTTTTTTCTTTTAGTTTTATTTCAGATAGTAATTGTTGAACTTCATCTTATTTTAATTTTTGTTTATTTTATTATATATTGATGTTTTGTTTTATTTCAGCTTAACAAAAATGTTTTAGTTGGTTTAATTAATGATATGCACACTGGTTTAAACAGGGTGAACTCAGCGTCTAAGACTCAGGACAAGAGCCCAGTTTCTCCGGCATCCGCGGCTCCATTGAGCAGGTATTTCATGCTTCAGACTTAGCGTTCTGTGTGTTTCTGAGGGTTCTGTGTGTCTCTGAGGGTTCTGTGTGTCTCTGAGGGTTCTGTGTGTCTCTGAGGGGTTCTGTGTGTCTCTGAGGGTTCTGTTTGTCTCTGAGGGTTCTGTTTGTCTCTGAGGGTTCTGTGTGTTTCTGAGGGTTCTGTGTGTGTCTAAGGGTTCTGTGTGTCTCTGAGGGTTCTGTGTGTTTCTGAGGGTTCTGTGTGTTTCTGAGGGTTCTGTGTGTTTCTGAGGGTTCTGTGTGTGTCTAAGGGTTCTGTTTGTCTCGGAGAGTTCTGTGTGTTTCTGAGGGTTCTGTGTGTGTCTAAGGGTTCTGTGTGTCTCTGAGGGTTCTGTGTGTTTCTGAGGGTTCTGTGTGTTTCTGAGGGTTGTGTGTTTCTGAGGGTTGTGTGTTTCTGAGGGTTCTGTGTGTTTCTGAGGGTTCTTTGTGTGTCTAAGGGTTCTGTTTGTCTCGGAGAGTTCTGTGTGTTTCTGAGGGTTTCTTTGTGTGTCTAAGGGTTCTGTTTGTCTCGGAGAGTTCTGTGTGTTTCTGAGGGTTTCTTTGTGTGTCTAAGGGTTCTGTGTGTTTCTGAGGGTTATGTGTGTTTCTGAGGGTTCTGTGTGTTTCTGAGGGTTCTGTTTGTCTCTGAGGGTTCTGTTTGTCTCTGAGGGTTCTGTTTGTCTCTGAGGGTTCTGTTTGTCTCTGAGGGTTCTGTGTGTTTCTGAGGGTTCTGTGTGTGTCTAAGGGTTCTGTGTGTCTCTGAGGGTTCTGTGTGTTTCTGAGGGTTCTGTGTGTTTCTGAGGGTTGTGTGTTTCTGAGGGTTCTGTGTGTTTCTGAGGGTTCTTTGTGTGTCTAAGGGTTCTGTTTGTCTCGGAGAGTTCTGTGTGTTTCTGAGGGTTCTGTGTGTGTCTAAGGGTTCTGTGTGTCTCTGAGGGTTCTGTGTGTTTCTGAGGGTTCTGTGTGTTTCTGAGGGTTGTGTGTTTCTGAGGGTTGTGTGTTTCTGAGGGTTGTGTGTTTCTGAGGGTTCTGTGTGTTTCTGAGGGTTCTTTGTGTGTCTAAGGGTTCTGTTTGTCTCGGAGAGTTCTGTGTGTTTCTGAGGGTTTCTTTGTGTGTCTAAGGGTTCTGTTTGTCTCGGAGAGTTCTGTGTGTTTCTGAGGGTTTCTTTGTGTGTCTAAGGGTTCTGTGTGTTTCTGAGGGTTCTGTGTGTTTCTGAGGGTTCTGTGTGTTTCTGAGGGTTCTGTTTGTCTCTGAGGGTTCTGTTTGTCTCTGAGGGTTCTGTGTGTTTCTGAGGGTTCTGTGTGTTTCTGAGGGTTCTGTGTGTTTCTGAGGGTTCTGTGTGTTTCTGAGGGTTTTGTGTGTTTCTGAGGGTTTTGTGTGTCTCAGAGTGTTCTGTGTTTCTCTGAGGGTTCTGTGTGTCTCGGAGGGTTCTGTGTGTCTCGGAGGGTTCTGTGTTTCTCTGAGGGTTCTGTATTTCTCTGAGGGTTCTGTGTTTCTCTAAGGGTTATGTGTGTCTCTGAGGGTTCTGTGTGTTTCTGAGGGTTCTGTGTGTCTCTGAGGGTTCTGCACGTTCAGAGGGTTCTGCACGTTCAGAGGGTTCTGTGTATCTCTGAGGGTTCTGTGTGTCTCTGTGTCTCTGAGGGTTCTGTGTGTCTCTGAGGGTTCTGTGTGTCTCTGAGGGTTCTGTGTGTCTCTGAGGGTTCTGTGTGTCTCTGAGGGTTCTGGTGTCTCTGAGGGTTCTGCACGTTCAGAGGGTTCTGTGTGTCTCTGAGGGTTCTGTGTGTCTCTGAGGGTTCTGTGTGTCTCTGAGGGTTCTGTGTCTTTGAGGGTTCTGCACGTTCAGAGGGTTCTGTGTGTCTCTGATCACTGGATCTCCATGTGTCTGTGGTTCTTGCAGAACGAGGCCCGGCAGCAGCACCGCAGGAGACTCCGGATCCAGAGACGGTTCCGACCTGGAGAAATTCAAAGAGGTCAGCAGCTCCTTCTCACGACTCGTTTCTCTTTTGAACAGACTGACTTACTAAAGCATGATGTGTTTGATAACAGGAAATCCTGGAGGAGATGCGCAAAGAGCTGCAGAAAACCAAAGATGAAATCATCAGCGGTCAGTCGTGCTCTTCTGCTGCTCTTGAGGGAAATACAGTGTGGTTCTAGATTTGACACTGGGATTGTTGTGTTTCTATCCACAGCTCTGATCGAGGAACTGCAGAAGAGCAGTGTGGTGTAGCAGCTTCAAGCGTGAGCATCAGGACGATGAAGAGACGTCTGCTCAAACCACATGCACTGCAAAAAAATTTGCTTCTTCCTCAGTTTTTTTTTTTTATGAAATTAAGATATATTTACTTGAGAAGCCAAATGACATCAGATATTAAGTTTTGGTTTGCACAACCATGATCACATCACAATCAAATCAATCAAAAATCTCAGCCAATCAGAAGAGAGTTCGGGGGGAGAGATGCTTTTCAGTTGCTTGGTGTCAGTCATTGGCCAAAATATAATTTGAAAATTTTTATTACATAATCTTATACAATATTAATAGACGTGAGAATAATTCTTTAAAAAAATCTTTAAAAATTCTATTTATTAAAATGTATTTAAAATGTCATGTATGTAATTTTGCTTCTCAAGGTAATGTATTTTGGTTAAAGAATGTTTAGATATTTTTAGTGGAAAACAAGATGCCTTCAGTGTATTTTTTAAACTTGCTTTTTGCATCATTTTGTATGTGTGTGTGGTTGTGTGTGTGTGAACATTAATGATGTCTATTAATATTTTTCTGTTCCGCTGCTGTTTATTCCGTCTAATGCGTGTGTTTTAATCATCGGTTCACCACGTGCATCTAGAAATAGTGTCAGTAGTTAGTTGTTTACATCTGCACATTTCGAAGTGTGGGCTTCCGTGTAACTGCAGGTTATTTATCATCCACTGTTCTCTGATATTTATCATCCTCTGTTCTCTGTGTTTGAATAGGGGTTTTCAATCTGGCCTCCATGGAAAAGCTCAGAGAAAAAGTGTAAAAAATAAATGAAAATAAGATTGGATGAAATGGATGAAATAAATGGAAATAATTTTAAATAATATAATATATAATACTATAAAATAAAGTGTAGGGGAAAACAATGTTTGTAACTTACAAAACAAAGCGAAATATTTTGCATATAATATTTGATGTATCGTACATTATACTTTTTGACCATATAAACTGTGAATAGATTTTAATTGTGTTTATATTTTTCACCTTGGCATGTGAAAGATTGAAAACCCCCTGCGTTAAAGATGCTTGAAGTTGAGTGGAGTCTCAGGGAAGAATTGAGTGTGTGTGATTGCAGAGGAACATCAGAACGAACGACTATGTATTAATCTGTGTTATTTTGTATGTCATTAACGAAAAAGTACTGTAGTATTACCATGCTTTTTGGTCATGTACGATGGTACCGTCAAAGTACTCTTGCTGATTGTTTTACAGATTGTGAGAGATCCGCCATGCAGCGCTTGAAAGTGCAAATAAAAGCTGATCCCGGATCAGTGTCTGAGCCTCAGTGTGATTACAAAACATAGAGCGCGCCGCGCGTCCACCTGACCAGAGATCAGTGCGCGCGCGCACATGGGGCGGGGCCTGGCGCGCTGACGTCACATCGTGATGAACTGACTGAACTCTCGGGTCAATCGTGAAAAAGCGTGTTGAATATTTTCACTTGATTCGGATCAAGACGCGATAAATGAGCCGAGACACCTGTCAATGTACTCATATATATTCATAATCAGAGCGGAGAGATGGTTAATATAGTGTTTGTGTGGTAAACAACAGCTTAGCTCTGACAGTAAACAGGTAGTTTGGATAAATCACTCAATTCAGATTTAATCAATGTTTTTTTTTTTTATACTTAATCAGAGATATTATGTGAGTAATATCAGAATTGGATTGATTAGTGCGTAGTGATTAAAATCAGTTTTGTTGGTGAAGCTCAAAGTTCATGTGTTAGTTTGTTCAGGTAAGTTAGCTTAGCTTCAATAACTAACTCAAAACCTTCACGCTATTTCTACGTCATTACACTATTTCTACATCATTACGCTATTTCTACGTCGTTACGCTATTTCTACATCATTGCGCCATTTCTACATCATTGCGCTATTTCTACATCATTATGCCATTTCTACATCATTGCGCTATTTCTACATCATTATGCTATTTCTACATCATTGCGCTATTTCTACGTCATTGCGTTATTTCTACATCATTACGCTATTTTTACGTCATTGCGCTATTTCTACATCATTACGCTATTTTTACGTCATTACGCTATTTTTACTTCATTACGCTATTTTTACATTATTACGCTATTTCTACATCATTGTGCTATTTCTACGTCATTACGCTATTTCTACATCATTACGCCATTTCTACATCATTGCGCTATTTCTACGTCATTGCGCTATTTCTACATCATAACGCTATTTTTACGTCATTGCACTATTTCTACATCTTTACGCTATTTTTCACGTCATTACGCTATTTTTACATTATTACGCTATTTCTACATCATTGTGCTATTTCTACGTCATTACGCTATTTCTACATCATTACGCCATTTCTACAACATTACGCTATTTCTGTCACGATCCACATTTAAGGAACACAGAAGATCCAATAATGCAGCAAGTATTTAATAGGGAAATCCGTTACTCACAAAACAGTCCAGGCAGGGGTCAACATCCACATAAGCAATCCAAAACACAAAGAACAATGAGCAGACAGAAACAGACCTCAGACGTGGTGTGATAATAGATAAGGACTCCGTAACAAACACTAAACAAGCAGGGTACATATACACACAGACTAACAATCATGATGGGTGACAGCTGGGTGCAATGAACGATGAGAACAGACAAGGATTGTGGGAAATGCAGTTTCTAATGTGACTGACACCGTGGGGGAAGAGGACCTCTAGTGGTGAACCAGGGAAACACAAACCCATACTGTGACATAACCCCCCCTCTACGGAGCGGCTACCAGACGCTCCAAGACACAACTCCACAACAAGACAAAACAAGAGTCCAGGAGGGAGGTGGAACGGTGGAGGACCAGGGGGAGGGATGAGGGGCCAGGTCCATGAAGGGGAACAGGAACAGGGGGTGACGGTTTAGCCGCCAGCCAGGGCGAAGCAGACGACCCCTCGGGCGGCCAGGGCGGTGAAGACGACCCCTCGGGCGGCCAGGGCGGTGAAACAGGAACAGACACCGGCTCAGGAACAGGTACCGGCTCAGGCTCAGGAACAGACACACGCCTTAGGTCGGCGGCGGCCATCTTGTCCGGAGACACTGGCTCGGCAGACGTGACGTGAACAATCTCTGGATCGGCAGACGTGACGTGAACAGTCTCTGGATCGGCAGACGTGACGTGAACAGTCTCTGGATCGCCAGACATGACGTGAACAGTCTCTGGATCGCCAGACGTGACGAGTCTCCTCCACGCATGCAGTACCGCCACTGCATAAAAGAGGAAGACCGCTCTCTTGACCGTGGCAGGACTGATGATGGGCTGCTCGGGCACGGCCTCCGGGATGGCAGCGGGCTGCTCGGGCACGGCCTCCACAATGTCAATGTTACACATTAAACCAATTGCCCAAAACCACAAAGGGTGTTCTCAATGTGTTGGCCCAAAGTGAAACCAGTAAGTGTAGTTCTAAGTAGTAACGCTGAGCATAGTAATCCATTATCATTGTAAAGCGATTAACTACATTACCCATCTGGCACCGCAAACCGGAAGTAACTCGCGTGACAGTAAAACGCTCCAAATCCAAACATTTACTTAAATATAACCATGAATACTATAAAGCCGACAACGTTAAACATCAGGCTGCAAACAAGGTTTTATCAGCGTAACCAAAGTAACAATTAGCATCATACAAACCGCGCACATATGCCACGGCAGTACAACAGTTGTACAAGAAGACAAACAAACTTAAACCGCATCTCAATAGATATAAACAGCTTACCGGTGGCGCATCTCTGCTGACGAGGCAACATGCCAAAACTAGTACTTGCTCCTGCTTATAGCTCGTGCTCATTCATTACTGGATTCTAACACACTGTTTTGGAATTTTACTGATTCACGTTTCAACCCTTGACTGGCCAATCCTTCAATCAGGGAAGTGAACCTCCCACCTATTAACCTGCGTTACGTTTCTGCTAAACACCCGTGCCGTAGTGAACGTGACACACGGCCTCCGGGAAGACAGTGGGCCGCACGGGGACCACCGGACTCGGGACCTCCTCCTCCGTTTCGGGATGTAGTGCTACAAATTTATTAAATGTTTTAATTTAGTTTCAACAGTATTTTAACTGAGAAAGTGCACACAATTGTTAACCATTTTGAGGCATGGGACATTAACCTTTTTGTTACTTCTCATCTGATGTCACAGACCTGCCAGTTCCTGTCTGTCCTGCTCTCTCTATTGTAAGTTAAATTGATCAGAGCACTGAGACTATCACCTTTTGTCTTTATGCACTGTCTGGCCATTAAGCTCTATGATAATGTGAAGGTATCGGTGAAGAGTCTGGCTGATTGGATTAGGATATTTACATTACACTGTTTTGCTGATTGGATTAGGATTGGTAACACTCTCAATCTAGGGCAGGTTCCTAAACCTATATGCCTCATTTACATGCTTTTGTTTCAGAGTGTCTCCACCTTTATGTAACTCCTCCCCCTGAAAGGGTATATGAACTAAAATGTATACGGCCTTTAGTTAGACTTGGTGACTACAGCGATGCCACAGCAATAAAGAACTCTGCTTAAAAGATAACCCCAAGTCTCCTGGTCTTTCGCTTCTAAATCTTCTACACTGAAGAAGGAAGAATTTTACAACAGGGACCACCGGAACGGGAACCACCGGAACAGGGACCACCAGAACCAGCGGTGAAGGACGCTTGGGGCTGAACATCACCGGACCATGGTCAGAGAATGACCGAAATGGAGAATGCTGTCGGTGCTCACGTCTAGTATCTCCTCCCCTACATCCTCCACGAGTTCCCCTAAATTTGACCAGACGGGTTCCCCTAAATGACTCTCCGGGTCCGACAGAAGGGGGCGCAGGAGACTTTGCCGCCATGGCTTCCTCAGTCTGACGGGCCCACAATGTAAAACATTGAAAAATGTTCATGCGAGGTTCCGCCTCTCTGACTTGAGGACTCCCGTTCGATACTGCTCCTTTCCTCCCATTAGCCTGGGAGGGAACACGGAACCCCGTATTGCTGGATCTTGACATTGACGGAGTCCTTCTGTCATGATCCACACTCAAGGAACACAAAAGATCGTCTCCGGTTACTTTCGTAACCTCGGTTCCCTGAGAGGCAAGGAATGAGACATTACGAATGTCGTATATGGGAACTCCTCTCCTTCTCCACTTCTGCTGAAATCTTATAGGCTAACGCCAGCAAAGCTGGCCAATTGACGCAAATATGCAAATACTGAACATGTACAGTATAAAAGCAGATGAGCGTCAATATCCATCAGAATCGAATCAAACGCTAAAATAAGTAGCGAACACGGCGGCGAGCGTAATGTCTCGTTCCTTGCCTCTCAGGGAACCGAGGTTACGAAAGTGTTCCCTATCAAGGCTACGGAACTTCGACATTACGAATGTCGTTTATTGGAACTCTATAAAATCCTGCCGTGAAGCTAACACTCCACTGTAGACAGACCCAATACCGACACCGCCCTTCCAAAGCAAGCATCCGATAGGCTGAGGTTAACCAATAGCGAACCACTGAGCTCTGATAGGCCAACACAGACCAATCGCTTGCATGCAAAACACTGCCCGAATTTGCATATCCCGAGCAGTATAAACGGGGAAAGTTTGCACTGTGAAGCACACAGAGCAACAACAGTAGATAAGTTCAACGCACAGCGGTGACAACAATAAACATACAAATCAGCATATAGAACAACTCATGCGCTTAAGCGCAGAGTCGCCTACATAAATTGTCATGTAAACACCAATCAGCTCACCGAAAGCACCCGAGACGCCACCGAGGGTATATCCAACTTGTAAAATCTGGCAAACGTGTTCTGAGAAGACCAGCCAGCCGCAAGACATAAATCCTGAATAGACATACCCTTAGTCCAGGCCCACGAAGATGAAATCGCCCTCGTCGAATGGGCCTTAATGTTAAGGGGACATTCCTGCCCCAGGCAATCATAAGCCAACACAATAGCGTCCACAATCCAGTGAGCAAGCCTCTGTTTTGAGACCCCTTGTTGCATCCACCAAAGCACACAAACAGCTGGTCCGATTGTCGAAAAGCGGCCGAGCGAGAAATATACTCCCGGAGCGCTCTGACTGGACACACAGCACTCTGAGCATCAGAAGCCTGAGAAGTTGATGGCTGAGTGAATAGGGCAGGCAGTAAAACAATCTGAGCTTTAAACGGGGTATTGAGCGATTTCGGGACTTAACCTGGCCTCGGCCTGAGCGTCACATTACAGTCTCCCGGCCCAAAGCGAATACAATCTTCACTCACAGAGAAGGCCTGTAAATCCCCAACTCGCTTCGCTGAAGCTAGCGCGAGAAGCAGAGCCGTTTTGACAGAAAGCTCTTTATTGGCAACCGAAGCCAGAGGCTCGAAGGGCGGGCGAGACAACGCGTCCAAAACCAAAGCCAAATCCCACGGCGGCACAGAAGGCGGCCGTGCAGGGCATAATTTCCTGGCTCCTTTGAGGAACTCCATCACCGACGCATGTCTACCAATAGACTGCCCGTCAATAGGGGGATGAAACGCGGCAATAGCGACCACATACACTTTCAGAGTGGATGGAAGGCTCCCCTCGTCCATCCTGTGTTGAAGAAAGCGCAGGATATCTGACACAGGACAACTCTTTGGGTCGATATCGACGTCCTGACACCATTTCGAAAAAACTCCCCACTTCAGGGCATACAGGCGCCTGGTGGACGGGGCTCGCGGTTCCGCGATGGTGCTCAAAGCTCGCGAGTGCAGCGCGTCCAGCTCGCTCAGCAGCCCTGTAACGGCCACACATGAAGGCTCCACATCCCAGGACTGGGATGCCAGATTGATCCTTTCGCCTGAGACAGCAGGTCCTTCATGAGCGGGATCTCCCATGGCCGCCCCGTCAGTAACTCCACTAAGTCCGCGAACCAAGGCTGATTCAACCGGTTCGGAGCTACCAGAGTCACCGCCGCTTTTTCCTCCCTGATTTTGCACAACACCATGGGCAGAATTTTCACCGGAGGAAAAGCATAGAGGCGAAGTTTCGGCCACCGCACAGTCAGCGCATCCTCCTCCCGGGCGGAGCGGGACAGCGAGAAGAACGTCTGACAATGCGTGTTCTCCCTCGTCGCAAAGAGATCGACCTCCGCTCTGGCGAAACGCCTCTATATTAGCTGCACCGTTCCCGGGTGAAGCCTCCATTCCCCTTGAGGAATGCCACTCCTCGAGAGCATGTCCGCCCCGCGATTCAGAATGCCAGGGATGTGAGCCGCTCTCACCGAGAGGAAAAACCGGTCCGCCCACGACAGAAGAGATTCTGCCTGTTTGAATAGGGCTCTGGAATGCATGCCGCCCTGGCGATTTATATACGAGACCACGGATGTGTTGTCGGTGCGAATCAACAGATGCTGGTGCTCCAGCTGAGACCGGAAGGCTTCAAGGGCTAGGGAGACCGCCTTCAGTTCCAAGCGATTTATGTGCCACTTTGCCTGCTTCTCTGACCACCGACCCGAAGCCCAGGCAGACCGCTCCCCATCCGGTGGTCGATGCATCTGTTAGGACCTCCACGCGCCGTGTCACGATGCCCACAGGGACACCCGATCTGAAAAGCTCCGTGTTCTTCCAGGGAGCCAGCGCGCGAACGCAGCCTCGAGTGACCATAATGCGCTTGTGGCCAGAATTCCACGCGCTCGAAGGAATGCACGCTTTCAGCCAGTGTTGAAGCGGTCTCATATGCAGCAGCCCCAGGTGACACACCGACGATGCCGCTGCCATCCATCCCAATAACCTCTGAAATTCCTTTAGTGGGACGAACTTGCCGGGTCTGAAGAGACCGAGAGAGGTGGTCAGTGCTCTCGCTCGCTCGGGCGAGAGACGTGCTCTCATTCTCACCGAATCCAAGTGCACTCCCAGAAAAGTGATGGACTGGCTCGGAGAGAGCACACTCTTCTGAATGTTCACCTTCAAACCGAGCGCCTCTAAGTGACGAAGGAAGGCTTCCACATGACCGATCAGCGTTTCTTTCGATTGGGCGAGAACCAGCCAGTCGTCCAGATAGTTAAGGACGCGCATCCCGCTCGACCTGAGGGGGGAAAGCGTCGCGCCCACACATTTCGAAAAAGTTCGGGAAACGAGGGCTAGACCGAACAGAAGCACTGTGTACTGGTACGCCGCGTTCTCGAACGCAAACCTTAGGAATCGCCTGTGACGCTTTACTATCTGCATATGAAAGTACACGTCCTTTAAATCCACCGATGCGAACCAATCCCCGGGGCGAATTTGTGCCAGGATCTGTTTTAAGGTGGTCATCCTGAGACACGCTTGTGGAGCGCTCTGTTGACAGGTCTCAGATCCAGAATGGGGCGGAGACCTCCTCCTTTCTTCGGCACTACAAAGTAACGGCTGTAAAATCCGCTCTCCCGCTCGTTTGGGTCCGCGAGGTGCCCTTATAGTTAATGACCGTGACTCTGCGCTGCTCGAGGGCAGGGCGGGTAACACGGTGTGAGGTGCAAGAGGGGAAAAAAGCTCTGTTTGTGAAGAGGTAGTTTGCTTTATTGAACACACACATAAAACAACATTCATCAAACAACTGCACGCGTCGCTCGTAGAACGCCGAGGGACTAAGTGCTGAAGAGCGCGGCGCTTGGGGGCCGGGCCAGCCTGTCGCTCTCTTCCCCTCTTGCCCAGGCGGTCAGGAAGACTTCTTGGGTCCCGCTGGAGACGCGGCGGCCTTCCTGCACGGGCTCCTCTGTGCCGCCCGCTTCCTCCCAGTACCCTACCACTGGTTATTGCGACCTCTGCGAGGATCCGGCTCCTGGCGAGGTGCTGATTGCCATCTGGGTGCAGCCTGAGGATGGCGGCCCGAGGCGGACGACGAGCGAGAGTGCGCCTGCGGCGGAGGTGGCGGCGGCGCCCTGCGAGGGATCACGTGACTCATCGCCTTTGCTTTTTTCTGCGTTTCGGAGTAGCGCTCGGTCACTTTCTCGACCGCATCCCCGAACAAGCCCGCTGTGGAGATCGGTGCGTTCAGCAGCGTCTTCCTATCAGCCTCCTGTACATCCGAAAGGGTGAGCCACAGGTGTCTGTGAAGAACTACCAAGAATCCCATGGAGCGGCCTATGGCCTGGGCTGAGCGCTTCTTGGCCAAGAGCGCGAGGTCCGTGGCCGAGCGAAGATCTCGGATGGAGTCAGCATCGACAGAGGCGGCGCCGTCGAGAGACTTCAGAAGTTTTGCCTGCATTACTTGAAGCACGGCCATTGCGTGCAGCGCAGACACCGCCTCCCCTGCCGCTCCGTAGGCCTTGTTCGCCTGGTGGGCCGTGAATCTACAGGCCCTGGACGGCAAGCTGCGGTCCGAGCCCAGGGCGGGAACCGATGGGCAGAGGTGTACGGCTACGGTCTCCTCGACGGGGGGTATGTTGAGATAACCATGGTCCCCCGCCTCGTCCACGGGGGCAAACATGGCCTGGGTGGAAGTGAGGGTGCGCGCCGATTGCGGGGCCACCCACGACTTCACGACGTGATCGTGCACGTCAGGAAAGAACGGGGTTCCTCTCCTCGAAGTGGCCTGGCGGTGGCTCGATTGAAGAAACCACATGTCGAGCTTACACTTGGAGGATTGGCTGTTTATAAATTTGTCATAAATTTGTCAGTGGCTGTTTCCAAGTGAGGTTGGCCCACTGAATAGTGGCTGCCTTCATCTTGGTGAAAATCCCGAGATACACATGTCCACTTAGGTGGTGAGCTCCGCTGAAGTGAGTGTGTGCTCCCGCCTAGGCGTTGACACAGAGTGCTTCGCTGACAGATATTCTAGAGTTGGGGGCTGGGCGACACCTATAGTCGAACCGCTGCTTCCTGTGGGCTCCCTTCTCATGAAGCCAGTTCACCGTGAGCCAGGTTCGAAGTGTCGGCTTGCTGCGCCATTCCCTTCCTATGGACTGGATACGTGCGCAATTCTTGCTCCAGTAGAGTTCCCTCTTAAAACATACCCTGTTGAGTTCCTCCACACCCTCTGGCGACGGACGCGGCGGAGCGTCCAAAGCCAGGCCTACCACTCGTATGCTCTGGTGGAACTTGTGCTAGGCTGGGTCCATATGTTGCGATCCCTATGGTGATCTTAAATAGATGGGGGATCAGGAAGCTTCTGTCTAAGTTGGCCCACTGAATGGTAGCTGCCTTCATTTTGGTGAAAATCCCGAAATGCACATGTCCACTTAGGTGGTGAGCTCTTCTTAAGTGAGTGTGTGCTCCCGTCTAGGCGTTGACACAGAGGGCCCGCTGACATTACTGATTTGTCAAATTTTAGACCTATCTCAAATTTATCTTTTATATCTAAGATCCTTGAGAAAACAGTGTTATTGCAACTACAGAGTTTCCTTGATGAGAATAGTATCATAGAGAAATTTCAGTCTGGTTTTAGGACTAATCACAATACGGAATCTGCTTTATTGAGAATTTTTAATGATATTTTGTTGTCTCTTGATTCTGGGGACTCCGTCATTTTAATTCTTTTGGATCTGAGGGCAGCATTTGACACTGTTGACCACAGAATTTTACTATCACGCCTTGAAAAGTCTGTGGGCATTCGAGGAAATGCTCTTAGCTGGTTTAAGTCCTACCTTACAAACAGAACCTTCTCAGTGGGTATTGGAGATTCTGTTTCGTCCATAGCTCCTCTTACCTATGGCGTTCCACAAGGCTCCATTCTGGCTCCTACTTTGTTTTCATTGTATATGCTGCCGTTGGGATCAATTTTTAGGAAACACGGAGTGTCTTTCCACTTATACGCAGATGATACTCAAATCTATCTGCCTTTTAAGCGCACTATTTGAAGTTATATTATGAAAGAAGACCGTAAAAGAAAAATGTTTTATGTCATTTTCACACTGACACTTTATTTTTAACAAATAAAGTGTCAGTGTTAAAAGACATTCAGTTAACATAATTACATTTTTCAATATATATATATATATATATATATATATATATATATATATATATATATATATATATTTATTTATAGAGCACATTTAAAACACAACCGAAGTTGACCAAAGTGCTTTACAAGGAATCAAAGAAACACAAATATAAAACTGCTATACATACTTAAAACCTAACGAGACCAGAAGGCACTCAATAATAATAACAACAAAAAAAACAAAACAGGAAAACAGACTACAGAGTGTTAAAAGCCAGGGTGAATAGATGAGTCTTGAGTTGAGATTTAAAAATACAAATAGATGGAGCTTGCCTAATCAAAAGAGGAAGGCTATTCCACAGCTTCGGCCCAGCAGCAGCAAAAGCACTCTCACCACGTTTTTTAAGTTTAACTTTAGGGATTGTAAGATGGCCAAGGTCAGAGGATCTCAGGTTTCTAGAAGGAGTGTATGGAGTCAGAAGATCCGTTAAATATTGTGGAGCCAAATTATTCAGAGTTTTATAGTCAAATAATACAATTTTAAACTCAATCCTATACTTTACTGGAAGCCAGTGCAAAGACATTAAGATAGGTGTTATGTGGTCAAACTTTCGCTTCCCTTCAAGTAGTCTAGCGGCTGCATTTTGAACCAGCTGTAGACGGCAGATGGAAGCCTGAGAAATATCATAATACAGAGAATTACAGTAATCAAGCCTCGATGAAATGAACGCATGAATAGCTGTTTCCAAATTTCTCCTGGATAAGACAGGCTTTAGTTTACTGAGAAGGCGAAGTTGGTAAGCATGATTTGACAACAGCTGAGATCTGTTTATCAAACTTTAAACTGGAGTCAAAGAGGAAGCCCAAATTTCTGGCACTCTTTGTGTTATATGGGGAGAGACAACCCATATCAAGATCAAAAACACAGTTTTCTTTGGGGCCGAAGATAATAAACTCAGATTTATTTTCATTTAAGTTAAAAAAAATGTTTGAAAGCCATGACTTCAGTTCGTTTAGACAATCTAACAGTGGCTGAAGGGTATATTTGTTGTTACGTTGCAAGGGCAGGTAAAGCTGTGTGTCATCGGCGTATAGATTAAAAGAAACACCATGTTTTTTAAAAATAGCGGCCACGGGGAGCAGATACAAAGAAAACAGCATAGGCCCAAGGATTGATCCCTGAGGAACACCACAGTCAAGGTGTTTGTTTGTGGATGAATATTGTCCCAGATGAACAGAACTGAATTGAAAACAAAAACAGCGCCGGACAGGGGGGCTTAAAATCCGGACTGTCCGGCCAAAATCCGGATGTATGGCCACCCTAACCACAATTACATACATAGCCTACATAATTATTGCATTTTTGTGAAAAGGATGGTTATTCATTTTTGTCACTCATTCATTCATTCATTTCTCTCATTTCTCTTTTCAACTCATTAACAGAGTGCACTTTATTTTGTGACAAATAAATCCAAATATTTAATGAATGGTGTTAAAATGTTTTTTTTTTTTCAATGAATTATAACTAGAATTTTCAAATAAAATTATTTTCTGTTGAAAACCAGATTTTTTTCCACAAAAATCTCTTTCCCCCAAAAATAAGTCTGGAAAATGGGGGGTCGTCTTATATTCAGTGTCGTCTTATATTCGGGTATATATGGTATTTGAAACAGTTGCACCTCAAAGCTGCTATATGAGCCTGTAGATAAGGATCGACACGGAAAAGTGTTTTTGAAAACAGTCGCAAGTCCCCCACCGCGGCCAGACAAGCGCGGGGTATTTAGAAAGTTACAATCCTGTGGTAAAAGTTCAGCAAGCGGGCATGATTCGCCGGGTTTAATCCATGTCTCAGTAACACAAAGGAAGTCCAGGGTTTGCGCAGTGAAAAGGTCGTTTGAAAGGAAAGTTTTGTTTACCAGGGACCGTGTGTTGACAAGGGTCCCTGGTAAACTCTTCAGTACAGATGAGTCACTTACCGCTTGCGTTGCTCGGCACAGTGGTCACAAAAAAGGTGCACACAATTTTCTAAAACATTACATTACAAAACCACTATCAATAGTAATAATAATGGCAAATAGGCTACACATAATTTTAGTCAACGGAGGTCATATAAAAACAATCAGATGTTCAAAATGAGAGAACATATTCAAAAGACCATCTCTACCCATAATATATACATTAAATGTGCTGATGCTGACACAGCTGGTTCTCAAGGATATATTTCTTTAAGTGTTGAGAAAAATGGTTCAGATCTATTGACAGCTTTAAACTGTTGGGGAGTTGATTCTATTGTTTAATGATTTGAGATGAATAAGCTGTCTGTGCAAACAGGCGGAGGATCTTTTCGGGATAGAAACATTTCTGTGAACAGTGGATCGGGATGTTCGGTTTGTTTGTTCCGAATACAGTTTTATGATTTTTTTCATTGAGGGTGGAGCAAGGTTATTAATAATTTTAAATACAGTTCTCAAATTTGTAAATTGAATTAGGGAATCAAAACTTAATACTTTGTATTTACGTAAAATATTGCAATGATGATAGCGAGGGGCTTTTCTGTCAAGCACCTTTAACGCCTGATTATAGACTGATCTGAGCGGTTTACATGTGGTCTCGTTGGCCTGTGACCAACAGGACAAACAATAGGTGATGTGTGAAGAAATCATGACATTAAAATACATGAAATATGCTTCAATTGTCAAACTATTCCTAATATGTTTAAAAATAGAAATATTATATTTAATGGAGTTAGACATTTTTTTATTATGTTTTTTAAAACTTAACGTTTGATCTAGATGGACACCTAAATATTTAGTCTCTGTCACAATGGTAATTTTTTACCCATTAAAATAGATGTTAGGCATATCCTTTACTTTGTTTGACTTAGCGAAAAACATTCCTACAGTTTTTTTTAGTATTTAGAGTTAAGCAAGAAGTTTTTAGCCAATTACTTATTTTGTCCATAGCTGAGGACAATTTAGTGGCTACTTGCTCCATATCCCTCCCATGTGTGTAGATGACAGCATCATCTGCATACATGATGATGTCTACGCCCTTGCACACAGCCGGGCGATCATTTATGTAAATACTGAACAACAAGGGTCCCAGAATTGATCCTTGCGGGACCCCAGTTGTGCTGGGCTTCAGAGTGGACAATACATTTTTTACCCTCACACATTGCATCCGATTTGCAAGATATGATTGTATCCAATGCAATGTCTCTATAGACAGATTATACCTAGAAATCTTAGACAGGAGGACACTGTGGTTTACCGTGTCAAATGCTTTTCGTAAGTCCAAAAACACGGCACCCACCGTGCCCCTTCCGTCCAAGCTGGCCTTTATATTTTCCATCAGATAGCAGCAGGCTGGGTCGGTGGAATGATTGCATCTAAAGCTGAACTACATGGGGTGCAATAAATTATTACAGTTGAAGTGATCGGTTAGCTGCTCTATAATGGCTTTCTCGAGAATTTTAGATACTACAGGCATTATGCTAATAGGCTTATTTAATAGTTGCTTATTTCATTTTTACCTCCAGATTTGTATATTGGGATTATAACTGCAGTTTAAAAGACACTGGGAAAGATACTCTCATCAATAGATTTATTCATGATATATGTTATAACTGGTGTTAAAGCCCTCCCTATGTTTTTTTAATGAAAGAGCTATCAATTCCCCAAAAATCTTTTGCTTTTGAATTTGATAAGGATTGTATTATTTTATCTGTTTTAGAACCATCAATGCTTTTAAAACATAAAGCTTCATGATCGTTAACCTTACTCATTGAGCACACATTCATCATTAAAAACAATTTAATCTCATTCTGTTTTAAGTGATTCCACTGCTGCCATCAAGTGTGAAATACCTACACTAAAATATCCATTAAAGGGGACCTATTATGCAAAATTCACTTTTGCATGGTGTTTGGACATATGTGTGTTGGCAGTGTGTGTACACAACCACCCAGCAGTGATAAAAATCCACCTATTCCTTTATTTATATCCCCATAAATCATAAGCAGTGTCTCCCAACAACCTGTTTTCAGAACGTCACTTAGTGACGTCACTACAGCCACAGGCCACGCCCACGAGTGTTGACAGACACTTCCGTTTTAACATAGAACCGCCCTGATCCAGTTCACAGCTGAGAGTTGAGAGTTGTACATCAGCCATTGCTGCACTGACGAGAATGTCTTCTAAGCGTTGTCGGTGTTGTGTAGCTGGATGTATTAATCCACATAGCTCTATCTATTTACTAAAAAGTTGCTCCTGAAGGATGTAGCAGTGCCAACTGTCCGTGATCCAGGTACACATCTAGAAGTACGTATTACGTGTTTGTTTTCCAAATTGCCTTTGAATTTGTCAAGCTCATAATAACATGTTACACTAAAGTTTTTTGATTGCACCTTGAGTCCGTCCAGCAATGTTTTTTTTTTTTTTTTTTTTTTATCGCGCTGATAGTGGAATCTTTATTTGTAAAGGACAGCACATCATAACAGAGCAGCCAAACAAGAGATATTGCTTGCCTCTAACTGACCTCTTAACTCGATGGAACTGGGTAATATTCTGAAAGTTCTGATCCAATTTGACTTTTGACCTGTAACGTTGCCTGAATCATAATCATACACTGTTCTCTCGTTGGCCACAGGAGAACTGAGCGACTGAGCCTGGGTTCTCCCAAGGTTTTTTTCTCCATTCTGTCACTGATGGAGTTTTGGTTCCTTGCCACTGTTGTCTTGGCTTTTGGCTTAGTTGGGGCCATTTAATTATTCAGCAATACTTTTTATCTGCGTTACTTCATGTGGACGATTATGCAATTTTATTCTAGAAACAAACTTCTTGTAATTATTTTCATATTATCACTGTGAAAATGCTTTGATACAATCTGTATTGTGAAAAGCGCTATATAAATAAAGATGAATTGACTTGCCAGACAGACGCAAAACCGCTGACCAAGTCTGTTGGTACACAGTTATCAATGAAAACGTTTCATGTTTGCTACAAGAGTTCAGGAATGTTTATGTATTATATGATACTGCTTATACAGATAGTACCACAAATAGTGGTACTTACACAAATAGTTACCACACTAGGTCTGGCTCTCACATTCGGCTAAAAATCCCTTGGATATTGACAGAATTTGGTAAAAGTGCTTTTTCTTTTTATGCTCCTTGGGCTTGGAATGAATTGCAAAATGTACTTAACTTAGATGCACTTCCAACCCCTAATCTTCATATAGTTTCTTGCAGTGGGTTTTTATACACTGTAAACCAGTGTTTCCAATCAGTGGGGTCATGCCCATTCAAAGTGAGGGGCACGTGCCCCCTCAGATTTTTCCTCCCTGATATTTTTTTTGTCAAAACTTTATTCCTATTATGCTCCATAATTACCAGAGCCTATAACGACTCAAATGTATTCTTCTGGATGTGTAATAAATCGGTCAGCATCAGCCCGCCCCTTTTTCCTAATATGGTGTCTGTGGATCAAATCTAGAGCGCTACGCGCGCAACGCTCTAGTTTCCAATAGCAACCAATTAACGAGTCATTACTACCAGTGATGGGATTAACGCCGTTATAAATAATGCCGTTACTAACGGCATTACTTTTTCCAGTAACGAGTAATCTAATTGATTACTCTTCTCATCTTAATAACGCCGTTACCGTTACTGCCAAAAAATGCGGCGCGTTACTATAACTGATGAAGCTGTTTTTTTTTTTCATCAGACCAACTAGATCTCTGAGCGAGAGGCAAATACTTTTTTTACTGTTCTTCCTTGGTTAGTGGGCAGAGCACGAGACAAGCGCATAAATGCTGACGATTGGCTATAAGGTAGAGTAAAATGTCATTGTAAGCCAATCAGAGGTAGAGTTGGGCGGGTGTTCGAAAGCACGCATAGTAGTGATGGACATTCAGCTCTTTTGACTCAGCTCACTGAAAAGAGCCGGCTCTTTTGGCTCACAAACGGCTCTTTAAATGACTTTGACTATAATATTTCAATTTGTATTACATAATTATTTAATTTCTATAGGCTAAATTTGTAAAAATAGAGTCGGCTCTTCAGATATGCGAGCCAGCTCCCAACGTTCACCTAAAAGAGCCGGCTCTTAGAGTCGGCTCATTCGCGAATCGCGAACGACCCATCAAAAGCTCATTCGCGAACGAGTCGATCCATCATCACTAACGCTCATTCGCGAACGACCCATCATCACTAACGGCTAACGCTCATGAATTGCGAACGACCCATCATAACGCATAGTCGGGCAGGACAGGACACACAAGGAACAACACAAGCCAGTCAGTCAACGAGAGACAGGTATGGCGACGAGCTTAACAAGCTTAATTTAATTTTGCCCAGTTGTGGCCTGTTGAGGGGCAATAAATATCAAAATTTCCAAAACATCTATTGTGTTATTTGCATTGATCCACTATATAAACATAATATCTACATACATGGCGTTTGATTGGAGGCTAGTCTCACTTTGTCCCACAGCAACATTTTTTTTTTTAGATGCGTGTACAATGTTTCATGTTTCTGTTAATAATGTATTGTATTAAGTGTCCATTTCATTATAATATTCAAATTTATCATAAATAATTGAACATGCACATGTATTTTAAGTTCCGTTAAAGAGGGGTAGAGGTGGGGTCACATTTGAGCATTTAAAATTTAATTTTACTTGAAAGTAACGCAATAGTTACTTTCATAAGTAACTAGTTACTTTTAAAATTTGTAACTGAGTTACTAATTTAGTTACTTTTTGGAAGAAGTAACTAGTAACTGTAACTAATTACTTTTTAAAAGTAACTTGCCCAACACTGATTACTACAAACACGGACATGTTCCCGAGACAAATGCTCTAACTGCTTTCACCATACAAAAGACCGGAATATTCCGTTAAGGATATCCCAATAAACCTACGCAGGGAAAAGCCTAATCCAAGACAACTATCTCTTCAAATATACAAACAGTAGCCAATACTTACCAAGTTAAACTCACGTGAAACCAGCTAGAGCAACCAAACAACCACTAAAACCCTCCACAAGTTTTTACTTAACGAATATTATCAAGAGAGAGAGAAAAAAAGTTTCTAACGAATTCATCAATTTAACGAAATTAATTATTTAAACAAACGAGTCTACAAATTTATCACATTAAACAGAACCAGATGAACGTGCACATTTCTCTCTTACCAAACTAAATGGACTTGTAGGCTACATATTTGTCAGCTACCAAACAAATTGGACATATATTTATCACTTAACAATCAATGGACAAGCCTCCATATTTATCGCACTAACAAACTATAACGAACCTTTATCAAATAACAATTGGCTGGACAAGCCCCCATATTTGTCAAGTTGGTTAGGTTGTAACCACCCAGCAAACAATATAGCCGTCATTTCACCGTCTCGGTTATAGACCCGATATACAGTAGTCCGGCTATGTGTAACCCACTTCTTAGCCAAAATAACATTTAATCTAGTATTTTTTTTTTTTCAAAATAACTTGCAAAATGTATGATATTCCATCATGTAAGCAAAGTCAACTGTGATTACAAGGTGTTTGGTTTCATTTCTTTGACATGTTCTGTGTAGGCTGTGCGTAGACACGATCTAGCTCGTATAGAGGGAATGCATTAACGTCACTTTCCCGCCGGAACACGCCCCCTCAGCCGGACTGAGTGGCAGAAGAGCAGCTGCGTGACTGGATTTAATAGGGGAAACTGCGAAAACGCAAGTAAAACAAACGATTATCAGTTTAAACTAAAGATTGGACTCATTATAGTGTTCCTTACAACTTACTAAAGATCCAGTGATCCATGGATAATGACATGCAGCCAGAAATCGTGTTTCCTGACATTTATATGTGCCTGATTTTGACACCGGGGAAATACATACAGCAAATTTGCCTGTGAACGCTTTATATAAATACAATATAGACAGGTCTAAATCCAGGTGATCACTTATATCAATGTTATATATATCATCATATCGTCTAGACTTAAAACTTGTATAGTTTTTTGTCAGTGTTTATTTAAAAATGTCAAATTATACAGAATATACAGTGGTAAATATTTGATTGATGAGTTGTCACGGCAATATATAACAATACAATATATAGAGAATGATTTTACCACTAAATTCAGCATATTGACACAAAAATGAAAACTGCAAATCCACCTTTCGCTGCCTGGAGTCCAGTTGTTTCTATGAATTGCAGCGATCTATTTGCTTCTCTGTTCTGTAGCTTTAGGTAGTCTGTAAAAATAAACCTCATATTTCTTGTCAAATCTAGTTGTACAGTCAGTCTCAAAGCTCTTTCCCGTTTTAGACGCGTTTTGTGTGTTTTTCCGCAGCATTCACGCTGAAAACCAATGCTGCCGCTCAGTGTTTTTGCCACTTGTGGGCGTAACCGCAGTCACTCCGGCCAACGCTGACGTCACGTGCATACCCTCTATAGTCAGCCGGTCTATCTGTAGCCTACTTATAGTCGAAACTGATTAATTGTTGGGCAGGCAACGCATGAAATGGTTGATATCTCATCATGTTCGCATTGGTAATAATATCTACAAGGTGCCAGTGTCATTTCATGACATGGTCGATCTGTAGTCATGATTTAGCTGTGAATTGGACGGGCTGTGTGAGTCTGCTTTTAGCCCACCGGCGAGATCCAGGCATTCAGTGGTCTATGTTTAACGCCTTGGCTATAGCCCTGATTTAGTCCAGCAATTAGTATAGCCAAAATAGTATTATTTATAACCCATATTATTATTTAAGACTGTCTTTCATTTTAAATTAAATAAAAATACAATTACATTTCTCAACCGCTAGATGGCAACAGCCCTACTGAGACATGACTATACTGGCAACACGAGACTTGATAGTTAGTGTTTTCGTGTGCTCTTAAACTCGAATTATCTGAATCCAAAGGTGTAAACATGAAACATGTGCAACCTATTATAAAGTGTTATGAAAGCCACAAATATATTTTACTCTTTTCTTTAGATCATTATGATATGAAAACGCCATTTCCTCACTAAAGCTCTCATCTTTGACAAAGTCCATCATTGATTTGAACTATAATATGAATTTGTCTGAACAATGGCTTTTTACATACAGAGGGAGCATAAGCTATTGTACAATAATTACAATAAATAAATAAATACAATAATTGTACAAGCACCATAAGATGAAGTTTCATTCAAAATGCCTTCATTCATTCAAGTTTAAAACTTTCACATTAATTTTATAATACAGCATAAAAATATAAATGATCGGCTATATAAAATTAGCAAATCTAAAAAGTATCCGGCAGTATATCAATAATGAAAATAGCTCAGATGTGCATTAAAACCTAAACAGAACACACACACACACACACACACACACACACACACACACACACACACACACACACACACACACACACACACACACACACTGCAGGTGAATGTATTAGTCCATGCACACTTGAGGATAAACTGTCAACAAATTAGTTTTTTTTTTATTTGGCAGATGCAGTGATGACCAACTTCCCAGCAGCAACAGAGTTTTATATTTTATTATCTTAAGTTATTGATGTTCCATTTAAAAAAATAAATCATTTTATAATGTATTTTTAATATTTGATTTGGTCATTTTTATGTTTTGATCTTTTTATTAGTTGTTAATGTTCTTTTTCTAAATAAAACCTCTATATTTAATTTGTTTGGATAGATTGTCATTTATGAGAACCTGTTATATTTGAGTGAAAAGAATCCTTTAGCCATCATTTTGTTGTCTATTACATGTACATGTAGTCGTTTACAGTTTTTACCAACTGCTTACACACAAAATCTTTTCATGTCACACGATTTTTGAAACCTCTCACTCAAAGTGCAAAACTACATGCCAAATCTTCAAAACCATAAGCTATTTCTCAGACTTTGACTCAGTTTTCAATTGCATAAAACACTTTTTTCACTACACACAATTCTCTACCTAAAACACAAAGATCTATCAGGAAGTGACTTTCCTTTTCCAAACACAACCAATCAAAATGCTACACTTATTCACGTTGCAGAACGTTTTTTTAAACAGAAACGGTGACGCGTTGAACACACTGTTGTGATGACGCAAGAGTTGCAACTACGGCAGCTGAGAAGGCTTTTTGTGTTCTTTGTGAAGAATTTTCTGAGCCTGATGAAGTCGGTATAAATATGTTTAATACTACAAAATATGCCCGATGTTACAGTTACTGCACTTGCCGCCCAGAACACAAGAGAACATCCCAATCGAGTGAAGGGATTTGTGGAAACTGAAATGGAAGCACATCTTACCTAATAAAGACTAAAACACATCTATTTAGCCTCACATACTGACTTTATTTGTTGTTCATACTGTTTTATTAATACCCTGTATTTTCTTTCTCATTTTTAGGAAAAGCACTTTACATGCATTGTTTATTTCTATACCAAATGTCATACACTTGCAATGAAGCTAAAAATATAAACAACTACATCATTATGTTGATATCCTATATTTTTACAATAATACTTACGACAAACATGTCTTCTAATATCCTCAGTTGTTGCGTATCAAACACATTTGTAAATTACTTCCATTGTGCGAGTTCTCTTTAATACCGTGTGCTTTATATACATGTTGCTGCTGATTGGACTGCAGTTCTGACACGCCCACCAAACAAGAGAAAACGCATCTCAAACCCCGTTGCACACCGGTGCACGCCGTTTCCAGGAAACATGACGTTCAACCCGGAATCCGTAGCAAAACGTTGCGCACCGTTGTGATCTTGAACGTGCCCCAGGTCACACAGACACATTCCTCACATGTGCAAGATTTCCATTACAAGAGAGTAGATGTTAAAACTTCATGCTGATTTGTACTCGGCTTTCGCCAAGATAAGCCATAGCTTAGACTAAGACATAGCTTTACAGTAACCTATGCTTCTCCATCCATTTACGCTTCTTTCCATATGGTGATGTAAATCTCCTTCTGTCTAGTGTTAACACGCGTCAGCACACACAACGGCTGCAACCAAAGTGCGGTCCCCCCATGACAACCGTCTGGATTGAGCTGAGTAGGGGACATCTCTAGGGTCTTCAAGTGGGCACCTTCCGTCCTCAGTGTTTCGTCGACTAGCCCACGACACCTCAAGAGGGCTCGACAGTGACTCTGGCGTCCCAGAGTCACCCCCCTCCGTCCCCCACTCAACTCAGCCCAGCTTACTGACCTTTACATCCCTCCTGCTGCTGAGACCTAACCACAATCTCTCCGCAACCCAACCATACGCGCCAACCCGTTTGACTAAGGCTGTCGAGCCCCACTGGTGCGTTAATATGCAGTTTCAGTGGCAACGGTTCTGTATGGCATACCACCTACCGCAAAACACAATATCTGCCCAACCACCCGTCATTCACGCAATATACACAGGAACGTAATGACTGTAAATACTATACAACCTATACAAATAAACCAACAGCCTCTTCAAGTTTACAAGAATTCTACGAAACCGTAGCATGGCGGCCTGTACACAGCCAGCTAGAATCTTTCCGTCTCAACCACAGCCAGTTGCTGCTCCTTTCTGCTGCTTCAGATAAGTTCTTTACTGTGCGACGCAACTCTTGGCCACTAAATCCGACGTCTCTGAGGATCCGGGTTGAAGAGTGTGCCACAAAACCTCGACAACCCACAAAACACTAATTGCTTAACTGATCACTAACCAATCACTGCTTTACTTTAGTATAGATAGGCCTATAAATAGGTCAAAGGTCAGATTACCTGTTTTGAACAATGGATGCTAACAATGAACAGAGAGCAAGAGAAGGAGGAGGAAGGGGAAGGGGAAGAGGAAGTGGAGGACGAGGGCGAGGGCAAATAAGAGAAGGAAGGAGAGCCATCTCTGATGAGATTAGGGCAACACTTGTTGATCATGTAATCAACCACGGTTTGACCATGAAAGAGGCTGGACTGAGAGTCCAGCCCAACTTGGCCAGACCCAGCTCGGAGAAGAGATGAAGCTTAGCACTGGGGACTGCACCCCCTCCCCCCCTGCCAATTCCTGGACCGGGACCCCACACACAATTTACTGTATTCTACTGTAAAGAATACTTTTAGTTTACGTAAATGTTTATAGTTTTGTTGTATGCTAATGTATACAACAGTAATGTTTGGCCTAATAAATATTTTCTGTTTCTACAATGCATTGGTGTTTCCGGTGTACTTGTTACCACTCTCAGCAGATTACTTTCACTGTAGAACATTGTATTGAAATGTAGATATAAGCCTATGAAAGACCAAAGAGCTTTAGATTTAGAACAGCAGTGTTTACATGGTATATCAAAAAATTTATTATTATGAAAGAAGTGTTTGCCAGTTGATGCAAATGTTTCATTCTGACATGTGTTTATGGCATTTTGAATGCAGTGTTGCATTTTCAAGGAGATGTGGGGCATTTTGCATTTTGTGTGTGCAGTTTTGAGAATTGTGTGTAGAGTTTTGAAAAAAGGAGACTTAGTTTTGAAAACGTGTGTAAGCAGTTGGTAAAAACTGTAATAGCCGTCTAATTTATGGCTAGTCTATTCATGGGCTATGTTTAGACGTATATTAGATTTTCACTGACCGGCCAAATTTAGCCTCGTTTTAGCCTAGACCCATATGCAGTCTATTAGACGTATATATGTAGTCGTTCAATAGCCATCTAATTAATGACTAGTCTATTTTTGGGTTATGGTTAGACGTCTTATTCTTGGGCTATGGTTAGACGTATATTAGATTTTCACTGACAGCCCAAATTTAGCCTTGTTTTAGCCTAGACGTCTGGGGTGTGTTTTGACGGCTATTAGACGCAAAATTGCTTGCTGGTGTTTGTCATAATTCTGTGGTACTGATAGCTATTTTTTATTTCTTAATATAAGTGTTCCAGATGGAACAAATGCTACAAAGAAATGATAAATTATTACACCGGGTAGATCACCGCAGGATTAAAAGAGCTTTAAAAGTTTTTTTCCCTTTTTTTCCAAAGAGCCGGAAAAGACCAAACTTAGCGGTGCATAAAGAACGTCTATGGTTACGTATGTAACCCTCGTTACCTGAGTAGGGAACGGAGACGTTACGTCGGATGACGACGAATGGGGTTTCGCTTAGAAAGCCTATCAACTTCGAGTATTACAAAACGAGCCAATGGCAAAGAAATGCCATGGGTCTGCGGAATTTGCATGACGTAACTCCGCCCCACCTCGTGGGTATAAAAGGAGGAACTCCGCAACAGCAGTTTATGTTTCTTCACTGAGGAGCCAAGACTGAGCTCAGGCGATCCCCGCGGTACAGCGGAAAGTGGCAGGCAGACGTAACGTCTCCGTTCCCTACTCAGGGAACGAGGGTTACATACGTAACCGTAGACGTTCCCTTTCGTTGTCACTCAGATTTACGTAGGATGACGACGAATGGGGTTACCAGTCTAATCACGCCACCTTCTCAGCTGTCTTCCAGTGCCCTGCGTAAACAGAGATCCCTGTCATAGACGGACGAAGGACTCCATTTAACACAGGAATACCAAGGTACACTGGGAAGCATATCCCAAGCTAGGGGAAGTATGCAATTAATGCCCACCCAGAGGGGGGGACTTAGAGAATACACATATGACCCGAAGCAAGCATATGGAGAACACTGGGGTGTCCAGCCGCAGGTGGAATATTTCAACCCCAGGGGTGGCAAGGTGGCTTGCCAAGGGAAAGACACATGCTCAGAGAGGCTTACAGTGGAAATACACATGTGGGGGTCGCTCAAGGGAGGGACCATGCACACGGGAGGCACCTAGCCGACGCGCAGGCAAGAGACACTGGCGCCGACGTCAGGAGTGCTGGAGGAGCTCAGGGCTTTCGGGGAAGCTCACCTGAGGAGAATATCGCACGTATCCAGTCCGTGGAGTGGAATGGCGAGCAAGCGAAGACACCTGAGCGGGTCCGGTACTAGCTAGTTGAAGCGAGTACATGAGAGGACACTGGCTCCACTCGGAGATTACAGAATCTGGCGAATGTGTTAGGTGTCGCCCAGCCTGCAGCTCTGCAGATGTCTGTTAGCGAGGCGCCATGCGCTAGAGCCCAAGAGGATGCCACACTCCGGGTGGAGTGGGCCGTCACACCAAGGGGGCACGGTCGACCTTAATGCTGGTATCCCAAGCAATGGCGTCCACTATCCAGTGAGACAACCTTTGCTTGGAGAGAGCCTTTCCCTTCAGCTTCCCACCATAACAGACAAGAGCTGGTCTGAGGACCTGAAACACTGCGCCCTGTCTACATAGGCGCGAAGAGCGCGTACTGGACAGAGCAGTGCCAAGGCTGGGTCTGCCTCCTCCGGGGGCAGCGCTTGCAGGTTCACCACCTGGTCCCGAAAGGGAGTGGTATGAACCTTGGGCACATATCCGGGCCGGGGTCTCAGGATCACGTGAGAGAAAGCCGGCCCGAATTCCAGGCACGCTTCGTCGATGGAGAATGCGTGCAGGTCCCCTACCCTCTAGATGGAGGCCAGTGCAACCAGGAGCGCTGTCTTCATTAACAGGAACTTAAGCTCAACTGATTGCAGGGGCTCAAGGGGAGCACTCTTCAGGGCAGTTAGAACCACTGAGAGGTCCCAAGAGGGAACGAGAGGAGGGCGAGGAGGATTTAGTCTCCTCGCTCCTCTCAGGAACCTGATGACCAGGTCGTGCTTCCCTACCGGCTTACCTTCGACCAGGTCATGGTGTGCGGCAATAGCGGCAACATAGACCTTAAGGGTGGAGGGAAACAGCCTTCGCTCCACCCCTGCTGAAGGAAGGAAAGCACAACGCTGATCGAGCATCTCCGTGGGTCTTCTCAGTGAGAAGAGCACCAGTCGACGAAGAGGTTCCACTTCAACGCATAGGCGTGTCTCGTGAACGACGCTCTAGCGGAAGTGATGGTAGCCGCCACCGCTGGTGGAAGGGTACTCAAACCTACCTCGAGTCGTCCAGGAGCCACACGTGGAGGCTCCAGAGATCGGGGCGAGGGTGCCACAGGGTGCCCCGTCCCTGAGAAAGGAGGTCCTTCCTCAGAGGAATGGGCCAGGGAGGTGCTGTCGCGAGGAGTACAAGTTCGGGGAACCAGGTCCGGGTGGGCCAATACGGCGCGACCAGAATGACCTGCTCCTCGTCCTCCCTGACCTTGCGTAAATTCTGCGCAAGAAGGCTCACTGGGGGAACGCATATTTGCGGCCCAGCGGCCAGCTGTGCGCCAGTGCATCCGTGCCGAGAGTGCCCTCAGACAGGGAAAAATACAGGGCGCAAAGGGTCGAGTCCTGAGAGGCAAACAGATCTATCTCTGCGACCCCGAACTGGTCCCAAATCAGCTGAACCGACTGGGGATGGAGTCGCCATTCTCCAGGGAGGGGCTGAAGCCGTGAGATCGTCAGCTGCACAGTTCAGACCTCCGGGAATGAAAATGGCTCGAAGCGACCTCAGATGCTTCTGACCCCATAGGAGGAGGTGGCGGGCGAGTTGTGACATACGGCGGGAGCGTAGACCACCTTGACGGTTGATGTACGCTACAGTAGCGGCATTGTCTGATCGGACTAGTACGTGTTGACCCCTGAGCAACGCCGGGAAGCGGTGCAGGGCAAAGCGTACTACCAACAACTCGAGGCAATTGACATGCCATAGCCGCTGGGGTCCTGTCCAGGAGCCCGCAGCAGCATGTCCATTGCACATGGCGCCCCAGCCCGTGGTGGAGGCATCTGTTGAGACAACAACATGCCGGGAAGCTCGTTCCAGGGGGACACCCGCCCTGAGAAAACTGAGGTTCGACCACGGGGTGAAGAACTGACGGCAGGTCGGAGTAACTGGTACTCGGAGCGTGCCTTGTTGCCATGCCCACCTCGGGACTCGGTCGCGAAGCCAGAGCTGAAGCGGTCTCAAATGAAGCAATCCGAGCGGAGTGACCGCGGCTGCAGATGCCATATGCCCCAGGAGCCTCTGAAACTGTTTCAGTGGAACCGCACTCTTGCCCTCGAGTTGTCTCAGGCAAGTCAGCAGTGACTGCGCGCGCGCGCTCGCTAGTAAGCTGCGCGGACATGGCGACCGAGTCGATGTCCATACCGAGAAAAGAGATCCTCTGCACGGGGCACAGTTTGCTCTTCTCCCAGTTGACCCGAAGGCCCAGACGAGCTAGGTGCCGGAGCACTAGGTCCCTGTGTTCGCAAACCTGATCTCGAGAGTGAGCTAGGATCAGCCAGTCGTCGATATAACTCAGGACGCAAACCCCGTGTTCCCGAAGGGGAACAAGGGCAGCCTCGACGACCTTCGTGAAGATGCGAGGAGACAGGGCCAGCCCGAAAGGGAGGACCGCGTACTGGTATGCCTGCCCCTCGAAAGCAAACCAAAGGAACGGTCTGTGTCGAGGAAGAATGGAGACATGAAAGTAGGCGTCCTTCAGGTCGATCGCTGCAAACCAATCCTGGGGCCGAATGCATTCGAAAACGCGTTTGGCGGTGAGCATCTTGAACGGCAGCCTGTGAAGGGAGCGGTTCAGCACGCGCAAGTCCAGGATTGGCCGTAACCCACCGGTTTTCTTGGGGACAATGAAGTAGGGGCTGTAGAAGCCGGACCTCATCTCGGCTGGAGGGACAGTCTCGATTGCACCCTTCGCCAGCAGGGTGGCAATCTCTGCTCTCAAGATGGGGGCATTGCCACCGACCAAAGTGGAGCGGACTCCCCTGAAGCGGGGAGGAGACCGTGCGAACTGAATCGCATAGCCGAGCCTGACGATCCGCGCGATCCAGCGGGACAGACGGGGAAGCTCTAACCAGGCTCCCAAGAACTGAACCAGCGGGATCATGCGAACGACAGGCATCCCCCCGGAGGGGCAGCAGGCGGAGTAACTGGCCCAGACATGGACGGCATAGCGGTCCGGTGTGGGGGCACAGTTAGCAACCGTGCCCTGGCAGAGGGGGCCAGGGGAGGACCAGGCTGGTCATCCCACGGGGGCCTGCTCTGCCAGGGGTCTGGCGACGGAGGGGGACAGGGGCGAAGCGGTCCGTGGACGGCACGCCGTGTCAACCACCTCTGGGACAGAGGGGGACGAGGAGAGCACGGCTAGTGGGCGGCGCTCTGTGTCGTCCGAGAACTCAGAGACGGGAGAGTCAGTTCTTTGGAGAATAAGGATACTTCCCCGGCCCTCCACCGGGGAAAGGAGTGGTCCTGCTACCAACTCCTGGAAAGAACTGAGTCCCATTTCTGAGGAGCCCCTCTCAAGAGCGCCGCCTAACCCGGCGTGTAGCGGGGGGCGGGGCTGGAGAGGGCTGTGGCATCCGACCGCGGCCTCCAGAGCCGGCCCGGGTGAACAGGCGGGGTGGGAGCCGCGGGGGGGGCACCCTCGGCGGTGGGCAGACCGAGGGACCTGAGCGGACGGCGGGGCCGTCGGGACAGAGTCAACCTCAGCCTGCTCCATCCCCGAGGAGCCCGTCTCAGGAGCGCCGCTTTACCCGGCGTGTAGCGGGGGGCGGGGCTGGAGAGGGCTGTGGCGTCTTCGGCAGTGGGCAGACCGAGGGATCTGAGCGGACGGCGGGGCCGTCGGGACAGAACCAACGTCAGTCTGCTCATGGGCGGCTGAGAGCTGTTGGGCAAGCCCTCAACCGCACCGCCAAAGAGCCCGACCTGGGATGTGGGAATGTCGGACAAACGGGTCCGCGCGACATCCAGCACATCAGACAGGTTCAGCCACAGAATGGTGAGCATCACCTGACCCAGGGAGCGTACGGCCACTTTCGTCGCTCGGAGAGCAAGGTTAGTGGCGGCGCGCAGCTCAGTGAAGAGCCCTGGGTCAGTCCCACCCTCGTCCAGGTCCATGAGCATCTGGGTCAGGTAGACCAGCAGAATGACCATGGCATGCAGTGAGGCGGCTGCCAGTCCCGTGGTGCTATAGGATCTCGCCACAAGCGTAGACAAAAAACTACAGGCCACGGACGGGTGCTTAGGATTGCGCCGAGAAGAAGCACTCTGAGGACACATAGCATCGCAACAGAGCGTTCAGCCGGGGGAACCCCAGTGTACCCATGGGCAGCGGCCCCATCGAGGGGAGGAAAGGCGGATGAGATCAGCGAGCGGTCCCTGATCTCATCATGCACGTCCGGGAAGAATGGTATTGGGGTTTGCCGTGGACGAGGGTTGGCGGCCTTACCCAAAAACCAATCGTCCCGGGAAAGCATGGCCGTCATCTCCGGATCAGACTCGACGAGTCGTCACTTCCAGGAAAATCAAACCCACCTAGTGAAGCTGCTACAAACATAGTATCATCCTCTGTAGCTTCAAATGAAACACACGGGCCACCAGAGGGTAGACCCGTGGGAATCACCAGTTCACTAGCGGGCACCGTCATTAAAGAGGGGGGCTGGGGTCGCGGACACATAGTCGGCGCCTTGTTCCAGACCGTAACCCTCAGGTCACCCTGGCCACCAGCCGAAGATCGGGGGCTGGATGAGGGGACTCTCACTCATGTGAGTTCACCGAGTCTCGACCTTAATGATGCGATGATCATGTTTCCACGGAGAAAACATGAGTCATCCACGAGCGCTGCTCTAGCATGATCAAGCCCAAACATACTAGACAATGCTCGTGCCCATCAGAGTCCGATACCAAGCTGCCCCACCATTCTTTTTTTTTTTTTTTTTAAATGCACGGGCGAGCCGTCTTTAAAAACACGTGCCGTGTGCGAGCTCTTTTAGTGAGAGAAAACTCAAGTGTTGAAGCACCCGGGGAGACACGCACCGACTAGCAGACCACTGCAACAGATCAGCAGGAAGCACGCGCTCGCCATAGATCGCCGTCACACCAACACTCGAGGTACTCGTTTGTGAAGCTGACAATTCAGAGATGGCTTGTGGAGAGAAGAATAAACTTGGCTCCGAAGCGAAAACATAAACTGCTGTTGCGGACTTCCTCCTTTTATACCCACGAGGTGGGGCGGAGTTACGTCATGCAAATTCCGCAGACCCATGGCATTTCTTTACCATTGGCTCGTTTTGTAATACTCGAAGTTGATAGGCTTTCTAAGCGAAACCCCATTCGTCGTCATCCGACGTAACTCGGAGTGACAACGAAAGGGAACTGCATCATCTGCATAGATCTGGAAGCTGGCACCTGAACAGTTCAATTGTAAGTTATTTATAAAAAGACTGAACAGCAAAGGACCAAATATAAAGCCCTGTGGTATGCCCAATTTGATGTTCAAGAGTGAGGATTTTTCTTGGGCAACTTTAACACACTTTACTCTAGCCTGAAGATAGGATGCAAACCAATGTACTGCCTCAGTAGAGAAATTAAAAGATGACATTTTAGTTAAAAGCAAGCTATGGTTGATTGTGTCGAAAGCCTTATTAAGGTAAAGGAATACAGCTCCCACCACATCACCCCTATCTAGGGAATTTTTCAAATTTTCAATAAAACAGCAGTTTGTGATTTCAGTTGAATAACCCGATCTAAAACCAAACTGCTGTGGGTGGAGGAACTGACTGGCTTCTAAGTAGTCAACCAATTGTGCTGCTACAACTTTCTCAATTTCTTTAGATAAAATAGGTAAAATAGATATGGGACGATAGTTACACAGAGTCCTGACTTCCTGATTTAAATACTGGCACAATGACTGCTTTTTTCCATCCAAAAGGAAATGTTCTTATAGAAAGATTGACAAGATGTGTCAGTGGTTTAACTAACACAGTTCTGTATTTTTTTTTTAAAGCAACTATTCATCATTTAGATATCATTTGATTTGGAATTTGACAATTTATAATTTCTGCAATTTTTGACTCCGGAACCTCTGTAATATAAAAGGAATCTGCAGAAGTCACTCCAGTTGGATAATTGAAATCTATAGACTCAAAATCTTTTGTTAGTTCTTCTACTGATTGCACAAAATATGAATTTAATTAATTAGCCATAGTGGCATTATTATTTATGTTCTTTCCATTTATGGTAAGTTCCTTTATCCCTTTGTGTTTATTTGTTTTATTAGTCAGATTGTTTAAATGTCTCCAGATGGAATTATTATTGTCCTTAGCATTACCTATAAGTTAAGTATAATAGGAAACCTTTGCTTTACGTAGTTCTAATACCACTTTATTTCTTAAACATTTGTAAGTTAACAGATCAGTATTCATTTTTGAGCATAATGATATTTTCAGAGCCAAATCTCTTTTCTTCATAAGCTTTCTGATTTCATTACTTATCCATGGTATAGTATAGTAGTTTCTTTCTGGCTACAAGTTCTACAAGTTTAATTTCCTCTCAGTCTTTCTGACTGGAGTGGCAAAAAATTAACCCTCTGGGGACCAAGGGGTTTTTGGGGCCCTTGGGATGTTTTGACATGCACTGACATTTGTGCTTTTTTCAGTTATTTATAAACATGTTAATGGCAAAGGTGTAAATTCACTCTATATAGCACACACGGGGCTACCATAATATGTAACCAACATGTATGTACATGTTTGTATTTTTGAGAGAATATTGTCTATGCATGGTTATTGAAAAAACTAAAAATGAAAGTTTCTGAAATAAGGCCACAAAACACATACTAAATATGTGTCCACAAGACTTTTGACAAATGGAAGTTGTCGCCTAGAGTTTTTGCTTCAAAATGATCTGAAAATCATCCTGCCTAATCATTCACATAGCACAATAGATTGATTAAAATTGTGAAAAACATTTTTTTTTTGCCAAGGCAATATGCGAATGGGCATTAACTGCCCAACCCCCTTGTGAATAATTAGTTGGTTCACACCTGAGAAGACAAAAGACCCTGCATAATAATGAGCCTTTCATTCAGGTGTGAGAAAGAATGCAAGGACCCCAAAGAATGCAAGAACAGTATACACATATACATACACACACACACACACACATACATAGTTCAAAGTTAGAGTTGGAAACATCTTGAAAAGAAAATTGTCTTTTTCCATAAATGTCTTAGTAGGCCAATACATTTAGTTATTTATTTTATTTTTATTCATTTATTTATTTATTTGATCATACATATTTCAAAGTTGAGGATTCGTTATTTTGATATAGCTTGCATTGGAACAAACACTATAACATATGAGTTGATTAGTTTATTGACAAAACATACTATATATTTAACATATGAGCAGAAACTCCTAAAAACAGCTTATTTGATGTCTATTTTAGAGTAAAAACTTTATCCAAAATTAGTCAACAACATGTTGTCTTTTATTTCGTCTGTAACAGTGCGTATATGTGTGTTCATTCATTCATTCATTCTCACATACACACACACACAGAGAAATATGATTCACATTCAAACAGTATGCTATTTTTCCGTTTACAGACACTAACGTTATTCTATATCCCGATTAGAACAAAGCACAAGAATAAAACACTTACACACTTCTCAGCTGAATCTGTTGCTCCTCCTCGAAGTGAAAATAAACCAGCACTTGTTCTGTGGTCCCAGGATTATTCCTCAGAGCCGCGCAAGACTAATCTTAATCTGACTAAAAATATAGTGTGTTTACAGAGTTTAGCCAATATGGGCGTTAGCGTGTCTCAATGTGTTGCTTCACATATTTGCGTTTGAATAGCGCGCGCTCTCCGTGGGCGTGTCACATTACCAGAATAATGAGCTGAGAGAAAGATAATTAGAACGGCTGACACCTCTCTCTTTTTATATAGATGACATAAACGGAGAATATTTATTTTAGTTTTGAATAGGATCATTTAAAAGTAGAAACTCAAATGATTTAAAAGATATATTGCTCATGGCTGGGTGAATAGTATTCGATGAGTTTTGTTTAAGTTTAGAGACGTGCTCCAGAAAAAAAGTTCACGGAGAAGGGGAGGCAGAATGCACACCGTTTATTTTCTTTATTTTACAAAAGCACAATATTTTATTTCGATTGTATGTGGACACATAAAAAAGTAGACATTTAACAGTTTATTTTCTCACATTTCTTAACTCTATATGACCAGAAATGATGGTAGTACTTTAAGTCTATTTTTCTGCTATGTGAAAAAAAACGAGCAAAACGGGTGCGTTCTTGGTCCCCAGAGGGTTAAACAAAAGCTCAGTGGCGGACGGTAATGCATCGCGCATCACTCAGCTTGTTTGCCAACTGCCAATAAAAACTAATGAAGAAGAATATAAATCATCTTCGTCGTTGTCATCAGGGGCTGGCCGCTGGCGGGCTGTTGTATGTTTCACCGGCGTCGTGGCGAGCTTACTGGCTAACCGGCTGAAGTTATTATGGACATAACAAAGTTTTTTATATGGAACATTAACAGTAAACCTCACCAAAATAGTGCATTTAGCTGGCGTAAATGGGAAAAAAATCTCCCCGGGGGCGTATGCCCCTGGACCCCCCTAGGTTTGGGCTAAACCCCAAATGTTTACATAGTCTGGCTTCACCCCTGATCTCAGACAAAAAAATATTCACACATACGCACACACACACGCACGTGTAGTTACTGAAAAATCGTTAAAAAATATTTTTACCATAATGTCTTCAGTTTATATTGTGGATCATCCTTCAGATCCTTTAACAGCTTCACTCCAGAGTCTCCTAGTTTATTCTCAGACAGATGCAGTTTACATTTATCATTTACTTTGTAACACCCTAACAAAACCAGCAAAACCTTCATCTGTGACATCAAAATCCTCCGACCTGTAAAGAACAATGACACATATTAAGCCTATATCCAGAGATAAACATAACACTTAAACAATAAATAACATAATACTGTCAATATGAAATATATACAAATACTCATCAGTTTATGTTGTTAAATTACATCAATTTAGGGGACTGAATATAGGCCTACAGTTTGTACAATATAAAAATAATTATTTCTACAAGTACCCATAAAACATTGGAGACCCAATGTGTGTGTGTGTGTGTGTGTTTAATGTCTTTGTAAACATTTTAAGGAACATTTGTGTGTGTGTTAGGGCTGGGAGAAAAAAATCGTAATTCTTTTTGTTTATGATTTTAAAAGAGATTTTTTTTTTATTCCAGAATTGATATCGATTCAAATTAAATTGCTTTATTTTTGTCCTTGCTTATAGACGAGGTTGACAGAAGTTAGCCACACTTGTTCAACAGAGGATGAAACGTGTCATTATCTATGAGTGTCGCAAGTGGACGTGTGGAAGCGGCGTGAGACTGAACGAAAAGCCCTTGTGCTACTCATATGCTGAGAGAGAGATAAGACAGTAGAGCTGCATGATTCATCTGTAAAATACTGTGATCTCCATTCAAACACACACACAATCTTCTTCCAATTCCTATGTCTATTAAACCTTTGACAAAATCATATCACAACATTTTAAATCTGTGTTGGCACTGCCGCTGACCCGGAGAGAGTGTTCATGAAACAGCTTCACAAAAGGTCTTTTAAACCTCATAATAGTATCATTATTTCTGTGATACAATAGTTCAAATGGTCATTAAAGTACTGGGATAAAAGTTTAAAGTTAAAATATAAACACTGATGTGTACAGTAGCGATCACAATAGAGTAAATCAGCTTTTGATAGAAACTTGATGTTTAAAATAACGCATTTTTCGATTACATTGTTTCGCCACTAGGTGGGAAAAAAATCTATTTGTTATTATTTATTCAAGAGAATGTAGTATTGTATGATGCTTCTGAAATAAAACTCAGAAAAGTGTGATGAATTGTTTTTGTAAATATGACTCATCTTATTCATCATGTACAGTCTGTATAAGTGTATGATTTAACTTTTTTCCCATAGTCTAGTGTTAAAAACAAATCACAATACATTCCAATATCGAATCGCAATACTGAAGAATCGAAATTACTTAAAAATCGCAATACATATCGTATCGGCACCCAATTATTTGTAAATAGTCTCTTAATACATTAACTACAGCTTATATAGTATTATATACTATTTGTTAACTATAAACTAATAGTTTGAAAATGATGTGTTACTGTACACTTGTGATAAAGTGTCACCATTATTTCAAACTGGTCGCATTAAGTGAAATTGTTCCTTTTGTATGTGGAGTGACTCTTCTTTTTCAAAAATAACACAAAATAAACAAAGTAAAATAAATTTGACTGATAGCATTATTATTTTTCAAGATTTCTATAGAAATGGTGATATATTGTTATCGTGTGTTATTTTGGCCATGATAATCATGTAGTGATAAATCTGATATGATGACAGTCCTGGTTCAGGAGAAACACACACCACTTCCCTCTTTTCAGCTGCACACACACATTTATAATAATAATAATAATAATATATAATGTGTGCAGACACATTTTGAGGCAATGCTCATACTTTTGCAAGGGTCTGTTTGCACAAGCATTACAAGGCAAGTTGATTTACACCAAACATTTATGCTTTAAACACCCTCTTCACTGTAACCTGCATCTGTTGTCTGGTTTGTAGTTCATCCGGTTTATTTAACTGTTAGTTTTACTGTCTTTTGGGGATGATAATATATAAAGATGTAAATGTTCCTCTTCAGGGAGACTCCTCACCGCTGCCTTCTACCGCCAGCAGGATCTGACGGTTCAAGCAGGAATCTGTCGCTGAACCACCGGATGGGGTTTCGCCAAACACATATTGTACATATTAATACTTATTCACTCAGAGTCTTTATGGTAGAGATGATCTTACCACAGTGTCTCCAGTTTACAGTGAGGATCCTCCAGTACAGCAGAGAACAGCTTCACTCCTGAGTCTCCTAGTTTATTGTCAGACAGATCCAGAGATCTCAGGTGTGAGGGGTTTGATCTCAGAGCTGAAGCCAGAGCAACACAACCTTCATATGTGACTCCACAATCACTCAACCTGTAGAGAACAATGACACACATTAAGCCTATATCCAGAGATTAACATACCACTTGAATAAATAATGTAATAATTGTCAATATGAAATATATAAAAATACTCATAAGTTCATGTTGTTAAAATACATCAGTAAGGTTTAGGGGATTGAATATACAGTACAGTATAAAAATAATTATTTCTATGGAAAGTCCCTATAAAACAGAAACCTGTGTGTGTGTGTATTTGTAAACATTTTAAGGAATGTGTGTGTGTGTGTGTGTATTTGTAAACATTTTAAGGAGTGTGTGTGTGTGTGTAAGGGTGTGTATCCAGGGTGGGCTTTTTTACTTTGTATACTGCGGGTAAGATAGATAGATACATAGATAGACAGATATGCCTAGATACTCTTAATAACTATATTTAAAGGATACATTTTATGAAAAAAATAATAAATTAATCTATATGTATTTATATATTAACATTTTATAACGCACCTCTCCATGACATGACCATTTATTTTCTACTGTCTACAGTGATAATTTGGAAAGAAAACGGAAGCCTAATGTTACTATAGCAATGAAAGCAACTTGGATTGTGTGGAAAGGGGCAATTAAATAATTTCTATTGCACTACTTTTCCATCGTTTTTAATGTAAACATCACCCTAGATGTGTGTAATGCCAAACCAGCAAAGGGAGCCCTCACCTGAGTACTGACTGTGTTCCACTCCCTCTGCTTCTTCTGCATTCATTTCCTGTTTGACTGCTATTTAACCAGAGACCATTCTTATACTCATTGCTAAGTATTGCCAGTTTACCTGCCTTACCGAGCGTTATTTCCTGTTGATCCTGCTTGTCTACTGTGTATGATTCTGCCTGGTTACCTGTTTTTTGATTTTCTGGATTATCTTCTTTGTTTTGGTTGCCTGATCGGACTGATGTTTTTGCTTGGACCTTTTGCCTGCCTACTCACTCTTGCCTGTTGGAATTCCCCTTTGTATGTTGAAAGATCTGACTGCTACCTTGGTTTTGACCCTCTGCCTGCCTTATCGTATTTGTTTGTGGAAACTGTCTTTAATAAACTTCCGCACATGGATTCTCACTCAGCCTCAGCGTCCTCGTTACAATGTTATTGACTGTTGCGCGCTCATCTCGCTTCCATACTTTTGCAGAGTATCGTGTATGATGCGGGTTTCTTAATGGCACTCAAGTTAAAATAACTTTTAATTTTAACCGCGGCATTTTAACCGCAAAAACGCGTCATATGTCAATGGCCCCTAACTGATTAAAAGATAAACAGCACATGCTTATTTCAGTGCTGTTATTTAAGCAGACAGTTTGCCTCGTTCATTCAGTTTAACAGCATTAACAGCAAACCAAATAGGGCAAGGTTTCAACTAGACTATAGACCTTAAGTAGCCTAGCCCCTTTTCAGCGCTGCGCTCGTTGTCTTTTGTCTTCCGGTCTGTATTTTCACAGTGATCTTGCGTATTTATGAATGAACGGCTCGATTAAAATCTTCCTGGTCTACTGACATTTGTTAAGACATCTGCTTTAAACATTACAATCCTCATGATAACTTTTGTTAACTTTACAATAAGTAAATCCACTTCACCAGCTAATTACTCATTGACAGAAGTTCAAAGACAATATTCTAAAGATGCTGCGCGCTTGTTTCTCTGGCGCATAAGGTCTATACATATGCATTTTAAACACAAGTGTTCTAGCTAATTTCATCTTGGTATGAATCAAAAATCAAACCAAGGCTGTATATTAAGATTTAGGCTACAAGTAAGTATGAAGATACATATTCACGAAGATACAACTCCTCGTAATTCACACCTTGATAGTTGGGGTGTGACGAGACGCTTATCTCACGAGACGAGACTAGACACGAGATTGGGTTCATGAGAACGAGACAAGATTTTTGCACAATTTTTCAGAAATCCTCAATGACAAAATTAATGACTGGAAAAATAGTATGCAGGTGCATTTTGCAATGTTTAACTAATAATCTTCTAATGCATGTCATTTCAGGTCTACTTTATGAGTATGAATTATCAAATGCATTGAAAGAAAACAATATACAAGCACTGTAAAAGGTTTTTATTGACTGGCTTTTCTCCTGTATGATTTCACATTAGTCTCTTCAGACCTTACTGTACATTTAAGAGCTTTCAGAACTTCTGATTGAGGCTGTGTGTGACCTCCTAACTGTACTCCTTGAAGTCTTAAGTGCAAACAATAAATGCAAGTGCAACCATAATCAAAGTTAGCACACAGACCCTTTATAATTGTTTTGAAATTGCTGTTTTATTTTGCACCGGCAGTTATAGGGTTAATGCGGTGAGTTCGGAAAAGGCCGGGTAGAGAGAAACGAGGCTGGTGTGTTTGACTCTACAGTTGTTCTTGCGTTCCGATTATAAGTTCAGAAACGGAGCCTCTTGTCTGTTGTCCTGATGACATTACAGCACTTGTGGTCATGACTCAAACCAGTGCAATCTTTGGATGTCCAGTAGGGGTGTGACAACTTAGAAGTTAGAGAGCTTGTGTTTTACTTTCACTTTCAAATTTGTGATCGCGCGTACTCTGTGTATAGGGAGCAGCGGTGCTGAGCGTGCATTCTACAAGATAAGACATTTATCAGACGTTTAGTATATGTTGCGCAACGAATCCTCCGGCATCTTCACGCGATCAGTGAACTGTGATTCGTGCTGCACTGATTGCAACGGCGTGCTGATGAGCAGAGCAGACTTTTACATTAGTTTATAATGGTTTTTATTTTATTTTTAAAACTGCAAAACGATAGTTTAGGGGAATGTGAGTGTAGCGGTGGAATATTCTATGGCAATCTCATCCTCACGCTCAGTCATGGCGATATCGCGAGACAGCTTTTCACTCGACGGGAAATCTCAGCACATTTTAGTCTCGCGAGATCTCATCACACCCCTACTTGATAGCACACCATTTTTTTTAAATTACCATAGAAGTACTGGGATAAAAGTTTAAAGTTCAAATATAAACACTGGTGTCTACGGTAGTGATCACAATAGAGTAAATCAGCTTTTGATAGAAACTTGGCACTAAAAATAATGCATTTATCAATTACATTGTTTTGGCACTAGGTGGTGACAAGTGACTGTTAAAAGTGATTTGTTATTGAATTATTTATTCAAAGGAAATGTAGTATTGTATGATGCTTCTGAAATAAAACTCAGAAAGATGTGATTAATTGTTTTTGTAAATATGACTCATCTTATACATCATGTACAGTCTGTGTAAGTGTATGACTTTTCCCCATAGTCTAATGTTAAGAAAAATAAAACAAATAAAGGCTGTATTAAAGCACTTAATGACATTTTCTGATTTTCCGTGACTTAATCTAAAATGAGAACTATTTATGGTTAATAAGTTGTTAAAGCATTATCTAACTTTTTACATAAGATTAAACAATAACACTTTGTTAATTACAGTGACAGTGAAGAACTCACTACTTGTATATAGTCTCTTAATATATGAACTAGAGCTTATATACTATTATATACTATACATTAACTATAGACTAAGAGTTTGCAAATGATTTATAAGCGCTTTGTTACTGTACACTTGTGATAAAGTGTTACCATTATTTCAAACTGGTCGCATTGTGTAATTGTTCCTTTTTTATGCGATGGTGTGATTCTTCTTTTACAAAAATAACACATAATAATCAAAGTAAAGATGAATTTGACTGATAGCATTATTATTTTCAATATTTCTATAGATATGGTGATATATTGTTATCGTGTGTTATTTTGGCCATGATAATCATGTAGTGATAAATCTGATATGATGACAGTCCTGGTTCAGGTGAAACACACACCACTTCCCACTTTTCAGCTGCACACACACATATATACTAATAATAATATATAATGTGTGCAGACACACATTTTGCGGCAATGCTCACGCTTTTGCAAGGGTCTGTTTGCACATGCATTACATTTACATTTATTCATTTAGCTGACGCTTTTATCCAAAGCGACTTACAATTGCTATATTTCAGAGGTCGCACGCCTGAGTGTATTGCTCAGGGACACAATGGTGTCTCACAGTGGATTCGAACCCGGGTCTCTCACACCAAAGGCATGTGTCTTATCCACTGCGCCATCACCACCCCATACAAGGGGTGCATTACAAGGCAAGTTGATTTACACCAAACATTTGTGGTTTAAAAACCCTCTTCACTGTATCCTGCATCTGTTGTCTGGTTTCCAGTTCGTCCGGTTTATTTAACTGTTAGTTTTACTGTCTTTTGGGGATGATAATATATAAAGATGTAAATGTTCCTCTTCAGGGAGACTCCTCACCGCTGCCTTCTACCGCTGGCAGGATCTGATGGTTCGAACAGGAATCTCGCTGAACCACCGGATGGGGTTTCGCCAAACACATATTGTACATATTAATACTTATTCACTCAGAGTCTTTATGGTAGAGATGATCTTACCACAGTGTCTCCAGTTTACAGTGAGGATCCTCCAGTACAGCAGAGAACAGCTTCACTCCTGAGTCTCCTAGTTTATTGTCAGACAGATCCAGAGATCTCAGGTGTGAGGGGTTTGATCTCAGAGCTGAAGCCAGAGCAACACAACCTTCATATGTGACTCCACAATCACTCAACCTGTAGAGAACAATGACACACATTAAGCCTATATCCAGAGATAAACATAACAATAAAATAACAACAATGCTGTCAATATGAAATATATAAAATAATAAATATACAAAATACTCATGCAAAATCTTTGTTTGTAGATTTCTTATCAGCTTTGAACTGTATTTCTCCTAGTATTTTAGCTGCCACCTTGGCCAAATAACTTTTTATAGATAGTAGGACACTTGCTTGGGTGATAAACTTTCTAAGTTCTAGAACTCAGCAGATTAAAATAGGGTCCATTTCAGACAAATTGATTACCTCAGTCGGAGCTCCCCAAGGATGTGTTTTATCTCCATTATTATTTATTATATATACAAATTATTGTGTGAGTTCCTTCAAAAATAGACATTTTGTAAAGTAAGCAGATGATACTGCTTTAGTGAGGCTTTTAAACGATTGGGAGAAGAACATGGGCCTGTTCTGGACTTCTTTTTAAATTGGTGTGAAAACTCAAATCTTTCTTTAAATATTTCAAAAACTAAGGAAATGGTTATTGACTTTAGAGAGAAAGAGCAAATGAAACTCATTCTACATTAATTAACAGGGAGCAAGTACAGTTAGTAACAAATTATAAATACCTTGGTGTAATGTTGGACAATAAACTTAAGTGGGATGTATGGTCTGACTGAGTAAGTAAAAAGCTTCAACGGAGAATGTACTTCTTAAAGAAATTACTGTCCTTTAATGTCCATAGTAGAACATTGTTGATGTTTTAGGGGGCTTTTATTTAAAGCATTGTGTCATTTTATGTGATCTGCTGGTATGGTAGTGCCACTGAGGCCCAGAAGAGATCATTGGGGAAGGTTGAAGTAACAGCAATTAAATTACTAGGAAGAAAGTTAGAGAGTATATACAAAGGAAGAGTGTTAAAAAAAGGCTAACATCATTGTGAATGATAAGAGGCACCCTCTATCATATACTTTTGAACTACTACCATCACACAGACGATATTATGTCCCTAGATGTTTAAAAATAGGTTTAAATTGTATTTTATTCCCCAAGCAATCAAGTTTTTAAATGATCCTCCCTCTAGTGGTAGCAGATTGCTACGCCAGACTGGATATCTTAATCAGGTTTACAATTAGATTATTTTTTATGTATTCAAATTGTAAATAATATGTCAAATGTGAATTTGCCAAATGTTGTGTGAGTGTACGCTGCAAACACAATTTCCCTACGGGGATAAAGAAATAAATACAATACGAAATAGATCACATTGTTAAAATACACCAGTTAGGATTAGGGGATAGAATACACAGTTTTACAGTATAAAAATCACTATTTCTATGGAAAGTCCCCATAAAGCATGGAAACATAACGTGTGTGTGTGTGTGCTTAATGTATTTGTAAACACTTTAAGGAATGTGTGAGTGTGTGTTAGGGCTGGGAGAAAAAAAACAATTCACCTTTTAACGATTTTAAAATATTTTTAAAAAAATTAAACATTTATAGGAGTTCCCGAACGAAAGGGAACATATCGGTTACGTATACCCTCGTTCCCTGAGGAGGGAACGGAGACGTCTCGTCCCGTCGCCATGCTTGCTGTACCTTCGCGGAGGACTGGACACCGTTCAGCTCCGCAGCGAAAAGTGTTTGTTCATGCGCTTGCTTCCGCCTTTATACCCGCACTGGTAGGCGGGTCGCAGAATGCAAATCTTGCATGCCAATATTCATTGGCTCGTTTTAGTTCACTCAAAGTCGATTGGTCTCCCTAGCGTGATCCCAATTCGTTGGAAACTCCTCCGACGAGACGTAGGAGTTCCCGAACAAAAGGGTACTGTCTCTTTCCTCTTTCCAAGCTTTCCAAAAAGAGTGAAAAGCATGAATAAAATAATTATCCTGGAGTAAATTATTATTAAAATGCCAATACGTAGAATAAAATTTAATACAAGGAACAGAAACAGTCATATAAATATAGTGGTAATCAGACAAGAAGTTTGGTGAAATAGAGACACCAAGAAATCTCCCCGGTTATTAGCCTTCACATAAAACCGATCAAGTCTTGCTGCTGAGATTTCATTAGAATTCTGTTTGAGCCAGGTATACTGCTTAACCCCTGGAAAACGTCCCGGGTTACGTATGTAACCCTAGTTCCACGAAGGGATGGACGCTCCGTGTAATCGCAGTGGGAACGCCCTCAGCGTGACGCGTCTGAAGCATGAATGAAATCAGTCAATGGAGAGAATGAGCATACGGCGAGTGACGTCATGGACCAGGAAGCTACAAATATCCCCTGAGCACACCAGCCGCCAGCTTAAAGTACTGAAGCAAGCGACCCAAGGGGATGCCGGGAGAATGGCAGGACACGCAGCGTCCGTCCCTTCGGGGAACTAGGGTTACATACGTAACCCGGGACGTTCCCCTTCAGGGACTACCGCTGCGTGTAATCGCAGTGGGAACGCAATACCCACATCCCCATACGACCAAATCCCCGTCGTGTGTCATTAGGAGACACAAACCGACGAGAGAACCTGAGCCCCTGGAGTGGAACTAAGGTCAAGGGAATAAAATCTGACGAAAGTGTGCGGTGAGGACCAGCCTGCCGCATCACAAACATCCTGAAGAGAAGCTCCTGAAAGAAGAGCTGTAGAGGCCGCCATACTCCTGGTGGAATGAGCCCTTACAGCCAAAGGTGAAGGCTGATGGGCCGAACCGTAAGCAAGCGAGATGGCCTCGACCACCCACTTGCTCATCCTTTGCTTAGATGCAGGACACCCTTTCTTAGGTGACCCAAAACAGACAAACAGTTGTTCCGATCACCTCCACAGGGCAGCTCTGTGGACATAAGCATCTAAAGCCCTAACAGGGCACAGCAAATTAAGTTTCTTCTGGTCTGACGTCAGAAAAGGCGGAGGACAGAAAGCCTCAAGGTGCCACGAAGGAAGCGAGATATAAGTGGGTGTTTCCCGAGGGAACCTCCACTTGAAGGGGCGTGGTAAGCAGCTAAAGCCGCCACATACACCTTCAGTGTGGAGTGGGATAACCCTGTGGAGAGACGGTCCTGCAGGAAATCCAGCACTGTACCAACCGGGCAGTTAACTGGGTCCTGCTGGCGCTCTCCACACCAAGAGGTGAAAAGATTCCACCTCGGGGCATATAACTTCCTCGTGGAGGGAGCTCTGGATTTGAGGATGGTCTCAACGACCTCAGCCGAGAGACCAGAATCTATGAGCTGGGCCCCCTCAGAGGCCAAGCCCACAGCCTCCATAGCTCTGGACGGGGGTGAAGGATCGACCCACTCGCCTGAGAGAGCAGGTCTCTCCTGATTGGTATCTCTAGGGGAGAGCCGTCGAGGAGAGACACTAGGCTTTCTTCTGCAGACCATACTCGGGCCGGCCAGAACAGGGCTATTAGCAGGAGACTGAGCCCGTCCCGGCGAACCCTCTCCAGAACTCCTGGGAGCAGAGCGATCGGGGGAAAGTGTACAGGCGTGATCTCGGCCACGGATGTACCATCGCATCCAACCCCAGTGGGGCTGGCTGGCTGAGAGAGAACCACAGTGGACAGTGTGATGTCTCTCGGGACGCAAATAGGTCTACCTCGGCACGACCGAAATGTCCCCATAGGAGCTCCACCACCTCGGGGTGAAGACTCCATTCCCCGAGGTGAAGACTCCATTCCCCGGGCCTCGGCCCCTGCCTCGACAGGATGTCTGCCCCCTGATTCAAATATCCCGGGAGATAAAAAGCTCTGAGAGAGAGAATTTTCCCCTGGGACCATAGAAGGATCTGACGTGCCAGCATGTAAAGCGGGCGTGAACGCAGACCCCCCTGATGGTTGATATAAGAGACCACCGATGTGTTGTCTGTCCGGACAAGAACATGGTGGCCTCTTAGGTCTGGGAGGAAATGTTTCAGGGCCTGAAACACTGCCAGCATCTCTAGACAATTTATGCCATAGACGGTGATGGTCCTCCCACAGACCCCGAGCTGGGCGACCACTCATGATCGCCCCCCAACCCGTGAGAGAGGCATCTGTCGTTAGCATAACGCGACGACAAGGAGCTCCCAACACAGGGCCTTGGGACAGAAACCAAGGATCTTTCCACATGATCAGGGCGCGATGACACCGTCGCGAACTCACGATCATGCAAAGCGGATTTCCCCTCAGGGAGAATCCCTTGGTTCTGAGCCACCAGTGTAACAGTCTCATGTGCAAGAGGCCAAAAGCTATCACGTTGGACGCAGCTGCCATGAGACCTAACAGTCTCTGGAACTGTTTTACAGTGGATGACTGGCCTAGCTTGACCTGATCTACTGCGGCGAGAATCAAAGCAATACGAGCAGGTGACAATCGTGCCTGCATCGTCGTTGAATCCCACACTACACCTAGAAAAGTGGTTCTCTGTAATGGAGAAAGAACACTCTTTTTGGCGTTGAGCCTCAGCCCCAGTCTCTTGATATGAGCAAGAAGGCCATCTCAGTGCCGAACCGCCTGTTGTTCCGATTGAGCTAAAATCAAGCAATCGTCTATATAATTCAGAGTGCGGATGCCCTGTAACCTCAGCGGGGCTATAGCAGCATCCATACACTTCGTGAATGTTCGGGGTGACAGTGCTAGGCCGAACGGAAGAACCCGATGTTGCTACGCTTCGCCCCCGAAAGCGAACCTCAGGAACTTCCTGTGTTGAGGGAGGATAGATACATGGAAGTAAGCGTCCTTTAGATCTATCATGACAAACCAGTCCTCGGATCTGATTTGAACATCCCGAGTGACAGACACAGCAGCCTGTAACGTACTGGCAGGGAACAGCTGGTTTTTGTGCAGTGAACTCAAGTCTTTCACAATGGGGACCACCCTCGGAGTCCTGACGTTCAGCACGTCAGGGAACCAGCCTCTCGAGGTTGGCCTCTGGATGAACATCCCAAGTGACAGACACAGCGCCCTGTAACACACTGGCAGGGAACAGCTGGTCTGGGCACTCCACAACCCTCCTCAGAGGGGGCGAGCGTCCCTCGGGAAATCGCTCGCCGAGTCTCTCTACGCCCTGTGGAGGCAGGGTTAGTAGAGCAGACCCCTGAGGGCATCGGGAAAGACAGGGCACCGTGTTTTTGTGCAGTGAACTCAAGTCTTTCACGATGGTTCCTCAGAGTCCTGACGTTCAGCACGTCAGGATTTTTTTCGACGCGGCCTTCTTGGTGATAATGACTGTCCTCAGATCAGCCCTACCGCGAGAAGGTCGCGCCGGAGAGCGCCCCGGCTCGTCCCTCCAGTTTCTCTGCGGGGGGGCACGAGACGCGACACTTCGTTTCTGCTGCGCTCTTTTTGAGGTACTCGGCGACTGGGACTGCCCTCCGCCGCCGAGTAAGCCTTCCCCACTAACACATAAGTATTTTAGTGGTTTAGAGGGCAGAGCCGGTGCTTTAAGTGAAGACGATGAAGCAGGCGAGAGATAGCTGAAGAACGTCTCCTCTGCCTTCGGCATCGTCACTTAACCAGCAGATTTAGCACCAACAATGTTATTTTTTTCATAAGCATTGGACTGATTTGTGTAAATTCTGCTTGAGACCGGTCTAACCCAGGTCTTTGAAACCTCAGCATGAGGATCGGGAAGAACAGTAAGCACCGGCGAGAAGGTTGAGGTCGTGCAGACAGAAATCTATCATCTAGTTTGCTTTTAATTCTAGAAACCTGTCTATCAGCTGGCCACTCAATACTGTTTTTTTTTTTTTTTTAGCTTTTCAACAGCCCGAGATAACATCCATAAACCTTCTTCATTTGCAGTATAATGTGATAAACTAGTCTCTGATGCAGAACTTTCGACATCATCATGTGCCTCCACCCGGGAAGAAGTAACCGCCGCAGCGCGTGCTTCCAAAGCCGGGTGAGAGGCACTGGATCCCGCCGGAAAAAGCCGAGATAGGGCGGGGCCCGTCTCAACGTCGCCGGTGAGATCCATCTGCGAACCCCAAGACAAGCGCCGCCACTCTGCCTCAACAGAAGCGGGACCCGAGCCTTGGGGAGCTCGCAGCAAACCACTCTCCTCGAAGAGCGATCGCCGCGAGCGCAGAGTTCTCAGAGGAAAGCGCTCGCAATGCTCACAATCGACTCCCTCGAGAGCCGACTGGTCATGCTACACTCCAAACAAGCCACACATAGCTCGTGTGAATCCCCACCCGTGATGTATCGAGCACAGGGGGGAACACACTTATACTGCTCGCTCATATTGTTTTTTTTATATATAATATATATATAGTGATAAACTCCTGACAGAACAGACAAACACAATCGACAGATTCAGACACACCTCAGAGCTTGCTGAAGTACAAAAAGCTGGCGGCTGGTGTGCTCAGGGGATATTTGTAGCTTCCTGGTCGATGACGTCACTCGCCGTACGCTCATTCTCTCCATTGACTGATTTCATTCATGCTTCAGACGCATCACGCTGAGGGCGTTCCCACTGCGATTACACGCAGCGGTAGTCCTTGAAGGGGAACTGTCTCTCCATAAATCAGTAAAACTATGATAATTAATTAAAGACCCAAGGGCTTCAACCAAACAATCATGAGGTTCTTCATGATTCCTGTCCACAGCTTGATCTAAAGTACAGTTAAAATCCCCCCAACACAATAATCTTATCCTGAGAACATTTTGATACAGCTCCAGAGAGTTTAAAAAAAAATGATACACGTTCATTCCCTATGTCTTGTGCATAAACATTAAAAAAAGAAAACTTAGAATCTCCTAAAGTAATATCCACTCGTAAAATACGACCAGAAATTATTTCAGACACAAAAGCCTGACTATTTACCCGTGATGAAAGAAGTATTACAACACCTGCGCTTAAGTTTGAACCATGACTAAGCAGTGCTCTACCCTTCCATTCGGTCATGCATAATGTCTGATTTTGAGCATTCGTATGAGTCTCCTGTGATAGGACTATATCTGTCTTTTTTAACTGTAAATAATCAAATAATGCAGCTCTCTTCTCAGTGCCCCGACAACCATTAATATTAAAAGAACCAATATTAAATGAAGTCATGGAGATAAGATAAAGAAATTCAAAGAGCAATACACCACAAAACTCATCATTATCCTAGTGTTTCGTAGATCGAGTCTTCATTCTTTTTCTTACATTGCACGTGAATTTCTTAAGTCAATAACGATTTTTTTTATCAAGTTCTTCTAAAGTAGCTTTTCTCATGCCAATGGCACACGATTCATTGAAAAGCCTTAACTTTGGAAAATACATTCCAATTTTTGGTCTCCGTTGATTTTTTGTAGAATCAAGAAAATGATTCAACTGTTCAACTGTGTAGTAGGATACATTTGTTTTAGAAGTGGAACTTCCCTGGGAGCAGGGACGGACTGGGACTAAAAAACGGCCCTGGACTTTGACTAGGCCCGGCCCAAAGCAATCGGCGCGCAGAAACTCGACAACAACATCAATAACGCCTGCCGCCTGGCATGAGTGTCACAAGACTTTAATTGTGTCTTTTAATTATGAATAAAAAAATAAAAAAAAGGTTTTATTCCAAGATAGCATGGAATAGATTGTATAATATGCTAACAGCATATTATACAATCTATATTCCATGCTGTCTTAAAATGAATTTATTACTTAATAATCTTACTTAATGTATGCAGTAATTAATCTTACTGCACAAATAATAATACCATATCTAAATGAAAATAAACCATTACAAATGTAACTTCTGTATTCAAAATCTTCAAAGTTTGTAAGCATTAACTGTAACGTTACCAACATTTTTAAAAGTAAAAGCACAACATACACTCACCTAAAGGATTATTAGGAACACCTGTACAATTTCTCATTAATGCAATTATCTAATCAACCAATCGCATGGCAGTTGCTTCGATGCATTTAGGGGTGTGGTCCTGGTCAAGACAATCTCCTGAACTCCAAACTGAATGTCAGAATTGGAAAGAAAGGTGATTTAAGCAATTTTGAGCGTGGCATGGTTGTTGGTGCCAGACGGGCCGGTCTGAGTATTTCACAATCTGCTCAGTTACTGGGATTTTCACGCACAACCATTTCTAAGGTTTACAAAGAGTGGTGTGAAAAGGGAAAAACATCCAGTATGCGGCAGTCCTGTGGGGAAAATGCCTTGTTGATGCTAGAGGTCAGAGGAGAATGGGCCAACTGATTCAAGCTGATAGAAGAGCAACTTTGACTGAAATAACCACTCGTTACAACCCAGGTATGCAGCAAAGCATTTGTGAAGCCACAACACGCACAACCTTGAGGCGGATGGGCTACAACAGCAGAAGACCCCATCGGGTACCACTCATCTCCACTACAAATAGGAAAAAGAGGCTACAATTTGCAAGAGCTCACCAAAATTGGACAATTGAAGACTGGAAAAATGTTGCCTGGTCTGATGAGTCTCGATTTCTGCTGAGACATTCAGATGGTAGAGTCAGAATTTGCCGTAAACAGAATGAGAACATGGATCCATCATGCCTTGTGCAGGCTGGTGGTAGTGGTGTAATGGTGTGGGGGATGTTTTCTTGGCACACTTTAGGCCCCTTAGTGCCAATTGGGCATCGTTTAAATGCCACGGCCTACCTGAGCATTGTTTCTGACCATGTCCATCCCTTTATGGCCACCATGTACCCATCCTCTGATGGCTACTTCCAGCAGGATAATGCACCATGTCACAAAGCTCCAATCATTTCAAATTGGTTTCTTGAACATGACAATGAGTTCACTGTACTAAAATGGCCCTCACAGTCACCAGATCTCAACCCAATAGAGCATCTTTGGGATGTGGTGGAACGGGAGCTTCGTGCCCTGAATGTGCATCCTACAAATCTCCATCAACTGCAAGATGCTATCCTATCAATATGGGCCAACATTTCTAAAGAATGCTTTCATCACCTTGTTGAATCAATGCCACGTAGAATTAAGGCAGTTCTGAATGCGAAAGGGGGTCAAACACAGTATTAGTATGGTGTTCCTAATAATCCTTTAGGTAAGTGTATTTCTTAATATTAAGGTCCCCTGACATGAGGTTATTTGATTATTTTATAATGTTTCCTGGGTTGCCCTTATAATGTTAGTATGTTTTTTATATCAAAAATAGTAATAATTTAGAAATAGAAGGCATTTTTCCTAGCCTAATTTTACCCTCTGATTTGAACACTCTGTTTGAAGGGGCGTGTCTGCTGTGGGATTCAGTGTAAACGGCCATTGCTGTGATTGGCTGGCATGCGTGCATATGAAATAGCTACGTATTACATGTGAAAGTCTCTCAAATACCTTTACTACTACTATTATACGTTTTTACTAATACAGCTATCGAGATTAACGAATCGTGAGAAGTTTTTAAAGTATTTAGATCCATTCCCATCACATAAAATGTTGAGATGACACATAAGATGACAGTCTGTTGATCGCGAGACAACGCAGTTTCTGCACTCTCTCTAATGCTTTCACCAATGCAAACACGATGATGTACATACAGTAAGAGCTTCGTTGTGCAGTGTAACGTGCGTCATTGATTTCATAACGAGTTGTCCAGATAAACTCGCGCTGTGTGGAAAAATTGTTCTTTGATCGATTTCTGTATATAATTTGTTCACTATTTAAATACGATTATTTTCATCCTACTAAAAGAAACGGCGTGAAGTTGATATTTTAGTCACTGGCTTGACTTACTGATGCATAAACAGTATTGAACGATTTTGAGAGAAAGATTACCTGTCTGAACTTGAACTTGAATTGTTGCTTGGTAGCTCGATCGATTTATTTTCAGACGTTCATCGAGGCCAGCTCTGTATTGGCCCAAGTTGAGGAAACAGTCGTCGGTGAAATGTTTGGACCATCCAAAACTTTGGGAAGTTGTGTCGGCGCATTTCCAGAGAAAATAAAATTAACCCATTGTTTCTTCAGAGGCTCGGATGAAGGAACTAAAAAATACTTTTGTGTTCATTTGTACATCCGAACACTGATGAACTGCCATGCTTTGCTCGTTTGCAAGCCATTATATCTCTCGAGGAAAAACTCAAATCGCGCTCGCGCATTCGTACTTCCTAGCTCATTTTCTCATGGGCGAGCCAAATTCTGTCTGTGTGGGCAAAGCAGAGAAAGGGGAGGTAACCTTTCCTCGTTATGACGTAATAACGAGGAGATTCAAGATCAGCGCGTCTGAGCTGCAGAGAAGAGAAAGATAGCCAAAGCTCGGTTTACACCGATTGAAAATTCTAGACACACAAGGGGACCAAATACAGGCTAGGGGAACTAATATTAATGTTAAAAAACCTCAGAAAGTGAAAATTTCATGTCAGGGGACCTTTAATATTAGCTACTGCATGTGGCATTTTACAGCTAAAATGTTGAAGTTTTAACTACTGTAATCATTAAAAATGTAGCAAGCTGAATATCACTTCCTAACATCATCCCTAGCAAGTAACTCTCTTTCTCCTCTCATGTTCCATACTTACTTGCCCTGTATCTGCTTGTGGAACCAGCTCATCTTTCCGTCCCTCATCATCACTGGTGGTGGCATGTTGCTGCAGAGCTGTCTGGCTCACTTCTTCACTGCTGGGTCTGCTGCTAATATTTAACTGTGAGCTGGTGCTGCTGCTGGCTGTGCTGCTAAATATTTCAGTTAGTTTGCAACATTTAGCGGCTTCAGTATCTAAATTACGCAATTTTTTCTCTCTCGCCTTCTCAGCCCCACCCTTTTCTTTCCGTTTTTTACCCGCGGCCGCGTAATGCATATTGTTTGTTTGTTTCTATGCTTCTATCTAACGTCTTTGCTGTTGGTTTCTTCCTCCGCTTCCACTTCTTTTTCTCCTTACTTAGCGGCCACGGCCAATGCAACTTAAAGGTGCATTGCTGCCACCTACAGTACTGGAATGTGAAACAGATTAGTGGGGGAAAAAAAACAGGTGATGACTGTGTGTGTGGCGGGTGGTGGGCCGGCCACCGTTCTCCAGATCACATAGATGGACAGTCTGCCCCTGCCTGGGAGGTTGCATTAATGCTGTCTCCGCAACTATCTGAGTATTCACTATTAGAATCAAAAAGAGAGTGTCCATCATTTTCCAAACCATCTCTAGAATCATTTTGAGACAAGTTATCTAGTATTTGTGAATCCATCAAATTCGTCGCTCCCTCAAAATCCACTTGTTCTCCAAAGTGCTCAGAAACCCTAGCGTTGTCAGCAACAGCAGCTTCTGCACCATCCTGACTTTCTACATGATCACCAGCAACATTTTCACTCAATACATCAGTAACAATGGGGACCACAGAGTTATCGACACAACCAGACAACCTAGGTTCACTAAGGCAGTCACTAACTTTTTCAGAGTGCTGATCAGTTTTATTTTCATTGGTTTCATCAGGAGTATGATTTACCTGCTCATTGACAGTGACTTACCCATCCCCATGGTTACTTGCCTCTTGTATTTTACCTTTAATATGATTAATCTTCCTTCCCCTTTTCCATAAGGCTCCATCATCAGCAAACAGTGACTGTCCGATATCCCCTTGCCCTTGTGAAAAACCATCATTAATCATTATGGAAAAGAGTATAGGGCTAATAACACTGCCCTGAGGAGTACCATTCTCTACCATGTATCTTCTTGAAACAGCTGTCCTAATTCTTAGTTGAATAATTCTTTCATCCAAGAATCCCTTAATCCAATTATATGTCCTACCTGCTATTCCTATCATTTTTAATTTTATCATTACTCCCTCCTTCCAAACCATATCGTAGGCTTTTTCTACATCAAAGAACACTGCCATTACAGATTCTTTAATAACTTGAGCTTTCCTTATCTCTGTTTCCAAACACATAACAGGATCCATCGTTCCTCTACCCCTCCTAAATCCACTCTGATGAGGTGATAAAATTCCTCTTCTTTACATATAAAAGGATAATCTATTTGTAATGACCCTTTCCATTATCTTTCCTACATGTGACACAAGTGCTATTGGTCTATAATTCATTGGGCTTGACAAATCTTTCCCTGGTTTCCTGATAGGAATAATTACTGCTTCTTTCCACCCAGCTGGCAATTTCCCTAAATCCCATACTTTATTATAAAACCCCAGCAACTTTGTAGATGCTAAAACACCTAGATGTTCTATCATTACATAACAGATATCATCTTTATCCGGAGATGTTAATCCAGATCCTTTTATTGCCCTTCTCATTTCTTCCATTGTAATTGGCGCATCCATTATACTGTTACTATCCTCCATTCTTTCAAGTAAATCTCCATATGCTAATCTTGTCATTGTCCGTCCTCTCTTGCCCTCCTCCGTTAAGATATCGGAACTATGAATAAGAGTAAATGCCTTCGCTATCATCTCTGCCTTCTCCTGGTCAGACACTGCTGCTTCCTCCCCCATCTTCAATATTGGATACTTCCATTCCCTTCTAATTCCTCGCATACTCTTAATCATGTTCCACACATCTCCAACAGGTGTTGCTCTACCAATTTTGTTACAGAAAGTCTGCCAGCTTTGCTTTTTTGCTTTTCGTATAATTTTCTTAACCTTTGCTTGTGTTTCTTTATATTTAATCAAATTATGAAAATTATGGGTTCTTCTTTATACTTTGAGTGCTTTATTCTTTACTATTTTCCCCACATTCATCTGTCCACCAGGGAACTGCCTTTCTTTTCATTTTCCCTTTGCTTTTAGGGATCGATTATTTGGCAACTTGTAGTATTGTTGTTCTAATACTTTTATCAATCTCTTCTATTTCCTCATTTAGATCTATTTTGTCCATTTCTATGTCACACATATATTTCAATCTTTCCCATTTTGCACTACTAAATATCTACTTCCCCACTAATTCGCTTTGATCCTTATTTGTTTCCAATAAAACACTACACCATACTGGAAAATGATCTCTACCTACCGATGAATCTTCAGATAGATCCCACTCACATATTCCCGCTAAATTCCTAGAAACTTAAGTTAAATCTAATGCTGAGATGTTCCCTGTATGCACATCTATTCTAGTCCCTCTCCCATCATTTAAACAAACCATGTTTCTCTCTTCTAGCAATTCTTCTATAACCTCACCCTTTTTGCATCTGTTCTTATTCCTCCCCATAAAGTACTATGTGCATTAAAGTCACCACACACTACCCCCTTGTTACCATCCAACCCTACTATTTGTGTTATCTGCCCCAACTCTAATTTCCTACAAGGATTATAATAATTTTATAATTACACACTCTCCCTCATTCGTCCATATGGCTACACTAACATATTCTTATTTCCCCCCTACACTCACTTCTCTGAATGAAATATCATTTCCAATAAATGTAGCACATCCTCCCCCTACTCCATCTTCCCTATCACACCTTACAGAGGCATATCCATCTAACCTGAATTCTAAATTTGGTCTCAACCAAGTTTCCTGTACAAAAATAATGTCTGGTTTATTGGGAAGATCATCAATATACTTTTTTAATTCCTGTCCATTGGCCATCAAGCTCCTAGCATTCCATTGTAGCAAGAGGACCATTATTAATACTATCCAATCCCTACTTGCTCCTGGCTTGCTTGACTGCTTAGCTCATTCCTGACCTCCTCCCATGTCTGCTCCCTGATATCTAGGTGATGAACTGCTGCTTTTACAATTATTTGTATTCTCTCCGTTTTAGATTTAACCTCCATAGTTGCATTTATCACCCCTGCTATGAAAGTGACTAACTTCTTTAGATCAACCGTTACTATCCCCTCCTTTGCCTGGTCTGGTACTTTTGTATTTTGTGTTTCAACTCTGTTTCTTTCATCACTCTTACTCACCATTTTCACAGCTTCTGCATATGAGATCTTATTTTGAATTTTAGCTCGTTGTACTTTCATTTCCCTTCTCATCACCTCACATCCACCGTAAACCACTCTATGACTACCCCCACAATTACAACACTTTGGTTGCTCGTGATTACAATGACCATACTCATGATCTTCTCCACATCTTGCACACCTTCTTCTGCCTTTACATGTTATTGCTGTATGTCCAAACCTTTGACAGTTATAACACCTCATTGGCTTTGGAACATACTCTCTTACACTATAACTCATAAAACCTAGTGTTACATTTTTTGGGAGCACTTCCTCCTCAAACTCCAGAGTCACAAGCTCACTGTTCTTCCTCATTCCCTCCCGAGTTATCTGCATCCTTCGAGCACCTTTAAGATTTCCTCCTTTAAGATTTGCTTTAATTTCCTCTATTGTAACCCCGACTGGTACCCCCCATATCACTCCCTTACTCCACATGTTTCCTTTTTCAATTTGACTTGTACTTATTACTTTAAACCTCCCAATTTCTTTAATCCTTCCAGCCCGCTCTCTCTGTTCTTCATTTTTACATCCGATCATTAGATTAGGTCTGGGACTGCAAAAACAGGGAGATTAAATAGGGGAACAAACATAAGAGGGTAACGAGGCAGGCAGGTGGGGGAAATTAAACAATAACGAGATAACAAGATGGGAGGGGTTTGACAATTGACAGGAGAGCACATGGCACAAGGAAATAACATCAACAGACCAGACTAAACACAAACACATGACAGACCGGGAGTGTCACAACTCTGTCACTAAGCCAAGAGAAAACCCAGACAAGGGTGACAGAACTGTGACAGCAAGTTGATTTACACCAAACATTTGTGCTTTAAAAACCCTCTTCAGTGTATCCTGCATCTGTTGTCTAGTTTGTAGTTCATCCGGTTGATTTAACTGTTAGTTTTACTTCTTTAAGGGATGATAATATAGTGAGATGTAAATGTTACTCTTCAGGGAGACTCCTCACCGCTGTCTTCTACCGCCGGCAGGATCTGACGGTTCAAGCAGGAATCTGTTGCTGAACCACCGGATGAGGCTTACGCCAAACATATATTGTATACACTATCTACATAATAATACTTATTCACTCCGAGTCTTTATGGTAGAGATGATCTTACCTCAGTATCTCCAGTTTACAGTGAGGATCGTCCAGTACAGCAGAAAACAGCTTCACTCCTGAGCCTCCTAGTTTATTCTTAGACATATCCAGAGATCTCAGGTGTGAGGGGTTTGATCTCAGAGCTGAAGCCAGAGCAACACAACCTTCATCTGTGACACCACAATCACTCAACCTGTGGAGAACAATGACACACATTAAGCCTATATCCAGAGATAGACATAACAATAAAATAACAACAATGCTGTCAATATGAAATATATAAAATAAATATATAAAATACTCATTAGTTCACATTGTTAAAATACACCAGTTAGGATTAGGGGATAGAATACACAGTTTTACAGTATAAAAATCATTATTTCTATGGAAAGTCCCCATAAAACTTGGAAACCCAACATGTGTGTGACTGAGCCCGTCCTTCAGATGTGATGTTAAACCGAGGTCCTGACTCTCTGTGGTCATTAAAAATCCCAGGATGTTCTTTGATAAAGAGTAGGGGTGTAACCCCGGCATCCTGGCCAAATTTGCCCCTTGGCCTCTGTCTATTATGGCCTCCTAATCATCCCCCACATACTGATTGGCTTCATCACTCTGTCTCCTCTCCACCAGTAAGCTGGTGTGTGGTGAGCGTACTGGCGCAAATTGGCTGCCGTCGCATCATCCAGGTGGAGCTGCACATTGTTGGTGGATGAGGAGATTCCCCCCCTTGTATGTAAAGCGCTTTGAGGTCTCAGAAAAAGCGCTATATAAATGTAACAAATTATTATTATTATTTATTATTATTACTGAGTGTGTGTGTGTGTGCTTAATGTATTTGTAAACATTTTAAGGAATGTGTGTGTGTATGCGTGTTAGGGCTGGAAGAAAAAAACGATTCACCTATCGCAATTTTTTTGTTTAAGATTTTAAAATATTTATATATTTTTTTATTCAAGAATCAATATTGATTCAAATTAAATTGCATTATTTTTGTCCTTCTTTATAGACTATGTTGGCAGAAGTTAGCCACACTTGCTCAAGTTTTAATATATTTATATAGCACGTTTAAAAACAGCAAACAGGGCTGACCAAAGTGCTGAACAATACACAAGATAAAGAACAAGGACAAACCACACATTCATGACAGAAGCTCACAATGAATTAAAAGCTAAAGAAAAAAAAAAGGTTTTAAGAGAGGATTTAAAGGGCACCTATTATGGCATTTAAAATGTTCCTAATATTGTTCTGGGAGTCCCCAACAACAGTTTTACATGCATGCAATGACAAAAAACACTTTTGTTGTCTTATAATATGCATTTATTTTTACCTGATTTGCTCACCAACTCTCAAATGATTCGTTTAACGACTCATTTGTCCAAACCCCTCCTTTACGTGACGCTAATAACGGTGATTGGCCAGATGACCCAGTCAGTTATTGTTTGCGTTAGCCCAACGCATAAACATATTGATAAAGCACTGCAGTACTACAATACGCTCTATTCTTTATGACAACTCCAATAACAATGACAAACATTTCACATATTACAGATGTGAAATCTGAACCTAGAAGCTGCGCCTAGAGACCTAAGTTAGACCTAGAAGCTGCGCTGAGCGTAACTTAAACAACACACACACATACTTATTGAGCATGCTACAAAACCCATAAAAGCAACAATTATTAATAATACTTAGAGGTTGTGATTCGGAGGAGGAAGCTGATCCAAATAAACTGGTACTGAACCTTCCTTCAGTATCAACCGACTCGCGAATCCACACTTGAAAGCCTTTATGTTTGTAAAGCGATCGTCATTAAAATGACGCGAACAGCACAAGGTTCGGCTATACTTGTGTGGTATAGTTGTAAATATAAACTCTAGCCACTGATTCTTCTCATGCTCGTCTCTGGGCAGTGAACAAAAAAAGTTCGCTTTTGATTCGCACTTCAGAACACAGCGTCTCGCCATGATTCCCTGGCGTCTACGAGCGCAATGAGTGGGCGTATCTTATTCAAATAACTTGTCAAGTTGACGTCATCTAGACAAAGGAAAAGCATCGTTCGTCTATCGATTCATATCAGCGACTCAGAGTCGACTCTTACTTTTGAGAGACAATAACTTTGTATACGGGGAACTTTCATATTTAAAACTTTGCAGGATGTTTTCGTTCACTTAGATCTATGTTACACACTACATGAAAGGTAATTTTCAAAATTCCATAATAGGTGCCCTTTAAAAACAGTTAAAGATTGAGCAGCTGTAATGTAAACCGGAAGGCTGTTCCACAGCCTAGGGCCAGCAATCGCAAAGGCTCTGTCCCCTCTATTCTTTAAGCGTGATCTGGGACAGACAGAAGTCTCTGATCGCCAGACCTCAGGTTTCGTACGGGATTGTGTGGGCAGAGTAGCTCAGACAAATAGCTTGGTGCCAGGTTATTTATGGATTTAAAAACAAATAAATTAATTTTAAACTAGATTCTAAAATGTACAGGTAGCCAATGCAGAGATTTTAAAATAGGTGAAACATGATCAAATTTGCGTTTTCTTTTGAGGAACTTTGCAGCAGCATTCTGTACTAATTGTAGACGAGAAATAGAGTGTTTGGGTATGCCATAGTAGAGAGAGCTGCAATAGTCCAACCGTAATGTAATGAGCGCATGGACAGCAATCTCTAAGGTTTTCTCAGAAAGGGAGGATTTAATTTTAGAGAGAAGACGTATCTGAAAAAAAACCAACCTAATCACCACATTGATTTGTTTTTTAAATTTGAGGTTCTGATCCCAGAGAACACCTAGGTTCTTAATGCAAGATGAAGTTGTATAAAGACTATAACCTTGGTTTTGGATTCATTCAAAAATAAAAATATTTGCGAAAACAACATTTTTACTTCTTCTAGGCATGCAAAAAGAGATTTTAGAGCAGTATCTTTGTTGCGTTTCAGAGGGAAATAAATTTGTGTATCATCTGCATAGCAGTGAAATGATACACCATGCTTTCTGAAAATGGAGCCCAGAGGAAGTAAATATATGGAAAAAAGAATGGGTGCGAGAATGGACCCCTGCGGCACTCCACAGGAGAGTTGGGCTGGCGAGGAAGAAAAGTTGAAATAGAACCTTCTATTTGTTAGATAAGATCTAAACCAGCTGAGGACAGTTCCCTGGATGCCCACAGAATATTCTAGTCGGGATAACAGAGTTTTATGATCAACTGTATCAAAGGCTGAGGTTAAAGGCCGAAATTCGCATCCGAAATTTTCGCACGTTAAAGTAACACCAAGTATTTTTTCCTCTTCGGTCCCCCTACTGGATGGAAACGAAATTGTCCATTGCCGCTGTCGTAAATAATTTAGCCTACCGTCGCACGCACGCTCGGTGTTTACCCAGCATCGGCTTTAGAATGAACAATGTCCACAGACAAGGTAAAGTATGTTACATGATTTCATGAAAGGATGATGTATTGCGACATCAGAAACGAAGAAAAACGAAATAATGACTATTGTAGCGCTTGATGTAACATGTAACATCACAAGGGTCTTGGAAATATATTAAGAAGGTTGAAAAACTACTTAGTGTTACTTTAAAAAAAAAATCGACCTCACGTTATTTCAATCACGCTTGCACACTGCCTCTGAAACTTTCGGCCGTAATGAAAAAATTCGTATCGGGTTCGATTTTCTGCGTTTTTCGCATCCACAGCCAGCATTTTGAAAGTTTTTTTGAAAAATCGGGGGGGGGGGGGAGACAAGCCAGCTCGTTACGCACATCATTGCACATGCGCAGTCCTTTCAGTTTCAGTTTTCAATTCGATCAAGTGTTTACATGTTCTCTCGATCGGATTAGAAAAGGAATAATCTACCCTTTCAATCAGATCGAAATTTCGGATCGATTTAGGTGTGATTGAGCAGCCAATTCGATTACTATTGTATTATTAAGGTACAAAATAAATAAAACCTGTATACAGCTGTTCTGTCTGCCCAGCGCTTCCACCGGCTGTGTGTGTGTGTGTGTGTGTGTGTGTGAGTGTGTGTGTGTGTGTGTGTGTTTGTGTGTGTGATACCTTAGACATACTGCCAGTCTCTGTTCAGGATCGATTGGCTCACGGAAATTTGTAGTCTTCTTTTTAATGTGTGGCTCCAGTATCGCTAGCAAAGCATCAAACTTTTCCACTGACATTCTGAGGTAAATTTTGAATCGCTCTGGATAATTTCGCAACTCCTTACTGAAACTCTCCTTCCTCTAGGCGCAATCTCAGGATTGGATGGACCCAATATTTCCTCTTTCTTTCTCTCTTTTTAAGAGAGAGGGCACCAAAATCATCCTCACTGCTTGACGAATCCATTTTGTATTTTTGCATTTTTTTCCGCAAAGGTTTAATAAATACGAATCGGACTCAGTGTGCAAGGTTTCTGTGCGTGACAAATTTTTAGGCTGACGAGCACGAAAAAACGCATACGAAAATTTCGGACTCAGTGTGCAATGGCCTTAAGTCTAACAGTAATAAGATCACAGAGTCACCAGTGTCAGTCGCTAACAGTATATCATTAGAAACCCTTAGTAAAGCAGACTCGGTGCTGTGCAGAGGCTTAAAACCAGACTGGAAAGTTTTAAGAATTTGATTTGAGTTAAGATAAGACTGGAGTTGATTGAGAACCATTTTCTCCAATGCTTTTGTAATAAAAGGAAGGGTCGAAATAATCCCTAATATCGAGTGAGGGTTTCTTGAGCAGAGGTGTAACAGTAGCTTCTTTTAATATATCAGGGATAGTCCCTGTGCTCAAGAATTTATTCATAAGAGACACCAAACATGGTCCAAACGAATCAAAAGTTTGTTTCAAGAAACGGGGAGAAAGAACATCAAGAGAGAAGGAGAGAAACAGGGTCAAAGACACTCCATATGGCTGAAGAACAGCCCAGTTCAGGCGAGACATTAGCAACTGAGATCTTAGAGAGGAGATCTTCTCACAGAAAAACCTTGAGAAACCTTCACATAATGATACTGAAGGATTTGAAATCACAATTATAGGAGGATTGAGAGCAGACTTTAACACAGAAAATAAGGCTTTTGAACTATGATGATTTTTTTAAAATGAAATTAGAAAATACTTAGACTTAGCAGATATCATAGCTTTCTGAAAAGCACTGAGGGAGTGTTTCAGCATTTCATAAGAAATTTGTAACATCACTTTTCCATTTACGTTCTGCTCTTCTACATGCTCGCCTCAGAGAGCGGATGGTATCATTGAGCCATGGTTCAGTCTTAGGTTTTGACTTCTTAGCTTTTAAAGGAGCAGTGGTATTTAAAACCTCAGAGCATACAATATTAAGCAGACTAAGATGTTCTTCAGCATCCAAGTCGGGTAAGGGTGACTCCAGGGATAGAGACAGACACACCTCATTAAAGGAGTTAGTGAATTCATCATGGAAACAGGGAGAAAAGGAACGAGTCCAATGTACAATAGATGAAATGTGCGATCTTGTAGGAGGAAGGGTACTGTAGAATATAGACAGAACAGAGAGACAGTAGCTACTAAAACTGTTTCTTAAAATTACCGCTAGACCACCTCCGCATCCAGAAGAGAGTTAAAGAATGTGCAGCCTTCCGGAATCAACTCAGCAAAAGGACTTAAATCACCAAACGTCATCCAAGTTTCTGTGATGCACATAGAATCCAATGTGTGGGTAGTGAAAATGTCATTTAAAATGAACGTCTTATTGACTAGCGACCAAGCATTAATCAGAGACATCCTGGAAGGTGATACCGAGTCAGAGACCGCAGGAGAGAGAACTCTATTCAAAAAGCGAAGATTCTCTAGAGTAGCTCCACCACGACGAACAGGGCTAAAAGGGTAGCAGGGGATCGTCGAAGGAGAATCTGGGAGAACGGTCCGAAGCCAGCGAACAGGTTGATCAAGCAGACGCCAACCAGCACATCGGCCAACGCCTAGATTCCATGTCGTCATGGAGAAGAAGCTGGACGCGTGGTTGGCGAGTAGCATAATTTTCAGTTTGACAGCAACCCCTCCGCGCTTGCCGCGTCTCCTGCGGCGCTTTCTGCGGGGAACCCCATTAGGCCAACTGCGCTGATATTCTGGAATATCCCAGGTAGAGTTTGGAGAGCAGGATTCTGATCCAGCCACAGAGCTTTTTGACTCTGGGTTATATGTGGCCACAAAAGAGTCTCGAATATCCAGAAGTAACTGGCGATCATAAACCAGAAGCGAGTAGCAGTTTGATGCAGATAAAAACACAAATATAACGCAAGATAAAAACACAAATATAGCACAGAGAAGCAGAGACGTCAGACGGCATGCCACATACACCGGTGCCATCTTGGGAACCACTTTTCCTACAGAATATGAAATGTGTCGTTATCTATGAGTGTTGTAATATCCATTTCAAGTGGACGCGTGGAAGCGACGTGAGACTGAATCAGTGTTGCCAACTTATCGCCTTTGTCGCTTTTCAGACGCCTTTAGTGCCTTTTTTTTTTTTAAAAGCGACTAGCGTCAAATCTAGCGTGTTCATGAAACAGCTTCACAAAAGGTCTTTATAATAATAGTATCATTATTTTTGATACAACATTTCAAATGGTCATAGAAGTACTGGGATAAAAGTTTAAAGTTAAAATGTAAACGCTGATGTTTATGGTAACGATCCCAATAGAGTAAATCAGCTTTTGATAGAAACTTGTCACTAAAAATAACGCATTTATCAATTACATTGTTTCGCCACTAGGTGGAGACAAGTGACTAAAAAAAAATTTGTTATTGAATTATTTATTGAAGAGAATGAAGTACTGTATGATGCTTCTGAAATAAAACTCAGAAAAATGTGATGAAATGTTTTTGTAAATATGACTCATCTTATACATAATGTACAGTCTGTATAGTGTATACTGTACAGCCCTAGTGTGTGTGTGTGTGTGTGTGTGTGTGTGTGTGTGTGTGTGTGTGTGTGTGTGTGTGTGTGAGTTTTGAGTTTTTCACAACAACTTTATTTGACCCACAGAACTTCATATTATAAATGTTACATTTACATTATAAATAATCACTTGGGTTGGGTTCTCCACACCCAACCACTTATTCCAATACTAAAGCAAAAAACAACATTCCATCCACAACTGTGCAAATAGCTTCATTATATCCCCACCTTTGCAAAAAGCCTTCATAATCATTAACCAACTTATAAAACTTAAAATCAATCAGAACCTGACTTTTCACCAAATTTTTAAAAACCATCTCAACTTTTTGCCCTACTAAACCTTCTAACTTCTTTTTCCTTGAGATATAAATAGCTCTTTTAGCTTGTCCAATCAAGAAGTTTAGCAACTGACATTTACTTCTTTGTGCCGCTCTATAACATGGGCCGAGAATAAAGCTTTGAGTGGAGAAGTTTTCACCAAAACTTAAAAACATTAATTTAAGTATACTAAACAAATTGTTCAACCTTAAACATTCTAAAAAGCAGTGAAAAATCGTTTCTCTTATTTCACAGAAAGGGCATTCATCAGACACATTAGAATTAATCGTATTCACAAAAGCATTTACAGCAACTGTGCCGTGCAATATTTTCCACTGAAGATCACCTGTGGACTTTTCTAACGGTGATTTATACAGAATTCTCCATACAGGTTTTACATCATCTTCCAACCCCAATTTTTGTCTCCACACTGTATCCTTTCGTTCCTTAAGAATTGTTTTATTTAACACCTTTACACATCATTTATATAACACTTTACTTTGGACCTCTTGAAAGTTCAGATTCTCCAGACTTTCCAATTCCAAAAAGCATCCATTTAAGCCCTTTAAATCAGGAGTAATTAAAATGACTGGAAATGGATCTAAAATAATAGAAGCCACTCTACCATTATAATAATCTTTCAATAACATTTTTTCTTCTACTGTCAACCTTTGCATTAATAAATCTAACATTTTTCCAACCTGTCGTACAGACTGAACTCTCAAATGAGAGGCCACAGCTTGAGAATTGCTTAGCTCAGGACCACCAATGTCCATTAAATTATGCAATTTTAATGTTTTGGATGAACACAATATTTGAGATAGTCCTGGTGTGACTTCACAAGCCACATCCAACCTCGCTCCATGAACAAGAGGTTCCTCGAGCAGCCAGTACAGAGATGTTGTGTCTTGCCTCTGTTTTCTAAAAAGTTGCCAGACATTAAAAAGTCCTTTGTAGAATTGAATCGACGTGTTAAACTGTAGTTTGCTGAAGTCTGTTAAAAAGAGTCCAGAGTTCAAGTTCAATCCACTCACTTGATTAAAGATAATATCGGCTACTTTCCTCCAGACCAACTCCACTGGTCCCGTCAAGTATCTCTGTATAAACAACAGTCGAAAGGCCGCTCTTCTGCTGGCCAGATGTATGAGTCCTTGTCCGCCCTTCTCCGTGGGCAGAAACAGTACGCTCTGGGCTATCCAGTGAAAGCCATTCCAGAAAAAGTCTACTATAATGGCTTGTAATTTAGCCAAAAGCCCAACGGGAGGATCAATACAAGTCAAACGGTGCCATAACATTGATGCAACCAAATTATTAATAACTATAACTCTCCCCCTGAATGACATCTTCGGCAAAAGCCACTTCCATTTTTCAAATGTTCCTTTTACTTTTTCTAAAACGCCTTCCCAATTTTTTTGTAAAACAGATTCATTCCCAAGATAAACTCCCAGATATCTTATGCCATCACTTTTCCAGGACAGGCCTCCTGGTAATTTAGGAGGATCTCCATCCCACTCACCACACATCAATTCCTCACTTTTTGACCAATTTACTTTGGCTGAAGAAATAATGCAAAATTCATCAATAATTTCCTTTAATACCATTATGTCATTTTGATCATTAATCATAACAATAATGTCATCAGCATAAGCTGATAGCTTCACTTTTTCACCTGAGTGTGGTATAGACCATCCTTCAATACTATTTCTAATTTTTACCAGCAAAGGTTCAATAGCCAAGGCATAAAGCATTCCTGATAATGCACATCCCTGTCTGATCCCTCTTTTTACTTTAAAAGGTGCACACAAACCTCCATTTATTTTCAGCACACTCTCAATGTCCTGGTATAAAACCCTGATCATA
>JAPDVR010000024.1:35033175-35130675 GCA_026230005.1 Gila orcuttii
GAATACAAATTATGAGTATCTGTATTCCGTTACAGTTACAATTTAAATAGTTGGTATTTAGAATACAGTTACATTGTTGAAATCAATGGACTACATTACGATAGCATTACGAGCATTTCACATTAAAGAAAGAGAAGGGAGAACGAAATATAGCCTAAATGTACAGTGCAACCTCTGCTTGCCAGCAACCAGCTCCTTTCAGCGTCCTGACAAGACTCTCCAACCTGAAGAAGCATCTTAAAGTAAGTTATCCTTCCCGTCCAGATCCAATGCTACCACATCTTTAAATTACTATAAGAATTATTTGAAGTTAACATTATAAAATATGTAGACCAACACCACAAAATACATACTTTAAAATTGAGCAATTCCAGCGTTATGGACGCGACATTTGCAGTCAAAACTTGAAATAGAAATTCTCAGAAAATGCATTTAATAGGCTACGAATATATTTAAAAACGTCTGTTTATATATCCATATACTCCCGTAATAAAGGAGTCCAGACATAAGAAAAATATCTGAAACGTTCAAAACGAAACAAAACAGACTGCGTTCTGCTTATGTAATCCGTATGAAATGCGCATTTCTCTCTGGCGCGTTCACTAGCTTATTGCAAAGATCGCGAGTCAGCATCGTCAACTTCATCTTTGCAGGCGACAGTGACACAGACAGAAAACACTTGTTTATTAATAAACAATTAAAATATCTCCTTGCTATATTTGACATATTCATAATCAATACTTTTGCCGGTTCTTTGTGACAGCTTTTAGGTGCTTTATTGGCAGCGCCATCCCTATATATTACAACGTGTCACCACCGCATCACCATTCCGCATTCCTACACTTATCAAATGCAATTCAATGCGGAAGTAATCCAAGTATTCAGAATACATTACTCAGATTGAGCAACGTAACGGAATACGTTACAAATTACATTTTGGGGCATGTATTCTGTATTCTGTAACGAAATACGTTTTAAAAGTATCCTTCCCAACACTGCTGATTTCGACGCCGGGGAAATAAATTAAGAAAATTTGCCTGTAAACGTTTTATAAATACAATATAGATAGGTCTAAATCCGAGTGGTCGCTTACATTAATGTTATACTGTATATCATCATATCGTCCAGCCCTAAAACTTGTATAGTTTTTTGTCAGTGTTTATTTAAAAACATCCAATTATGCAGAATATAGTCTGTTCTGTAGCTTTTTGCAGTCTGTAAAAATATACAGTACCTCAGATTTACCAAATCTAGTTGCATAGTCAATCGCAAAGCTCTTTCCCGTTTTAGATGTGTTTTGTGTGTTTTTCACGGCATTCACGCTGAAAACAAATGCTGCCGCTCAGTCTTTTTGCCACTTATGGGCGTGACCGCATTCATTCCGGCTGACGGTGACGTCATGGGCATACCCTCTATAGTCTCTTAATATATTAACGAGAGCTTATATACTATTATATACTATACATATACTATAAACTAATAGTTTGAAAATGATTTATAAGCGCTTTGTTACTGTACACTTGTGATAAAGTGTCACCATTATTTCAAACTGGTCGCATTGTGTAATTGTTCCTTTTTTATGTGATGGTGTGATTCTTCTTTTTCAAAAATAACACAAAATAAACAAAGTAAAGATGAATTTGACTGATAGCGTTATTATTATTATTTTCAATATTTCCATAGATATGGTGATATATTGTTATTGTGTGTTATTTTGGCCATGATAATCATGTAGTGATAAATGTGATATGATGACAGTCCTGGTTCAGGTGAAACACACACCACTTCCCTCTTTTCAGCTGCACACACACATTTTGAGGCAATGCTCACGCTTTTGCAAGGGTCTGGACAAGTGTTCAGTCTGTGGATACGACAAGACCGTGCAGTTCTCCTATTGTTTCAGTTTAGTATCTACCACAAGGTAAGCCTATTTTCGATCCTCTATTGTCATTTTTTACCTTCTCACAAATCTGTATTTTAATTATACGCGTTCCTACTTTATGTAACAGCCGCGTCTAAATAGTATTGCATTTTAAATTTCACAGCACTTAAGTGAAGCGCTGGCCAACAGCTAGTTTCGATTTCTCCCATTTTCGGTTTATTTGCGTTTGCTGTGTTAATTGCTGGGCCGAGACAGCAACTGTAAAACAGATTTAAACTCAAGGAGATCTAGGCAAGGCCAGGGCAAGCGGTCAGTCTGTGGATACGACAAGACCGCGCAAGTAATTTTTCTTAATATACAGTTCTCCTGTTGTTTCAGTTTAGTATCTACCACAAGGTAAGCCTATTTTCGATTCTCTGGTTAATTTCATTTTTTACCTTCTCACAAATATGTATTTTAATTAGACGCATTCCTACTTTATAGCGCTGGCCAACAGCTGAGTATGTATCAATCTCTGCTCTCTTCCTTTTCTGTTGATGTTCATGCTGCGAAATCTTCATATTTCCAAAACAAGATTAACAGCGCCTCTAACACACGAACACTTTAAGACATTCAACTCTCTCCTCTGTCCACCTCCACCATCACCCACCTCCTCTTTAACTTCTGACGATTTTGCAAACTTCTTCACCAACAAAACAACTACTATCAGCAGTCAGTTCTCAGCTCCACACACACAGGAAACCAGACCATCCTCTCCCACTACCAAAAACCTTCCCTTTACCTTCTCTTCACTAACCGAGGAAGAAGTATCTAAACTTCTCCTCTCCAGTCATCCTACCACCTGCCCGCTAGACCCTATCCCCTCTCACCTTCTACAAGCCATCTCTCCCACACTTCTACCAGCACTCACACACATCATCAACTCAACCCTCCATACTGGCATTTTCCCTACAGCATTCAAGCAGGCTCGGGTAACTCCACTGCTAAAAAAAACAACATTAAACATATCACTTTTAGAGAATTAGACCTGTCTCTCTCCTACTATTCATTGCGAAAACACTTGAACGAGTTGCTTTCAACCAAGTGTCATCTTTCCTGTCTCTGACCAACCAGCTAGATGTCAACCAATCGGGCTTCAAGAAAAGACATTCAACCGAGACTGCACTACTGTCAGTCACAGAAGCCCTACGGATCGCAAAAGCTGCTTCCAAATCATCAGTTCTCATCCTCCTGGACTTGTCTGCTCATCATCAGATCCTTCTGTCCACCCTCTCATAACTGGGCATCAAAGGATCTTCCCTCCACTGGTTTGAGTCCGATCTCACAGGTAGGTCCTTCAGGGTTGCATGCAGAGGCGAGGTATCCAAAGCACATCAACTGACCACAGGGGTTCCCCAGGGTTCAGTGCTTGGACCCCTCCTCTTCTCCATTTACACCACATCACTGGGACCCATCATACAGGCACATGGTTTCTCTTACCATTGCTATGCTGATGACACCCAGCTCTACCTCTCATTTCAACCAGATGACCCAACAGTAGCTGCACGAATCTCAGGCTGTCTGGCTGACATCTCGGCATGGATGAAAGAGCATCACCTGTAGCTCAACCTGGCTAAGACTGAGCTTCTCAAGTAATATTTGATGACCAGCTGTCCCTCACAGACCACATTACGAAGACAGCTCGATCATGCAGGTTTGCAATGTATAACATCAGGAAGATAAGACCTTTCCTAACGGAGCATGCATCACAACTTCTCGTCCAGGCCCTGGTTATTTCTAGGCTTGATTACTGCAATGCTCTTCTGGCTGGACTTCCATCATGTGCAACTAAACCTCTACAGATGATCCAGAATGCTGCAGCCCGTCTTGTCTTCAATGAGCCCAAAAGGGCCAACGTCACTCCTCTGTTCATCTCCCTGCACTGGCTACCCCTCTCTGCTCGCATCAAATTCAAGGCTTTGACGCTTGCTTACAGATCTACCACAGACTCAGCTCCGTCCTACTTTCACTCAATCCTACAAGTCTACACCTCTACCAGAAGCCTACGATCGGTCACTGAGTGACAGCTCGTGGTACCGTCACAGCGAGGCACTAAATCCCTCTCCAGAACATTCTCATTCACGGCTCCATACTGGTGGAATGATCTCCCCACCCTCATCCGGAATGCAGAATCACTGACAGCATTCAAAAGACCACTGAAAACTCATCTCTTCCGTGAGTACTAAACATAAATAAAAATTTAAAATTAAATAAATAAAAAACCTTTCCTTCTCCTTTAAATACTCCCTTGTCTATTTTTTCCTACTCTGAGCAATGCCTGAACTTTGTATTTTAAGCACTTCTTTCGTTGTTCTTGCCTCTTTACGATGACTCGCTTGCTTTAGTCCTCAGTTGTAAGTCGTTTTGGATAAAAGCGTCTGCTAAATGACTAAATGTACATGTAAATGTTGTCTGTTTGTACAAGCATTACAAGGCAAGTTGATTTACACCGAACATTTGTGCTTTAAAAACCCTCTTCACTGTGACCTGCATCTGAAAATTTTGTGCTTTGTAATGTTAAATTCATCCCTCTGGTGCACTTTTAGAGTTCAAAATTAAGATCTCCAACCCATATTCAGTGTGCAAATTGAACAAAGAAAAACTCAGACCTCTTTTAGTTGTGATATAGTGTCTGTCTACATTACACTACTACATAATAATAGTTATAATATTAATCCCATGAAAGTAATATACATATATTGTAAAACAAATGCACTGAAAAATAAAATAAACGTTCATAATTAGTTTTGTACTAATTTCTATACTTGAAAGAGATAAACATGTGATCTTTTATTTTGACGGAAACTGCATCAAACTTTTATTTTGGCGGAAAACATGGTTTCCAAACGCGTCTCATTACAATTCTAGTAAAATGCATAATCGTCAACTATGCAGATGTGGAAATAATGCCTGGGTAATGGGTTCAACACTTATAGCCTATAAGTGATAAAGTAGCCTAGTTCTGCTTACCACAGTTCTCTACACTCACTCATTTCTCTCCTGATCCTCCTCTCTATCCTCATCCGCCACTTGAAGGGCCTGTTTCTTTTTTCATGCTATTTCCCTGCACTTTCCTTGCGTTTCTTCTCCATCGCTCTGATTATTTAAACAGATACTGCCGGCTCGCTCAGAGCCCAAAGGGGGAGGTGTTTTTAAGATGTGATTTGACCAGCCCAGTGTCAATCAAGAAAATAACCAATGGGCCGCTGATCTACGTGTTCATGGGCCGGTCTGTGAGAAAAAACAAAACCTACTGACTTTTTTTGCCCAATGCATTACACCGGCACAAAGATCCCAGCGCCGCCAATTAAGCAAAAGTAAACGAATGGGCCGCCGATGTACGAGTTTTATGGCCCGGTCAGATAATTTTTTATTTTTATTTTTTTTATAAAAAAAAAAAAATTAAATAAGTTTGAGATGTATCGGCCCAAATAGCACGTCGGCCCCCCCGGGAAAATGCCCGGTATGCCCGATGGCCCGTCCAGCCCTGCTTACGCCAGAGATATATTGTATACACTATTTACATATTAATACTTATTCACTCAGAGTCTTTATGGTAGAGATGATCTTACCTCAGTATCTCCAGTTTACAGTGAGGATTCTCCAGTACAGCAGAGAACAGCTTCACTCCTGAGTCTCCTAGTTTATTATTAGACATATCCAGATATCTCAGGTGTGAGGGGTTTGATCTCAGAATTGAAGCCAGAGGAACACAACTTTCATCTGTGATACCACAATCATACAACCTGTAGAGAACAATGACACACATTAAGCCTATATCCAGAGATAAACATAACAATAAAAATATAGTTGCAAGCAGCAATGACGGGCCCAAGCCGGTGGCACCGACACCCTGCTGCCTTTAGGACAACTGTGCATGACGGGCAATATGAATGAAACACAGTAAATGTAAAAGAACCACATCAAAGTCACCTGAATACGCCACATTTACTGCAGCAGATGGTGCCACTATGACTGTGAACCACAACAGCCACATCCATGAGATCATTTAAATATAGATGGATTTCATGCCATTGAATGTCATAGTTCACTTTAAAATTAGTGCAAAGTTATCTTTTGCATGAGGACAGTTTTTATCTCAAGGTCTTTTTTTATATTTTTATTAATCTAATTATTAAACCAAATAAACCGGATCTATGACTTGTCTTTATTAATCAAACTTGTTAAGAAGAGACCAGGCCTAATACAGTTCTTATCCTTTAATGCAGGCCAATGCACACAGCAATAGAAGGGTTAAACTCTTGTCGGAGTGTGTGTGTCGTCTCCTCTCGAGGAGAAATGTAAATAAGTGAGCACAGCACACAAAAAAGAAACTCATTTAACAATATACTGCCCATAAAAATTTTAAATATGGAGTTTTTATATTTTTTAACATATGATACAGTTAAGCAACCTCACATGACGAGTGCTGTTTCCTGAAAACTATTACGATTGAAACTGTGACATTAATTTAACAGTTCACTAAATAGTTAAAATTAATTCACTTACAATTTAGATGCAATATTGACTGTTTTAGTTATTTTTCAGCAGCGAAAATAGCTAAACAAAGATCACAACAGAATCATTGCGCATCTCACTGCAACGTATTCTCTCATTACTGAATGATTCAGCATTTTGAACAAATCGGTTGTGTAAAGACTCAGGGGCGGATCTAATCCGTGGGGGAATTTGCATATCATAATTAATAATTGGTAATTAATAATTATTCATACATGTTTGGATTAGATCAGTCTTACATGTTAATAAATCTCCCGCTAAGGGATGATGTGTCATGCATGCATGCATGTGTATCCCTGCAATTAACCGCAAGTTGATTGTAATTAATTACACGGACCACGTCTTACAAAACAGGCAAAATTAATTAGCTCAATTGTCAGAATAATATTTGTGGGGATCCACAATATCATCCTACTTTATAGGATTTCAGGAAACGCAATTCTGTGGCCACTAGAATTGGGTTTTCTGCCCTATAAACCAAATACTCTTTAAAGTATCTTTAATTTGTAAAGCTTGTGGCTTAAGTTAGATCTTTGGCACTTAAGGGACTTGGAAAATGAGCAGAGGCAGTACATCAATCAAATGAATATAATGAATTTAATAAGGCAGAACTACTTATGTATTTACTACGGATATATGTATTTACAAACATAATAAACAACAAAACACGATAAGGCATCGATGAACGAGAAATGCATAGAGACAGAGAGAGAGAGGAAATGTAGAGAGTTGCAGTTATGCAAGAGGGAGTTTAGAAAGACCCGAGGATCTTTCTAAATAGCAAATTCACATAGACAACAGAATTTTGAGACACAACGAGACTTCAACAAATCTTAAAAGCGTGATCAAACACGGATACTTGCACAGGTAATTCTTTGCATGGCTTGTGAAGAAGCGTGTGTGTCTCTCGGTCCGGCGTGTCACGTGGTCACGTGCGCGTGTTTTTCCTTCAAAGCGAGCGCGCGCTCGTTTAAAGGTCCCTTGTAGATGGATTTGCTGAAGAGATATGTCACGCGGTGTTCGTTTCACTCGTCGATTGGAATTAAACACGGAGACTTATCTAAGACTGAAATACACAAACTAAACTAGAAACAAATAAAAGAAAGGCGAAGAGCTCGCCCGGAGGCGAGACGTTACATTATGACACGAGGACAAGAGAAGTAAGAGCGAGATAAACTGGTATTCAGTCCTTTTGAAGACCTGACGTTTCCGCCTTCTTTTGGAAGAGGGTCCAATCAGGAGCTGTCCCTTTGGAGGGAATTTTTATGACCCTTTGTGTTTTAAAAGAAATTTAAATCTCTAGTTTCATTGGGTGTTTAAGAGAAGAATCTTCACAATTCTTATAATACTAATGTGTCACAAAGTTTAGCAAAATGTAATGTCAATTAACAAATGGGGAATGAAAATCGGAGTTTATCGAGACCAAACTTGCCACAAATGGATTTGGTTAAACATTAGTTGGCAAAGTTTGAAACATTATCCCATTAGAGTTGTCGAGAAACATGGACCAAACCACAAAAAGGCAACTCATGAAATAGGGAACTTAGATACATTGTTCATACAATTCTCAAGTGGATATATAATAGCATATATATATATATATATATGAGTACAGGATTCATTTCTCCTCCTTGGTTAGAATTCGGAGAGAGCCACAGCTCTGTGAACATTCATTTGGGTCGTAAACGCTGTTATCTAAGAACTCCAATTCAATTCAAATTTCAATTCAAATTTATTTGTATAGCGCTTTTCACAATACATATTGTTTCAAAGCAGCTTGACAGAAAGTGCATTTCAGAAATGTACGTAAAAAATACAGTTAGTTAATCATCATGTATTAATTTAGGGCATAACATATCGCCGGCGTTGAGTCGTCTCTTCACAGGCGTCGAGTCGTCTCATCGCAGGTGTTGGGGACTCTGAAGTCTCTGTTAGAGGCTGGATACAGACTGTAGCTGAAGAACGCTATTTACCTCGGGACTAGCGTCCCGAGATAACAGCAGAAAAGCAGATGGGAAATAATTAGCGTAGCTGCTGTTCATAATATTAATGCATTCGATCTGATTCAACAGTAGTATAAGAGGCAAGCATTATGTGAATGCTTGGCTGAAGAGATGCGTCTTTAATCTAGTTTTGAACTGGGAGAGCGAGTCTGAGCAACGAACAGTATCAGGAAGGCTATTCCAGAGTTTAGGAGCGAAATGCGAGAACGCCCTCCCTCCTTTAGTGGATCTGGATATCCTAGGAATGACCAGAAGCCTCGAATTTAAGGATCTTAAAGAACGCGATGGATTGTAGGGCGATAGAAGGTCCATTAAATATACAGGAGCTAGACCATTTACGGCTTTATACGTCAGTAATAGTACTTTGTAATTGATACGGAACTTAATAGGTAACCAGTGCAGAGATGATAAAATTGGTGTTATATGATCATATTTTCTTGACCTAGTGAGAACTCTAGCAGCTGCATTTTGCACTAACTGTAGCTTGTTTATTGAGGATGTAGGACAACCAGCTAATAAAGCGTTACAGTAATCTAGTCTTGAGGTCATGAATGCATGAACTAACTTTTCTGCATCAGAAACAGATAGCATGTTACGTAGCTTAGCAATATTTCTAAGGTGGAAAAAGGCTGTTCTTGTAACATATGAAATATGATTTTCGAAAGACAAGTTGCGGTCTAGTATAACACCCAGGTCTTTTACTGTAGTGGATAAAGTAACTGGACATCCTTCTAAATTAAAGTTGTATTGTACGAGGTTTTGTGGGTAGTTTTTTGGACCAATAAGTAATACCTCCGTTTTATCTGAATTTAATAGCAGGAAATTACTCGTCATCCAGCATTTTATATCTTTAAGACACTCTGTCAATTTAGATAAGTTAGTGTTTTCATCTGGTCTTGATGAAATATATAATTGAGTGTCATCAGCATAACAGTGGAAATTAATTCCATGTTTTCTTATAATATTACCCAGTGGCAGCATATATATTGAGAATAGCAGAGGGCCTAACACCGATCCTTGCGCCACTCCATAGTCTACTGACGTTATCTTCGATTTTTCACCATTTAAACAGACAAAATGGTAACGGTCTGATAAGTACGATCTAAACCAGCTTAATGCCTGTCCCTGAACACCAGTGTAGTTTTGTAGTCGATCCAAGAGTATTTTATGATCTATAGTGTCGAACGCAGCGCTAAGATCGAGTAGAACTAGTATTGAGATACAGCCTTGGTCAGAAGCTAAAAGTAAGTCATTTGTAATTTTAACTAGCGCAGTTTCGGTGCTATGATGCGGTCTGAATCCTGACTGAAATTTTTCATAGATATCATTTTCTTGCAAGAAAGAGCACAATTGAGCGGACACAATTTTTTCTAGTATTTTAGATATAAATGGAAGATTTGAAATGGGTCTGTTATTTGCTAAGTTATTTTGATCTAATTGCGGTTTCTTAATAATAGGTTTTATTACTGCCAGCTTAAATATTTTTGGAACATGACCTAAAGATAAAGACGAGTTAATAATATTGAGAAGAGGCTCTTCCACTACAGGTAACACTTCTTTCAGTAGTTTAGTGGGTTTAACTCCAGTGATGTTAGTTTTGGTCTCTTTTCACTCCAAAGATGGAAAATATAGTAAACTATATTTTACTGGATATTACTGTACGTATTCTGATTGATCACACCGAAAGCATTCTGGAGGTGTCCAGAACTATGTGTACAAGTTATGGGAATAGACAGTTATATTTAACATGCATAATGAAGGTATTTATAACTCACTTTAAGCTACGATAAAATCATAGTCATTCCAATGTGGCATGGGCAAATGGACACACATAAAAACACATTGAATATATCTGGTTAAATGTCTTTTAAAAAAAGAGAAGTTTCTTTCTCTTTAGAATCCTTCTTTGGGACATTCCAGTCAGTCATAAAAATGTCTCGTAACTGGACACCACGCTCTGTCCTGAGCGGGCTTCACTTGTGGGGGATGCGTGTGTGGTTGTGAGTGTGTGTGTGTGTGTGTGTGTGGCTGGAGAGGTCCTGCATGCAGGCCACCTGGGTTTGCCTGCAGTGGGGGAAGTTTGTGAGTTGTTCGGGGACACATCACAGAGTCGTAAATGTTTCAGAAACAGTCTCATCTAGGCATTCTCATGCCAATGTCCATAATTTACATTCATTCTAAAAGACCTTGGGTTTTAGGAAGAATGTGCTTCATTTATTTCAGACGGAATGAGTCAATGATTCACCCAAATACCCTACAATCCCCCTTTTCGTCAGATGATGTCCCTGTGTGTGGACATAATCGGACGACAAATCATCACCATGGGCGGATGACAGGTGAATCATGATGGTCGAGTAGCAGGTGGCTGTTAGGCTGAGGGCTCAGCTTGATGAAGTTCGACGCAGCCTCCAGCGTGGTACCCTCTTTCTGAGGGTGCCGTGAGCTTGGCTGTGGATGTTCGCATCCCGTTGAGTCTCCGGTATAGGATGAAGGCCAAGCCCAGTGTCAGGGTGTGGCTGAGTACCTTAGAGCTACACAGCGCAGTGTCCACTGTGGTCCAGGCCTGGACAACAGGTGGGGTAGTCAAGTAGAGCAGTTGAGACAAAGCTCGGAGGGCTGTGTTGATAGACGCAATGTCAATTCGCTGGGACCCCCCTTTCGCAGACCACAACTCCCGTTCTGGATTTAGGGTGAAAGTGTGGTTCCTGGAGAAGGATGGGATTTCCAGTTCTAATTTGTACTCTTTGCTTGGTACCATGCCAGGTCGTCAAGGTGAAGGATGGCGCCTTTCGGTACTTGGATTCACATGCTCTGGTGGAGCGAGGTGACACAGGTGTCAGTGTCATTCTGGTCGTAATTGAGTGCAGCTGTGCGCACAGAAGTGTTAACGAGCCCTGTCACCTACAATCTCTGCTTGGGTCTCGATGACTTGAGTGCGAGGCTTAGCTTCGGCAGGGCAGCGGGTGTCGCTGATCTGCAGCCTGCAGATTACGTCAGTGTTGTCTCTGAGGAAGGGTTTGTTAGGGCAGAGATAGTGACTGTCTTTGGTCAGTGTGCACATGTGTGGATTCGGAGCTGGGGACAGCTTAGTGTCGCTGTCGTGCAAGTCAATCACGTACGGCGTGCGGATCTTGATGTGAGTGTTACCTTTCAGAATCTGACATTGACAATGTTCTTGAGCCGGTGGATTCGGCTTGACTGTGATGGGTAAGTTCAGGAGAAAGCCCCCTTTTCCCTGCTTGTGGTACACGCAGAGTGGGCTGGCACTAACCAGTGAGTAGGCAAGGTGTATTTGTAGAGAGTCAGCTGGTGTGGTGATGGCGGAAGCCAGCACGGTTTGCACAAGGCTTAAGGGTATCAGGTGCGGTGGAATTCTACCCATAGCTAGGCTGTCAATGGAGTTCACCTCCGGCCGCGTGTCTGTCATCAGGGCTGTTACCAGCTGAGTCTGAGCAAAGTCATTCTGGAAGACAGTATGACAGCTGTTTCATGGAGTTCACTGTCTGGGTCAGCAGAACGCTGTGAGTGTTGAAAATTACCACAATTCCCTTTAGTGTCTTGTCGATGGTCTGCAGGGGTGCACTCTGTGTTGTGAGTTGCTCTTTTATCTGTGGAATCTCAGTCTGAATTTCGGCTGCATGCCGCCTCACGGTGGCTAGGTTCACTGTATTCACACTGGACATACAAGTGTTAAACAGAGTGGCGGCGGCTCCGGGCAAAGCTCCCCGGAACTGTTTGGAGCGGTGGTTGTGTCCACCTAACTCCGCTTGTGAGATAGTCATTTTCTCAAGTTGGCTGAGCATGTGCATCGGCCCCGGCGTGAGTGAGGGAGTCTGTCCATCGGGCACCTGCCCAGCGGTATTGGGCTACTGCGCTGGGGTAGGGTGCCCTGTAAACATTGCAGGGGTCGAGACGAACATGAACTTTCTGGGTGTGGGTCCTGAAGTTGGTAGTCAGGAGTCCCGGTTGTTCCCTCAGGATGGTGCCTGATTCCGGGCCTGGGGAGACGCTGTTCAATGGCGGTGGCTGCCCTCTGGTTGGCCGAAGGCACAGGATGGTGAACCACAGCAGCATCCTGGTAAAGTGAAAGGGAGAGAGAGAGAGAGAAAGGGAGGAAAAATTTCAGCAGGTGTTGTCCTTGGTTGGCTTGGACAGTCTTTTTCACGCCGGTATGCCACTTGCTTCGGTGTCTTGCAAGTGTCTCTGGTGCTGCGGTGTGCAGCACATGGTGCATCATGGGCATACATTGGCATGACCCCCCTTTTGCACTGTGGCATTACAAGCTGTGGCGCAGTGATGGCATCAGGTGCAGAACGCTGAATGTTGTCTTGTGCACGCAGCATGTGCAAGGTGTATTGCAGGTGTCTGGGGCACCGGTCGTCGGTGGGTTCAGACGGCGTGCTAGGGTGGTTGGAGGGGTCTGAGAGGTGGTTTCTCATAATGTCCATTGGTAAGCTGGAAGGTTAAGGTCAGGTTAAGCAGAGGCTCTGTGACATTTTGTCACACTTGTGGTGAGAGACAAATGCATGACCCTAAAAGTTCAGAATCACGGTTTAACGGGTTCGCTAGGTATGTAGCATAAAGCTATGTGTTTCATGTGTATCTAGCTAGTGATGTGTGTCTTGTATCCTTATCATCTTAGCTGTGGACGTTAGGAGGCTAAGACTCATGTGGTTCCGAGAGTATTTCCTGGAAAGGGCATAGCCGAGATGAAATAAATGACTCAAGAGGGTTCTTATGACTAAATTATTTCTCTGGACTGAACTAGTGGTTCACTACGGCTTGACGAAGTGAATGATAGGGGGAAAAAGGACAGCTTTCATATTCGAATTATGCTTATTATCAATCCTCAGGACCTATAGTTATGCCCTAGTAATTGTTGAAATTACTTGTGTTGCAGGGTCACAAAAATGAGTACACTTGTTGAAAATAAACACAATCACAAATAAAGGTGTCTCTGTTTCCTTTCTGGGCCCAATGGGAAATGGAACCTCATTCGAACAAGAGAGGAAATGGAATTAAATCATATAGATGACCGAATAGACAAGGGAATAGCTGACTGCCATTATTATCAAAGTGGAAATAAAAAAATAAAAATAAATAAAGTAATCAAAACAGCGGTAATGATCTGAATGTGAGAATAATCAGTAGCACTAGTGACTAAACTTTGGATTTGTCTGGACCAACACTCCATAGTGGGTTACAGCGGTTGCGTGTTCAAGACCACACTGTGTGTGTCCCTCCAAAGGTTTAATCAACATGCTGATGGAAATTCTCATTACTATACGAATTCTTCTCTAGCTACACAGTTTACATGTAGTTAAACTTAAGTTTAAGTGACAAGGCATCTGCAAATTTAGCCTACAGCGCTCAGCCAGGACTATGCCTAACTAGTGAAGGTGAAATTTAGCTGAGAAGAACTGAAAGTACGGAAAGTGAAGAATTAGAAACCCTAACTGGGTTAAAGAAAGTATTCTAGAATACTTTGCACTGTATAAAAAAAAGCTGTAATTACGGCTTCAAATAAATGATGCTAGCTGCTAACTGCTAACTGTAGAAGTTATTATTTAGCTTAGCCTAAGCTGGATGGATGCTAGGTTAGCTTAGCGTAAGCTGGATGGATGCTAGGTTAGCTTAGCTTAGCGTAAGATGGATGGATGCTAGGCTAGGATAGCTTAGCCACCTAGGCTGGTTTGTTTACAAAGTGACATTACGAGTTAGCGCTTCCTGTGACAAGTCGTTGTCATGGGAACCAGAGCATGTCATAACAATTCGACAGTAACTGAAGAATGTCTGCACCTTTTAAATGAGTTATGCATGTTTAAACAGGTTAAAAAGGGGCGCATATATTTTAAGTCTTTCGAGAACTTGATGTTACATTAAGTAAAATGCGACTGTTTTGGCATTTGCTAATTTTACTCATGTAACTCTTCTCTTTTAGTTTACACAACTTATTCTATTTGTTTATCGAGTAAGGAAATTTGGATTTGCTGTAAGTCAAAGGTTGTCTAAGCATCTATAGTTACGTCCCTCTCATGTACAAATGCTGACTTTTCAGCGAGTAAACAGTTTTGATCGCTAGGTAGCTCTCTGCTTGTAGATGCAGCTAAAATTTAGGTGAATTACATCAATCTAACAATAATTTGTAAGGCCTTTACATTGTAGAAAGGGGAGCATCACCCAGGTCTACATATATATATAACTCTGTCCTGAGCTTTCTTTGTCAGACACAGGTTTAGTCATACTGCAATTTGGATTTCTTTTTAACCAAAGCAGAATAGATATCGGTACCGATTAGAGGCTGCTGAAATGAGATTCCTTTGTCACACAGACTTACGCTTTACGGCTGAACTTACTGATATTAGTTGGAAATCTAAGACTCTTTCACTTAAAGTAGAGATGTCAATTCCAGCTATCGTTTTATCTGCATTTGGACAAGCCAGCGATCAAAAATGCATATTGCACGTTGTGTTCTAGTTGGATCGCAAAGATCAAATGCACGCCTGTAGGTTAACAGTAGTTTAAGGCTCAGGTGGTTTTACTACACTCTGACGCCAGGGTGACGTATGCCCTATTTGGAGCTAGTGTTTGCTGTAACCCTTCATTGTCAGGAAGCCTAATGTTTAGCAGTGCCAATTCAACCAGCATCTAGAAACTGTTTGTTTTAAAAGAGTCGTGCATAGTCTGTTGGCCGTTGAGATTTACACGCCCATTTAAGATTCTTTTACATCAGTAAAATTCTAATTTTACGAATGCAGAGTCTTGCAACTCTTTGAGCACACATTTTCATCTACTTCTAAAAGTTCTATGTCCTATGCTGATCAGGGACCTTTTTAGCAGAGTCTTGCACTGTGTTCGTGCAGTGTCTTCTGGTTTTGCAGTTCAAAATCATTGGGGTTTTAGGAATTCTTTCTGAGGAGGCCTTTTGTGTTAGAGGCCTTCTGCATTAGGTCACGCATTGTTGAGTGGGCATTGCGTGGTCTTTGGCGAGCTGGAAGGTGCAGGGTAGCAAACTTGAACCTTGACTTGGTGGTGAGGCTGTGTACCCATGGATGGGTGCTGGAGTTCCGGGGAACTCTGTGATTTTGGAGTCTGGCTTTGTTGTAGTTCTCGTGACCTCTGTGACCGTTCTTGAACTTGGGCCCAGACTGTCAGGTGACTGGGAGCTACCTGTTCGAGCCGGATGTTGTTCTGGCTGTACGACTGCACGTTCAGCTCACACGTTTGGGGTATAAGAGTTCGATCTTTGCTCTTAGCTTTAGCGCTGAGTCTTTCAAAGAGCTGAGCTGACATTAAAGTGAGGTCTGAGCCGGTGTCTACCTGGGCTTCCAAGCTCACCTCATTTTCCAAAGTGATGGCTAGGTAGAGTTTCCGGGCCACCCCCTTTTCGATCAGGTTCCCCAGGAGTCTTAGCGTAGGGGCTAGTGTGGTGATCGATGGGCGGTTAGGGCCGGTCTCATGTGGTTTGCTGCGGAGGCAGGTAGCCAAAACATGGGAACTTGTGCCGTCTGGCTCAGACTGGGCAGCTGTCAGCTGTGGTGGCTGGGTGATGCTGTCATTTTGTGATGTGACAGTTAGCTCTGTGCTCTGAGGCTGACGAGCAGTGTTCTGGTGGCCTGGTTCACGTCTTACGCTTAGACATAGGATGTCTGTCTCGTCCCTCTTGTCTCCTTCGGAAAGTCTTTTGTGAAGAAGCTCTTTCAGCGACTTCAGGGTCTCGGCAGTCTCAGATGTGGCGGCACTGTTTTTTTCTTATGGGGGTTCAGACTTGTGCTTACCAGTGGCATGTCGAGAGTAGTTCTGCTCTGGGCTGTCTGGGCTTGCTGGTCTGGTCGATGGGGCTCGGCTCTTTCTGGGCCTTTGGTCGGTTTCCCATGTGGCTCCACCTTCTGGGTGGTCGGGTGGTTGTTGCAGGTCCCAGAATCTGTCAAAGCGTTCGCTTTGGTGTCTTGGACGAACACCATCGCAGTAGTGCTGCCCTCTGTTGGCCTGGCACAGTCTTGACTCTCTGTAAACAGGGCTATGGTGTTGTGGGGCGCCCTCTAGTGGCAGCTCTGTGTAGGGTTCAGAGACAGAGTAGATTGTGGGGTTTTTTAAAGTCTTTTCTGACACAGTCTTTTGCTTGGTGTAAGCTTCTCTTAGCTGTTGAGTAGTCATGCTAAGTGGGCTGGCTGGTGATGTTTTGAACAGTGGGCTTTCACCCCCCTGTACAGCTCTGGGTTCTTGGCTGAAAGGTCAGGTCAGGGGAAACTTGTGGTGTGTGTTTCCCCTTTTCCGGTCATGCTGCAGTTTATAAGAGTGTTGCAACTCTGTGTGAACGTTGTCAAGTTCGTGTTCGAGATCTTGTCTCTGCTGAACGAGCTTGTGGATGGTAGCACGGGCCTCTTGCGAGTTTCTTTCGCAGGCCGTGGCTTTCGAGTCTCTTTAAGTTCAGTCACTGCTCTTTGCAAGGGGCTTCACTTTGTCAGAGTTTCTCGTTGAGTTCCTCTCTGGTTCTTTTCTCTGTCTGTGTCGATGAAGATCAGACAGGGCAGTTTGAAGTCTTTCCACTTCTTTCTGTAGCTCGGGGTCGTTGTCATCCTCGGCTTGCATCCTCAGCGTTGCAATTTCGTGCTCCAGGGCGATGCGGCTCCTTTCGTGGAGACGTGCTTGTGCGATGGGCTGGGCAAGCGAGGTTTTGACGTGTCTGGCCGGTCTTTGTCGTGGGAGCTTTGGCTTGGTTTGTGCGCCATCAGCTTGTCCACGTCTGCGATGCTCTGGGCTCGGGGCTCTGAGTCACTGGCGACCTTGGGCAGGAATGGAGGTGTCATGAATCTCAGCCATGTCTCCAGATTGTCCCAGCGGGTTGTGGGACTGTAGGACCGGAACACACTGGCTTCACTGTGGGTGAGAGGAACAGAACACACGCAGAGAGACCAATGCAATTTCGTTCTACGTTTAACGAGCTATAATACGGGCTATGCCGCGTGTGAAAATTTTGGTTAACTGATGCAGACAGTTAAATCATTCGGTGGGACAATTTGGGTAGGTCAGCATGGGCCTGAATAAAGTTTTTTTTTTTTTTTTTTTAACGGGGCAGTAGCTTAGGGGTCACCTGTTGATGCTAACGGCTGAACTGAAAGGAACAGAGCACAACAGAAAAGAGCAATGGCAAGATAGCAAAGTTTGAAGTAACATGCAACCATCCAAGAAGGAAAGGTCTGTAATGAAATGGCATTAATAGTACACAGGAAGTGTTACAGGGGAAGAGGAGACCTAAGCCTGCGGTTTGTGGCTCGGAGAGGAGAAGAGAGCCAAACACTTCAATGACCGGGGGAATCTCTAGATTCTGTGGCCAATACTAAGTGGATGGATTTAATACCTTTTCTAGTTTCCCTGGGGTGAAATGAGGTCATTCGGGTTGGAGTCAGCACCGTGGTTGGTCTCCCTGTCGTCCCCAAACACTTGACAGCAGTGTCCCGGGCCCTTCCGCATGTCTGTACCGATGTGCGCCCTCTCACGCAACTTGACTTTGAACACAACCGGCAGTGCCAAATTGGTGATGTCGTGTTGCGGGCCGCACCAACGGAGAGACACAGGAAGGTCCGGGACTCGCGCTCAGTCAGCGCTGGTGACGCAGGTCAGACAAACCAGCATGCTGGACCCCCAAGCAGAGATGACTGTCAAATCACCACAGCACGCGAGAAATTTCTACCTACAAACACAGAACAGGATGAAAGACAAGTGAACCTCAACGTGAATTAAAGCTCTCTCTATCTAAATCAAATTGAGTGTCTATTTTTTTTGTAGAAAAATCAAAGGCAACGGCTTTACTAGAATTATGGTACAAACAAAAAGGGGATTATGACAATGTTAATTATCAGAACAACCTAGCCTCCATTCAGAGAAGAGATTAAGTGCACCAGGAAGAGCACGGGAGGAAGCAAGCTGTAGTTGCGCGTTTGGGCCACAAAGGGTTTGGGGCCACTTCCTCTTAGTGGTCAACCTGGCTGACAGAGAACTTGATTTAAATTGCATTCAAACGGGTTTAAATACAATTCAAATCAAGCGTATGCATAGATGCTGAGTAACTTCTAGAATAGTAAGGATATCGTTGTCATAACGTATCAAATCAAAATTATTAAAAATAATTTGAAGAAGGAAATATAGAAGTAAAGCCATAAAACCATTCCCAACAGGAAAGGACACTTAATTCAAATTGATCTTGAAATTTGTTTGTTTCAAACCAAATTTGAATAAGTGTAGGAAATTAAAGGTTGGCATTATATTTGATGATGATCACGACTACGGTGAGGTATCAATGATAAATGACCAAAATAAAACCAACTGGGAGAAAGCCAGGAACTGTTAGGAAGTAAGTGATGAGCTGACGTAGAGAGGGGAAGGCCACAAGGGGGCCGCACTCCTCCTAAGTGGTCATCAGAAACTGGTAATACTTACTTTTGAATTTTGAGTTCAAAAGTGGTTTGAACCAAATTCAAAATAAGTAAGTGTACACCGTCAGGAGTGAAATCATGTTAGTAAAACTGGAACTTGCACATGCATTGAAAGTTAGAAACACACTTTCAGAAATTCACTGGGAAAATCTGAAATTGTGATGAGAGAGAAATTGTTTAGGAAAGGATGACCTTGTTACTAGTGTCCACACGATGGCGACATTTCGTTCATGCAGGATGAAATCAGGGGGGCGGAGCGTAATTCGAGAACTGTCAAGCACTTAGGCCTCAAGGCTGCCCTCTAGTGTTTGTCAGCGGAATAACATTCAGTGTGATTAAAATTTGAGCGTGCAGACGCTTTGTTATCACACTTATCAAAATTAAATCTCAGCCGATTTTGGTGCTATATTTCACAAGCACGTTTGGCAGGAATTTTTTTTTTGTAGAAGAAGACAGTAATTATACGTCTGTCGGTTGGATCCAAATAACATTTATCAAATAGCACTTATGATTTAAAATGTTTTTTTAGGTTTTGGATTTTTTTTTTCTTTTTTCGGTGCTATATTTTAACAACAAGTCTTGCAGGAATTTTTTTTTCTGCGCTGTGTAGAAAATAACAGGAATTATACGTCTGTCGGTTGGATCCAAATAACATTTATCAAATAGCACTTATGATTTAAAATGTTTTTGGGTTTTGGATTTTTTTTCTTTTTCTTTTTTTTCTTTTTTTTCGGTGCTACATTTTAACAACACGTCTGGCAGGATTCTTCGCTGCGCTGTGCAAAGAAAACAGGAATTTGTCGTCTGTTTTTCGACTCCCATAACATATATCAAATAGCACTTATGATTAAATATGCTTTAGGTTTTTACACTTGAGTAGCTACGTCAATGTTTAACCAGGAGTTTATCGTTAATCTAACGATTATAATATAAGGCCTTTCTTAAGAGTAGTGAAAGAGCATCGTTTCACTAAATCTTGTCTTCACCCTGACGAATCTCGTTCGGACAGGGGAGTTTAACATTAAAAATGTCGTAATTCAAAAGAGGTTTCTTCGTCTTTTGTAGGACAAATTTAATACTATGAAACTGCAGTTTACTTTTTAGTTTTGCTGAACTGAGACGGCTTTTGCCTTTAATCAGTCAGCCAGTGAGTTCGCATTGCGTTCGCTCACTCGAGGCGCACGTACAATATTAAATCACAATATAGACATAGATTGAAACTGAATTGCTCAAAAACAAGTTTAAAGTGTGCCTGCATTCTCCACCAATTATGTAAAGACTCAGGGGCGGATCTAATCCGTGGGGGAATTTGCATATCATAATTAATAATTGGTAATTAATAATTATTCATACATGTTTGGATTAGATCAGTCTTACATGTTAATAAATCTCCCGCTAAGGGATGATGTGTCATTTTACCTGCATGCATGCATGTGTATCCCTGCAATTAACCGCAAGTTGATTGTAATTAATTACACGGACCACGTCTTACAAAACAGGCAAAATTAATTAGCTCAATTGTCAGAATAATATTGGTGGGGATCCACAATATCATCCTACTTTATAGGATTTCAGGAAACGCAATTCTGTGGCCACTAGAATTGGGTTTTCTGCCCTATAAACCAAATACTCTTTAAAGTATCTTTAATTTGTAAAGCTTGTGGCTTAAGTTAGATCTTTGGCACTTAAGGGACTTGGAAAATGAGCAGAGGCAGTACATCAATCAAATGAATATAATGAATTTAATAAGGCAGAACTACTTATGTATTTACTACGGATATATGTATTTACAAACATAATAAACAACAAAACACGATAAGGCATCGATGAACGAGAAATGCATAGAGACAGAGAGAGAGAGGAAATGTAGAGAGTTGCAGTTATGCAAGAGGGAGTTTAGAAAGACCCGAGGATCTTTCTAAATAGCAAATTCACATAGACAACAGAATTTTGAGACACAACGAGACTTCAACAAATCTTAAAAGCGTGATCAAACACGGATACTTGCACAGGTAATTCTTTGCATGGCTTGTGAAGAAGCGTGTGTGTCTCTCGGTCCGGCGCGTCACGTGGTCACGTGCGCGTGTTTTTCCTTCAAAGCGAGCGCGCGCTCGTTTAAAGGTCCCTTGTAGATGGATTTGCTGAAGAGATATGTCACGCGGTGTTCGTTTCACTCGTCGATTGGAATTAAACATGGAGACTTATCTAAGACTGAAATACACAAACTAAACTAGAAACAAATAAAAGAAAGGCGAAGAGCTCGCCCGGAGGCGAGACGTTACATTATGACACGAGAACAAGAGAAGTAAGAGCGAGATAAACTGGTATTCAGTCCTTTTGAAGACCTGACGTTTCCGCCTTCTTTTGGAAGAGGGTCCAAAAGGGCAAAATGTAATGTCAATTAACAAATGGGGAAGGAAAATCGGAGTTTATCGAGACCAAACTTGCCACAAATGGATTTGGTTAAACATTAGTTGGCAAAGTTTGAAACATTATCCCATTAGAGTTGTCGAGAAACATGGACCAAACCACAAAAAGGCAACTCATGAAATAGGGAACTTAGATACATTGTTCATACAATTCTCAAGTGGATATATAATAGCATATATATATATATATATATAAGTACAGGATTCATTTCTCCTCCTTGGTTAGAATTCGGAGAGAGCTACAGCTCTGTGAACATTCCTTTGGGTCGTAAACGCTGTTATCTAAGAACTCCAGTGATGTTAGTTTTGGTCTCTTTTCACTCCAAAGATGGAAAACATAGTAAACTATATTTTACTGGATATTACTGTACGTATTCTGATTGATCACACCGAAAGCATTCTGGAGGTGTCCAGAACTATGTGTACAAGTTATGGGAATAGACAGTTATATTTAACATGCATAATGAAGGTAATTATAATTCACTTTAAGCTACGATAAAATCATAGTCATTCCAATGTGGCATGGGCAAATGGACACACATAAAAACACATTGAATATATCTGGTTAAATGTCTTTTAAAAAAAGAGAAGTTTCTTTCTCTTTAGAATCCTTCTTTGGGACATTCCAGTCAGTCATAAAAATGTCTCGTAACTGGACACCACGCTCTGTCCTGAGCGGGCTTCACTTGTGGGGGATGCGTGTGTGGTTGTGAGTGTGTGTGTGTGTGTGTGGCTGGAGAGGTCCTGCATGCAGGCCACCTGGGTTTGCCTGCAGTGGGGGAAGTTAGTGAGTTGTTCGGGGACACATCACAGAGTCGTAAATGTTTCAGAAACAGTCTAATCTAGGCATTCTCATGCCAATGTCCATAATTTACATTCATTCTAAAAGACCTTGGGTTTTAGGAAGAATGTGCTTCATTTGTTTCAGAGGGACTAAGTCAATGATTCACCCAAATACCCTACAGTTGACTCAAAGATTCAATGATCAGTCCATAAATATCGTCCTCGGGTTACGACTGTAACCCTTGTTCCCTGAGAAAGGGAACGAGGACTGCGTCGAATGACACTTTGGGGGAACGCCCCTCAGCGTAGCGTCTCTGAAGTATGAATGAAACTAAGCCAATCTCTGATTGGTGTTGCGTCATGACGTAATGAGTGACGGTATACAAGCGGAAGCTATAAAGGACGCCGGCACACATAAGATGGCAGCTTCTGTGATGAAGCAAGCGCTCCCAGGCAGGGGAAGGCGTGGCGAAGGGACGCAGTCCTCGTTCCCTTTCTCAGGGAACAAGGGTTACAGTCGTAACCCGAGGACGTTCCCTTTCGAGGGAACTCGGACTGCGTCGAATGACACTTTGGGGGAACGAGTACCCACTATGCCACAACGCGCCCTGCCTGTCCTAGTGTGAAGCTGCTCACAGGCACACTTAGGACGAGAGCACAAGAGTGCCAGGCGTAGACGGGATGTCCAGACTGTAAAACCTAATAAAGGTGTGGGGGGTGGCCCATCCTGCTGCATCGCAGACCTCCTGGATTGGGGCCCCCGAGAGGAGGGCTCTAGAGGACGCCATGCCTCTGGTTGAATGAGCCGTCACGGCCAAAGGTGAAGGCAGATTGCGCACCTGGTAGGCCAAGGAAATAGCATGGACAATCCTTGCTGATGGTCTGTTTGGAGGCGGGAAGACCCTTCTCGGGCGACCCAAAACACACCAGCAACTGGTCTGACTTCCTCCATGAAGAGGACCTCTGAATGTAAATTTTTAGAGCTCTGACAGGGCAGAGCAGATAAAGTCTCTCCTCATCCGCCGTCACGTGAGGTGGAGGATGAAAAGCCTGCAGAACCGTAGGCCGTGCCGCATTAGATGGCACCTCAGGCAAATAGACCTAGGATGTAGGATGGCTTTAATGTCGCCTGGAGCAAACTCCAGGCACCCGTTAGATATAGAGAGCGCCTGGAGATCTCCTACCCTCCTCAGAGAAGTAATGGCCAACAGAAAAACCACCTTCAGGGAAAGGTTCTTGGCCTCAGCCGACTCCAGTGGTTCGAAGGGGGCCTCGGCCAGCCCTTCGAGAACCACTGCCAGGTCCCATGTGGGAACCCTGGTACGAGCCGCAGGTCTCATCCTCCAAGCCCCACGGAGGAAACGTACGACCAACTGCTGTCTCCCCAGAGGCCCATCACCCAGAGGAGCGTGGAAAGCCACAATGGCAGCTACGTACACCTTGAGTGTGGACGGGGTAAGACCAGCTGAAAAGCGATCTTGGAGGAACTCCAGAACTGAAGCCACTGGGCAGTTAACTGGATCCACCTCACGCTCTCTACACCAATTGGTAAAGACATTCCACTTTAAGCCGTACAATTTCCTCGTGGAGGGAGCTCTAGAGCTGAGTATGGTCTCCACTACTCCAGCTGATAGGCCGGCCTCTAGGTACTGTGCCCCCTCAGGGGCCAGACCCACAGCTTCCATAGCTCGGGCCGAGGGTGAAATATTGAGCCCTCTGCCTGTGTCAGCAGGTCCCTCCTGAGGGAAATCTCCCACGGAGGGCCGTCTAGGAGCAATACAATGTCTGACAACCATACTCGGGCTGGCCACAACGGGGCTACCAGCAGTAGACTGATCCCGTCGCGACGGACCCTCTCTAGAACTCCCGGGAGCAGAGCGATCGGGGGAAATGCATACAGACACAGCCTCGGCCACGTCTGCACCATGGTATCCAACCCCAACGGGGCTGGATGAGTGAGGGAAAACCACAATGGACAGTGGGTCGTCTCTCGAGACGCAAATAGGTCCACTTCCACTGGGCCGAACCTCTGAGCTATCGACTCCACCACCTCGGGGTGGAGTCTCCATTCCCCGGGCCTCAGCTCCTGCCTCGACAGGATGTCTGCTCCCTGATTTTGACTCCCTGGGATGTATGTTGGTCTTAGAGATAACAGTTTCCCCTGGGACCACAGGAGGATATGATGTGCCAGTCTGCATAGAGGGTGAGACCTCAGGCCCCCCTGATGGTTTATTTAGGCCACTACCGACATATTGTCTGACCTCACAAGGACATGATTACCTTAGAGATCCGGCAGGAAGTTCCTCAGAGCTCGGAACAACGCCAACATCTCCAGGCAGTTTATGTGCCAAGAGGAATGATGGTCCTGACATAGGCCTGTCGTAAAGCGGCCGTCCATGACCGCGCCCCAGCCCGTGAGGGAGGCGTCTGTCGAAACGGTCTTCCGGCGACATGACGCTCCCAACACTGGACCTTGGGACAGAAACCAAGCTTTTTTCCACATAGATAGGGAACGAAGGCATCTGCGCGTAACCCTGGTCATGCGGAACAGGTTCCCCCTCGGGGAGAACCCCTTGGTTTTCAACCACCACTGGAGGGCCCTCATGTGCAGCAGGCCAAATGGAATAATGTTGGACGCTGCTGCCATGAGCCCCAACACTGTTTCACAGAAAATGTTTCACAGTAATGGCTTGGCCTAGCTTTATCCTGGACACTGTGGCCAGAATGGACTCGATTCGTGCAGGAGACAATCGTGCCCGCATCGTGACCGAGTCCCACACCACTCCCAGGAACGTGGTTCTCTGGGCTGGTGTCAACACGCTCTTTTTCGTGTTGAGTCTCAACCCCAGGCTTTGAATGTGGGCGAGGGCGACATCTCGATGCCGAACCGCCAGCTCTTGTGACTGGGCCAGAATCAGCCAGTCGTCAATATAATTGAGTACCCTGATGCCCCTGGAGCCTCAGCGGTGCTAGAGCTGCATCTATACATTTGTTAAATGTGCGTGGGGAGAGAGCTAGGCCGAACGGAAGAACCCGATATTGGTATGCTTCGCCCCCGAAAGCGAACCTCAGGAACTTCCTGTGAGATGGAAGAATGGATATGTGGAAGTATGCGTCCTTTAGATCTATCGTGACAAACCAATCCTCGGATTGAATTTGACTCACGATGATGGGAATAGTGAGCATCTTGAACCTGAATCTCCTCAGAGAACGATTCAAGTGTCTGAGATCTATTATTGGACGCAACTCCTATCCTTCTTGGGAACTATAAAGTAGCGGCTGTAAAACCCGGACTCCCTGTCCGGTGGAGGAATATGTTCTATAGCCTTCGGGTACCAATCGGGATTCGTTCTCGACCCCCTGAAGCGGATCTCCGGCAGGGTTCAACCGAAAACGATTCTCGATGGGCGGACGCGATTGCTGCCTGGCCGCAAGCCTGTGGGGCAGACAGAGCAGCGTGCGTTCGCTGGAAACCGATGCGTCTCGAAGCGCACTTAACGGCGGGATACAGACATCGACTTCCTGAGGGCTCCCCTGAGGGGAGGCTCTTTCGGTTTCGTTCTCGACACCCTGAAGCGAAGGATCGGCAGGGAATAATCGAAAACCGTTTCCGATGAGCGAACATGAGCACTGCCTGGCCGCAAACCCCTTGGGGCGGACACTGCAGCGCGCATTCGCTGAAAACCGTTGTGTCCCGAAGCGCACTTGACGCTGGATACAAACATCGATTTTCTGAGGGCTCCGCGGAGGAGCAATTCTCGCTCGTCCCTCCACGGGGGGGATTGCCCTGTTATTTTTGTCTCGTTTTCGATACCCTGAAGCGGAGGACCGGCAGGGAAGAATCGAAAAACGATGTTTGATGTGCAGAAGGAACACTGCATGGCCACAAGCCTGCGTTCGCTGCTCATCATTTTAATTCCTCAGAAATAAATGTAGCCATAAACACTGTATAAGTAAAACACGGTCTGAATGGTAGGCTGAATTAAAATATCTAACTTCCGATATTCAAAAGTGAGAAATATTTCATCATTTTAATTTCTTAAAATTAAATGCAGCCATAATTACCAGACAATACTGTTTTGTGTTAGGCTATACGGTCTCGCAATCCACACAGCTGTCTCGGCAACGCGAGATTCGAGCCTTCCAACCCAAGAAGAAAGTGAACAGGTGCGAGACTGAAACATCCGACAGCGCACGGATATACGCGTCGAGATATTTCTCAATGAACACAGCCAGCACCCTCAGGAGCTGACTGTTCATGCCTCGCACACACACAGAATCTTTATTGTAAAGTAGACCCGTAATCTACGCGTTGCCTCGGCAAACGCGAGATCCGAGCAACTAGATTCTGTATTGCAATGTAGAACTTTGATCTACTCGCTGCCTCGACAAACGCGAGATCCAAGTCACAGAATCTTATTGCAGAGTAGACCCGTAATCAACGCGCTGCCTCGGCAAACGCGAGATCCGAGCCACTATAGATTCTATATTGCAACAGACCCATTTGCGAGCCCCATGAAGAGCGTTGCCGCGCCGCCTCAGCAGACGCGGGTCCCGCACCACGGGGCTCGCGAGCCTGACCATCCTCCTTTTATTTTTTTTTATTTTTTTTAAATGGCCGGGCGGGAGTGCAGCACACGGATTGGAAGTTTTTCACAATCCTCGCAAGCAGCCCCCTCGAGAGCTGCCAGCGCGTGCTGCACTCCCAAACAATGTGTACACAAATGTGTGTCCCCACCCGTGATATAACGAGGGCAGGGATGCACACACCGAGTGAAACTTGGGCTCGCCATAATATATATATATATATATGTATAGATGTAATGCTTTGTGACAGACAACACCAAATAAGACAGACAAGTCAAACAGAGAGCGCTTTGCTGAAGAACAAAAAGCTGACATCTTATGTGTGCCGGCGTCCTTTATAGCTTCCGCTTGTATACCGTCACTCATTACGTCATGACGCAACACCAATCAGAGATTGGCTTAGTTTCATTCATACTTCAGAGACGCTACGCTGAGGGGCGTTCCCCCAAAGTGTCATTCGACGCAGTCCGAGTTCCCTCGAAAGGGAACTGTCTCATTCATGAATGACTCAGTCATTCGAACAGATCGTTTGAACAAATTAATCAATCAAATCAATGACTCGCTGATGGCACCTGGCGACACTTCATGGTGGTTTAGTATTATTTAAAAGTATCATTCTTGATGCGTGTGTGTGTGTGTGTGTGTGTGTGTGTGTGTGTGTGTGTGTGTTAAAATAATTTAGTCGCTACTACAATTAAAACCTGAACGTGTTTGGTTTTTTTAGCTGAACGAGAGTCGAGCAATTCAAGTAGTCGGCTCCCATTAAAGGGCTAATTTTAAAATGAAACTAACGGCTGCACGGGCATTCATAACGATGCGCGTCCACGGCGAGAAGCGAGCAGAACAGAGCGAACGTTTTTTAGTTCATTTCTACTTTAAATCATTAGGAATTCCCTCGAGCGCTCTGTGCGCGCCACCATTATCAATGTCCGTCCAGACGTCCGTATTTAAAAGTCCTCGCCAGTGTCACACGTCGATTAACCGGTGTGTTCTTTTTTTTGTTAAACCAAATAGCACTAAATAGCCTGATTTTTACTTTTTCTTACTTCTAGAATTGAAAAAACAGAATAAAATGGGTTTAGTTCTAATTAATATTTGTATAATTTTATATAAAAATAAATGGTGTATAATTACATTTTTAGAAGATATGAGACATTTCCTGCTTCCTTTTTTGACATGCCTTTAATCCCTCGCCATAGCAAAACCGTTTGAGATATTCAATATCCGTTTACAATTTAGCATCTTTAATGTATTTTCATATATGTTAAATAACCCAATGGTGAAACACGGGTTAATGATATCATCATGAAGCGACACAAGTGCATTCTGAAGCTCACATGAGAAGTGATGCGGAAGCACAGATGAGCGGCATTCCTGTGAGTTTCACAGTTCGCTTATATCACGCTTCAAAACCAGCTGACATTTAAGTCAAACTCAAACATGAACTCATGAATGTGTGTATATTGGCCGGAAGCAAAGGTTTATATTGTAAAAAGTTTTAAATATTTGTATTTCTTACACCTATTGTTTCTCTTCAGAAGCATAGATTCATCAGCTTGGGTTTATGGATTACCGTGGTTACCGTCGTGTTCACTTTATGTGGGTTTTTGAATCCACTCACAGAGATGGATTATTTGCTAACACTACAATTAGGTTTCATTTGTTACACATTAGTTAGCTACATTAGTTAACATGAACTAACCATGGAAAATTATTCTACAACATTTATTAATCTTAGTTGATGTTCATTTAAACATTTATTAATACGATGTGGCCATTGTACATAGAAATGTACATAGAAAAATACTATAAAATAAACAAATTATTGTGGCATTAATTAGCCCCCAAACAATATTTATTTTAAAGCCTAAAAGGATTTAATGCTAAACTAAAACCGGCGTTTATCTGTAATAGGCAGAAAGTGTTGTATTGGTTTATATTATTATTATTATTTATACTAAAATGTTTGCTTTCGCACCCTAAAGTTGAAGCAGAACTGTTCATTTTCTGTAAAGAACGTGCATTTTACCACCACAGCTGGCAACGTTCTCGGACACGTTTCTCTGTACCTTTTCCATTACGGCATTCATCCACATCATTAGCACTTGCAGCCTCTTCATCCTCCTCATTTTGCGAGATTTGTATAATGTCCCTAGCCTGGATGCCAGCCCGAACCCCGCCCACAACATTTTTTGGTCGGGAAGTTCGGTCTGGACTCGATCCATTGAGGAGTAATTATGATCGGTACAGAAATCGTAGGGCCAATCAAATTGCCAGGGCGGGCTTTATACGATGATAGACAGATGATCTGCAGTAACGTAATCATCACGTCATCAAAGAGCGCTTGGTTTAAACTGGTGACAAAGATGGAGAATTGAGATGTATAGATTCCCCTATCGCGTCTGTTGTAAAAGAAATCGACAGCGCATTCATTTTAAAAGATGAACAGAGAACTGCAATCAAGGCATTTGTCGATCGTAAGGATGTGTTTGCCGTCCTTCCTACGGGATTCGGCAAAAGCCCTGGGCGTCTTGGAAGGGGTAACGTTACTGTACGTTCACACCGCCGCCAACTTGAGCGGCAAAGAAGCTCTGGCCGGCCTGCCGAGGACGCTTGTCAAAAAGTACGGGGAAGCTTGTTGACGCTTTGGCCGCTCTGACGTAGCAGCATTATGTTCAAGAGAAGAGAAGTGTCACAACATGAAATGTAAACGAAAAAACAAGCAATACATTGACACTAGAAACCTTTTATAATGAGAGCATTTTTATATTGCCTATTCCGCATCTCAACGAAAGCTTTCCACAAAGAACCGGCCAAAGTAAGGATTATGCATTAAACATTTGAATTGTTTATTAATAAACTAGTGTTTTCTGTCAGTTTTCGGTTCATTTATGAGACGTGCTCCAGGTCACGCGCCGGCGCCTCCGTGTCCTAATTATATTGTCTACTATATTTGCTTCTTATTTATTAATCCAGGCAATTTGTTGATGAAACCTTGATTAAAATGAAGATACAATTTATAAAAAACAAAATTCACTTAAAAGAAATTTCGTTTTGTATAAATTGTATCTTCATTCTACAAAACAAAACTTAATAAGTGGTCAAAATTATGTCTGACCCATTCCAAATGTTTTCGATATATTGGTCATCTTATGATCCTATCTTACTAATCTCATGTGGTTCCCTTTTCATATAATCAACATAGATGAAAAAAAAAAAAAAACATATTATTTAAACATATGAAACGTATGTTTAAGTTTTTTTAACTTATTTTTAAGCGTCACACTGCTCCGCTTTACTCACATGCTCTGGTGTGTGGCCTATACATGCATGCAAAAATAATATGAAACACACAACCATGAATGTTGAAAATATGTCATGTCATAAATGATAGGAAAAACCAGCAACGGTGATGATGAGCTTCTCCTCCATTGTCTCGGAACTAATGTTTTGGTAGGAACGAAAGTTTACATATGTTTCTCCGGAATCAGCCAGCGCGAAGGATGTCCTATATTCCGATTGGTTTCTGCTGTTTTGCCGCTGCTTGCCGCTGAACCGCGTCATAGCTCATTACCATAAAGTTGAGCTACTCAGTTCTACTGAGAGAAGCCAGCTTCCATTGAAAACGAATGACTTCCGGTAGCTTTGGAAGCTTAACAACTATTTGATTCGTATCACGATTCGTGGTTGTCGATACGATTCAAGGACGATATTGGTTCATTTAGAGCGATACGATCCGAAACGATTCAGTGACTTTTTAGCCAAAAATGTAATCAGTGTGACTGAAATAAATCCAATAATTTGGCGGGGGTCGAAATTCGGCACAACACCTGCATGGGTCGCTGACAGATGACAGTCGCTCGTCCTTCTCTCTCTCTCTTTCTCTCACCTGTCTTGCTCTGACACACACACTCCCTCTCTTCTTCTCACCGCCACACACACACATTTAAGAGGATTTTTCATATTTCTTTTTTTTTTTTCGTGTTGTATTTGTTCGTGTAACCGGTGGGTCGCGACACCAGTTATGACTACACTTGTCTGCGTTGTGAAGACAGACACGGGACAACAGGCGGCGGTTTCCCTGGATTTACTGATATACAAAACATAAGACAGCAGTCTGAGTAAATCGCCCTTATATTGCTCTCTCTAAAACAAATGAGATGTACATTCAATCACCATGTGCTTTCTTCACTACACATATAGGCCAAAGTCAAAAGTATAACTTAAATAGGGTAAAATGATAAAAAATAACCACACAGATAAGTTCAATAACTTAATACACATAAATTGCAGTAAAGATATTGACTCAAAAGCAACAATTAAAATAAAGATTAATTAAGATTCACAGGAGCCACAAATAACTCACCTCTTCAGTGCATTAACAATGCCAAGAGGAAGAGGAGGAGACAAAACAGGAAATTGAGTAGGCTCATGATGACATCACAGCAATTAAAGGGGAAATACACTCATTCCTCAGGCAAGTATACCAGATATATATGAAAATAAACCATTTTGTGTGAATTATAATAAACAATACATACATTTTAACAGTACACTTTCTGTCCCTGTTACATTTATATTATTATTATTCTATTGTGTGGATTTTTATATTTGTATTTATGAATGTATATCAGCGCTTATGGGCGGGGGGACTACTTCCTTATTTTGGCTCAGAGTTTCATTTGTATGAAATATGAAATGAACTTTGAAATGCTTTTGAAATGTAAAACTAGTAAAACTTGAAATGTCAGTTACTATATTTTTTTTTTTATCGAAGATTGTGACATTTAGACTGGAATGTGTGCAAAATAATCACTGTTGCCTGAATCAAGGATTAATATGAAATGCCAACACATATGATAATATTAATAAGGCTGCGTTTACACTTAACATTAACATGCGATCACCGTGATGCGATTAAGATGATCAGATTATAAAACAGTCAGGACACAGTGCGTTCACACATCAAGTGGCTTCTGTATCTGGATAACAGATCGGACCTTGCATTCCCGCGAAAAAAAAAAAAAGCGTCCAGTGCAAAGTAAACCTGAACTGGTGGGTTTTCTTTTAAAAACAGTTTTCAGTCGGGGGACATTATAGACTGACTTCTTCATACTCATATTCTAGTCAGAATGTGAGTCTGATGCTCAGGGCTTTGATTATGAGGCGTGTCTTAACCAAACCAGGAAAAATAAAAACTCTGCACTCAATCGGATAGACCTACAACCAATCAGAGCGACGCATAGTTGTCAACAGAACTCAACTGCACGCACTCTGGAAAAAGTATTAAAAAATAATGAGTGTTAACGATCTTTGCCGGTGTTGCAAAAAGAATTTAAGGATTCGCGGAGTACTTGCAAACACGAAAAGCATTTTTGAAAGAAATAGAAAAGGTGAATGTATACACGAACAAGTTCTCCGTTTAGGAATAGATCTCGACAATAAAGCCAACAAATCTGCTCGCATTTGACTCAACACGGTTGAAGCGCGACTTGACTGATTTTAACAACTGGAGAGACGACGAAAGAGAGCAGGCTGAAGAACCGTGTTCATCTGAGTCTTCAGAGAAAAGAGATCGGGAGCCTAACCGTACGTTCACACCGCCGCCGGCGAGAGCGGCTAAATTCCAAGAGTGTAATCCATCAGCCGGAAGTTGAAGCCTCGCGGGAGCCGGCATTGTAGCAGACCATCACCTGCTGTTAGCATTACATTGACTCCCATTCATTTTGGCGTCACTTTGACAGCGAATAACTTTACATCTGAGGCGTCCAAAGACTTCATTTGTCCATTATTTATTTCTAAAGAAACACGACAATGTATAAAAGGCTCCATTACTTTGTATCTTACGTTATGGCCCCGTAGAAGCTGTTTTTGTAAAAAATAGGCTAACGATTGCGTCATAACCACGCGACTTTCTGTCGCACAATAGAGACATTACCGTATAGACAGGAGGAGAAGCTTGCATGCAATCTTTTACTGTCTATGAGGCAATCGGGGGGACATAGAGGCATAAAGTCAAGGGAGAAGCCCATAGATAGAGAGTCCATAAAAGCAATGGGACAAAATATTTCAACAACGTTTTTGAGGAACTAGGTGATTCAGATTTGTCTTGCCACCGCTACTAGAAGATTTACAACTGTCAGACTGTCGTCACGCTCAGTTTGAGCCTGCGCAGTCGCTCAGCCATCAGACAGGAAGTGCAATAATCGGGCTTCAGTCTTCTCCGTTGAAATCAATGGGGTCGCTGTGTCCATTTCTTTTACTGTCTATGCTAAATTCGCTCTCGCCGCCCTGCCAGCGACACCGTGGAAAGATTAGTGGACGCTCAGACGTAGATCGAATGCGTGGTCTTTTTTAAAACTCTATTTAAAGGGGCCGCAAAGCAGCATGTCGATCGTTATTTTTGCAGAAAATTGATCGATGGAAAGAACTTAACAATTATAGTGACATGTTTGCTAATGAAATAAAGAAATTAACAGCCATTTGTGTGGTGTGGCTTTTGTGTTCATGGTTAAGTGCTATTATAATTTGCATTCCCGCTGAAAAACAAGTGTTCTAGCGCGAATATCTTGCCTATTAATAGTGTTGCGCGCCTTCTTATCAAATTCAAATGATCAACCTCCTCTATTTTGTTTGGGAACTAATGTGGTCGGAACCAAAGTTTACAGGACTGCGTTCTCTGGATCCTCTCAAATGCAGCACTTCTACATTCCGATTGGTTACCGCCGAATCGTGTCATAGCTCATTACCATAAAGTTGACCTGACTTCAACTCTCCTCGCCGCACCCTCACCGGAGCTCGCGCCGGCTCTCATTGAAAATGAATGACTTCCGGCCACTTTGACGCTCTCGCAGGCGGCGGTGTGAACGCACAGTTAATGAGGAGCAGCTCATGTGTTCATCATTTACAGATCAAACACATGAACTCACAGTGCAGGAGAAATACAGCAAACGCTTCACACTCAAACATATTAATTCTCTTACATCATATGAACAGACGTGAAATTAATTTGATGACTTTGATCATGTTGTTTCAATCGTTTTGCTTTTAATGAATGTAATAATAGTTATTTCCCTGCATTTTATTCCATTTTGATTTAAAAGCTGAAGTGTGACACTCATATTATTTGTTTAACCATTGATTTATAATGTTTTAACAGTGATGGTTGTTCTCAGTGTTACTTACCGAGCTGATCTAGTTGCTGTAACCACCGGAATCAGCTTCTGAAGAACTGTTTCTGCTGAGGTTTTTGTGCCACTAATTGAAAATAAAAAATAAACAAGTTAATAATTAATGCTAACAATAATAATTCATAACATAAGTAAATAATACATTATACCTTATATAATGGCATATATACATATATATACATTATATTTTGTGTTAAACAAGTTGTAGGCTATTTGAAATGATAAAGTCACATGTAGCTCCCACCGCTGGGGAAGCCACACACACACACACACACACCACGTCTCGTTCCTCCCTCACATTGCCGCTTTCATAGGAGCGCGTGCACGAGATGCTGATAGCACATGGACAGTCACCCATTTCTCTACTCTCGCTTCCATATCCATTTCCCGGTCATTTCATACACTTGTTTAGTAACTAAACAGATTTTTATTAGATTTAATGACAACATGTTACAATGTTTACATTGTACAATTTCTGGTAAGCTACGTTTTTTCATTATTGCCTGACACAAATTTCACAATTTCAATTAAATTCTTGTGATTTGATTCAATATTGACTAATTTGGACAAATATTAGGTACACAAGATAGGCGTTAATTTTTCTCAAGGAAAAAAAAAACTAATCTCACCTAATGCTGTAAACATACAGAGAACCCTATCAGCTGATAGTATTACGGTATTAAAAAATTTTAAAGGTTAAAAATAACTCAAATCAAATATAATGCATTTTTTATTACAATAACAATTTTTTTTTAATGATATAAGTAAAAATATAATAAATATGTAATATAGTACACATATTTAGCAAAATACTCTCTATAGCTCTTTTTTCTAGCCAACTAACGTGCTATATTATGGTCATTCAATGGCTTTCCTGAGGTAAATGTTTTGTGATATAATTGTTCTCCTGCTGTTTTATTGACCTCTTTCCACGGTAGAAAAACACTGATTGATCGATATTATGTATGAGGTATTTACATTTCAAAAAGTTGTAGGCCTACTGTATCTTTCAACATTGTTCATTCGCAGTAGTGTACCGTGGGGTTTCAGTAACGACCCCCATCCCCCACGCGCGGAAAACGCGTGCATGCTAGAAATAGAACCGCCTATTTTTCACCCGACACGCAAGCGTGTTTGAAGCGTTTCCAGGCAAAATAGAATAGGAAAAGATGTGTTATTTTGTACACAAGTAAATATTAATAAATTACATTTTGATGGTTGAAAGTCTAGGTTTTGACATAAATTCAGATATAAATATAATTTATAAATAAATAAATAAATATCAATTTTCAAATATTGCACCTGTCAATACAGAACGAAATATTCTGTAGTCTATTTTGCTGTCAATACTGCTGACTGTGTCTTTATCAGTAGGCTTTATATTTATGCTTACAGTTTTTTTCGATTGCTAAAGGACAGTGAGCACAACTAGAGCTACATGTTTAAACTCTAACTACATCTGCACAGCAGCAGTTCATGTGGACCAAACTCTAGTTCGTTTTTCATTGCTTGAACACAGTTTTCAAAACTCTACACACTTATCCCATGACTTTAACCACAACCTGCACAACACTGTGGATTTAGAGCACTTTGTTCAAATGCTAACACACTGCTGTCAAAACTGTGAACCACACATTCAAAACAGAATAGATTTCAGCCGTGTGCCTTTCAAACACTGCTGATTGGAATTTCAGCTGAAAGGCTAATGGTGCGTTCTATTATTTATCCGTCTCGGAGATCCGAATCGGAAGACAGACGTTGCCTAGCAACACGCCCCCTTTCCTCGGATTTCTCCTCTCGGACGTCGGACAAATGCGGACAACCGTGAGGACACCGAGCAAGAATTCCGTTTAGAAATTCAAGATGGCTGCGCCCTGTGTGACTTGTATGAATTGTTTTCATTGTTTTTGAACCGCTTTGGTATTTTTAATGACGATTATAATCACTCGTATTACTGCGTCCCCTGTAGGTATGGGAATCGGTTGTTGTGAGTGCAATTACTAACGTTGCTAGCGTTGCTAACAGAAAATAACATGAAAAACATGAAATAAAGTGAACATTTTCAAGTTCAAATGGCTGCGTTTTGATAAGGTGTAGTCATAATATATTTTTTAATGTAAGTGAAGCACATACTTATTTTGGAGCGCCTGGTACTCGGCCAGTGCTACCATTACAACAGCTTTCGGGGTGGCGTCCATTTTTTTCTCTGACTCGGACGCGCAAAACATAATAGAACGCTTGAAGTGTGGACGTGACGTCCGAGGTCCGAGTCGGTTCGTTGGCTATAATAGAACGCACCATAAGCAGGAGTCTTGTTTTAGACTTGTTAGTGAACACGCACATATATATATATAGGTAGAGCTCAGAAAGACTAATTTTGGAAATGGAACGAATTCCGTAAATTACTAGAGACTATTGAAGCAAACTGCTAATTTTCATTTACCTTAAAGAATTGTTATGTTCTAAAAAATTAAATAAATCATGTGAAAGAATGTCACTTTTTTCATTGAAGAAAATATTAGTCACTGAAATTGTTCAAACTGTAAAGATGAAAAGTTAGTATTTTGTGTATTGGTGTTTGATGCTAGTGTTTTTCATCTCAGTGTGTTCTGAGTGACAGTGTGTGTTATATCAGTGAGGGTTGTGTAGTGTTTGGCTGCACTGAGCCTGTGTTGAGCGTGTGTTAAGAGTTGTGTTGCTGAATGAGTTTTGCAGGTGATATGAACTGTTTAGCTCAGGTGACTGTTGGTAGTGCAGACTGTAGTTAGAGTTTTGCACATGTAGCTCCAGTTGTGCTCACTGTTGTTTAGCCATCGAAAAAAACTGTAACATCAAGTATAGTCACCTATGAAGTCACCTAGCAGCAGCGCCGCGTCAGACACGTTTCTGGTGTGCAAAGACACAGAAAACGCGACGCAGCTGACACGCAACAGAAACGCCATGTATCCAGTGTGTCACCGGCCTAAGACGTAACACTCACTCATTAGATAGATATAGATAGAGATAGAGAGTCGTCAATAGATAGAGAGTCGTGTTTGTCCAGTTGTATTCCTTAAATACGTTTTGATGCGCTTGAGAGCGGAGAAAGATCGCTCAACTGATGCGGTGGACACTGGAATGGCCGCGATCAAGCATGTAAGGGCATAAAGCTGACATTTACTGACATTGCTCACAACCCGCTGAATTTTCAAACGGCTGATGACATCAGCGGGGGCTAGCGCCGATACACATCGCTGCCCCCCTGGGGAGTTCAGTCACTGCGCGTCAAATTTTGATTGGCTAATGATACACGTCAGTCAAAGTTAAGATCAAATGGGAAATGGCGGCTTCAACGGAAGGCTAGCTATACTACTAGTGCTGGTCCACGGAGCTGTGATGCGTTTAGATGACCATATGGAAAATCCAGCTCAGCCTCAACAAAATAACCATATTCTTTCGGGAAATATAATCTTAAAAATGAAAAAATATATATTTTATATATTAATTATATTTTATATTATATTATATTTTGACAGGGCCAGCAGAGAAGGCCCTGATGGCCCTGCCCCTGACAGCCCACCTCTGTTCATTCGTGATTATTTACTATTAGCTAGTAGAGATTATCGGTTCACGTGCCGCTTGAACTGAGGTGCTAGGGATCTGTCACGTCACAAGCGCCAGAACAGTATTTTATTTTTTTTTTCTATTAATTTCGTAATAGAATTGACAGAATCTGAGAGATGACTTTTTTAATATCATAAGTAACCTGCTCTGTCTTGTCTGTCGGTCTCTGTGTCCTCTTCGCTTCGTGATTTTTCTGTGCGTGAGAAAATGTATGTGTGGCGTGAGAGCGTGTGAAAAGTGTGAATTGCGTGAGTCTCACGCTGAATGCCTGAGAGTTGGCAGCCCTGTTTAATATTACGCTACATCACTGTGAAGAACTGAACGCCACCAGGAACGGGCACGCCATCAAGGACATTTACTATTTTATCAAGTTTACTTTGGCAGTCCGCATGACGTCATCGTTGTTATGTTTATGGTTTATAACATGTGATGTTATGTTATATTATTTCCACATGTGATGCGTTTTAGTTTGAAAGCAGACATTGTTTATCCAGTCCACTAGGGGGCCGTTTAGTTTCATAGCAACGCATGCGGCGTTGTGACCATAGACTGTAAAAAAGGTTGCGACACTGGTGGCTGGTGTTGCCAGATTGTGTGTTTTTTCCGCTACATAATAAGGCCCGTTTATGGTGTGTTTTAGCCGGGTTTTCGCCTGAAAGGCTCTATAGAAATCTGGCACCCTATTGAATGAAGTTAAACTGAGAGTGCTGCCCTTCACAGACACCAGAATGAACGAGTTCACAGTAACGTTCATCAGGCAGTGATACAGTACGTTCAGTTCACGTTCGCCCAAAATATGAAGGAGTTCAGGCACAACACTGACTAGCTTTTTTATTAATGCAATAACAGCTGTCTGTGTCTCCCAGTGTCTTACATTATTGTCAGTTTAGTGTTTAGTGATTAATTCACACAGAAACAAAAGATAACATGTATGCCTTTATCTTCAAATACATTATCTGTGTCTTAAATTTCACAATGAACTCAGATAAACTCAGTGCCGAACCGTTTTCCATCAGTAATTTTACATGAACTGGAATGTGTGCAAAGGATTGTGGGAGATTGAAGAACACAAAGGATACACTTGATCCATCCTTCAAAAAATGAAGTCTGTCTTCAAAAGATCCTTCAAACTGAGACGGCCTTCAGAGGCGCTTGATGACGTGGCAGTCGAGATATGCAGCCTTACTAGGACACAGTTAATGACGTTGTCATTTGCTTTGAAAATAATATATTCTTTAAATTTATTTTTGTATGGTATTTAATTGTTAGATTTTGAGTTATTTGTGTTGTGGTAACGGAGGTCTTTTATTTTGAAGTTCATTCACGTGAGCGGATATAGTGCGCATATGATTCAGACGTACATGGTGATTATATCGAAAGCTTACGGTTTGCGAGGAATTTAAAGGATTTAGCTCCTGGTTTGAATGGAGAACAAGGTATGATTATAGTCTTCCTGTTATCTCTGTCATTGTTTGGTTTATTTTATTTGTATTAAGATTACTTATTGGTTGTTGTTTTGTATAAGTCATTAATCTTACTTATTTGGTTTTGATGGATGTTTATTTATTTTCGGTATTTTGTTTTCTTTGTGTACAAGCTTTTACGTTGATTCTTGACGAACATGGTGCCCGACGATGTCTTTATCTGTGATGACGGACATTCGAATAAAGTGTGGGAATCATCAGTCAAAGAGTCCAATCTTTCTTGAACCAGGCAGCTACAGTAAAAGCTTGCCATCATCTATCCGCTGTGTTGCTTAAAGGAACGCCATGGTTGATGGACTAGACTAGAGAAACTTTAATGTCAGCGTGATCGTCGTGGATTGTGCGATTGTTCTCTAAATGGATCAAGTTTCAAATGAAGTTCCAGCGGACCACGGCTCTACAAATCTGCGGGCAGCAGTGGAGCGATTTAATGAACTGATTAAGGAAAGTGAACTGTTCCAAATTGTTTGGTGGATCGCAGTGAGTACTACCAAACAAATTAAATTAATTCTGAAGAGACATTTTTTTCTCTCTCTCTTTCTTTTCATTGATCGTGCCTGATTTAAAGGTTGATGGACATTGCTGCGTGTAGATCGCCTATTAATGGACTAAAATATATCAAACAGTTTCATATTTAAGGGCGATGTGGTTTAAAGTGAATTTGCTGAACATACTTTATCAAAATAACTTGAATGTTAAATGTGAATGTTCTGTAATTTGGTGAACTGCAAATGTAAGAGAAAATGTCCAAATCAGATGCAGGTGCAAGTGAGGCAGATAGGCAAACTGATAGCCATCATGCAAAAAATCAAAGTGAAAGTACACGCCAATCAAATCGCACGCATGTTCCTACTGAAAAAATGTTGGCATATCAGCAAGAAGAGCTACAAAAGAAGGAAAAAAAGATTGTATCTTTATATAATCAATGGAAAATAGAAGCTTGTAGTGCACGTGAGCACCTTAAATCAGATGCACTAGGAACTCAACTAGCTATTTTGGTTGATACTTTGGAGACATTGCTTACAATGACTTTAGAGAGCGTGTAACGCCTGCTATTGAAATGAGGAGAAAAATGGATGCTTGTGAAGCAGTTACAGCTGACATCATTAAAATCATTTATGAAAGAATAACAGGTGTAGATGGAGATTTTGATGATGAAAGGGAGAGAAGTCGTCTTCGTACCTTATTAGACCATCAATATGCCCATTCAATCTTCGGTTCAATGGTTTCACGAGTTAGTCAGAAACCTAGTAATTACTCTAGTCATCGTTCTGCTGCATCATGCTTAGAAGCCAAACGTGTGGACGCTGCAGCAGAAGTGGCAGCGAAGCAAGCTGCATATAATGTTCTACTAGCAGAATCAAAGCAAAAAGAAAGGATAAAGCAGTTAGAAGAACAACATAAAAGGGCTCTTGATGTCGAGTTAAAGGAATTAGAGCAAATTCAAGCGCAAAGGGATCTGAAAGCAGCTCAAGCTAAACTAAAAGTCTACAATCAAGAGGTTGAGAAAGAAAAGACTAATTTGTCCAAAGATTGCAGCAGTGCAAACGGATCAGAATCAGGTTACTCTCAGACAAATGTGAAAAGGCAGGAAACGTTTCAAAGGGTGTGTCAGGAAACCAAAAAGGAGAGAGTTCAAGCATCAGCGACTGATATACCTTTTCTTGTTCAAGCATTTCAAGATGGCCTGACTATGAACAAGTTGCCGATGCCAGAGCCTCCTGTCTTCACTGACCCCATTCATTTAATTGAATTTAAGCAATCTTTTGAGGCACTCATTGACAAGAAAACTACTTCTCCTGCTGATAAGATGTTTTATCTCAAGAAATATGTGAGTGGCCCTGCTAGAAAGGTTTTAGAAGGAATTTTCTTCAGAACAGATGACGAAGCCTATCAAGATACATGGGGCAGACTGAACAATCGTTATGGCCAACCATTCGTGATACAAAAAGCGTTCAGAGAAAAGCTGACAAATTGGTCTAGAATTCACCAAAAGGGCGCCATTGGTCTTCAAACATTCTCTGACTTTTTAAATGCATGTCAAGGGGCCATGCCACATGTCAAAGGCCTTCAAATTTTAAATGATTACCAAGAAAATCAGAAACTTGTGCTGAAATTACCCGACTGGGCAATTGGCAGATGGAATCGTCAAGTCACCAAATCTCTTTCCGAAAATCACGAGTATCCCACTTTCAAAGAATTTGCTGCTTTTGTGTCTGCTGAAGCAGAGATTGCTTGCAACCCAGTTACCTCATTTCATGCTCTTCATGTTGCAGAACCTGTTACTGAAAAGGCAAAGCTGAAAGAGACCACGAGAAACCGAGTTAGAGTTTTCACCACTCAAACGAACATCGAGTGTCGAAAGGGGGTCAAACCAGTGAACAAAATTATGTGTATGCTTTGCCAGAAAGATAACCATCAACTTGACAACTATTTCAGCTTTCTCAGCAAACCATTGGAGGAGCGACGGAAATTTATCCAAGAGAAAAGGCTTTGCTATGGTTGTTTGAAGTCTGGTCACAGTGCAAAGGAGTGTCGTTATCGTCTCGCTTGTAAAACCTGCAAAAGGAAGCATCCAACTAGTTTACATGATGACAACTTTGTGAAAATGGTTAAGACTCTATCTTCGGCAGTTCAGACTCAAAGTGATCCTGATGGTACAATGAATGCAGTAGCCTTGGTTGTAAGTGGAGAAGAGCGAAATACGTATACTTCCATGATTGTACCTATTTGGGTGTCTGTAAAACAAAATCCAAGTTGTGAGAAACTGGTGTATGCGCTTCTGGATTCTCAGAGTGATACCACATTTATTGATAAAGGAGTGAGTGATGCTCTACAGGCAACAACATTTCCAGTAAGATTGAAGATTACCACCATGCTTGGAAAAGATACCATCCTGCAGAGTGAGAGAGTATCGGGACTCCAAGTGAGAGCATACAAATCTGGGAGTTATGTCGATTTACCACCTACCTACACCAAAGACTGCATACCAGTTAATCGTAGCCACATTCCTACTTGTGAAGTTGCTAAAAACTGGAATCATCTTACAGTCATTGTGGACAAGATACCTCCATTGCAGGACTGTGACATTGCTCTTTTAATAGGCTACAATTGTTCAAGGTCAATGGCTCCTAGAGAAGTAATAGTAGGAGGAGATGATGAACCCTACGCCATTCGGACAGATTTAGGATGGAGTATAGTAGGTTGTTCTTCACCACATTCTGATTTAACTGGAGTCAGTAGATTGTGTCACCGCATCGCAGTTAAGGAACTTCCTTCCATTACACCAGGCGATATCATTCGTGTTCTTGAGAGTGATTTTAAAGATACCGAAGAAGAGAGCACAAAGGTTTCCCAGGATGATGTTCTTTTTCTTGAGAAATTAAAGAAGGGTATACAGAGAAATGTTCATGGCCATTATCAAATGCCACTTCCTTTTAAAGTGAGACCCAACTTACCAAGCAACAAACAATGTGTTATGGTTAGACTTAACCATCTCAAAAGAAAGATGGCTAAGGATGAGTTGTATAGGAAACGTTACAATGAATTCATGGGTGAGATCTTGCAGAGAGGAGATGCTGAGGAGGTACATAACGACGGCAAGGAAGGAGAAATGTTACTTGCCTCACCACGGGTGTTTTCCATCCAAAGAAGGCAGACCAATTGCGGGTGGTATTCGATTGCTCTGCAAGATATGAGGGTTACTCCTTAAACGATTACTTACTTCAAGGTCCAGATTTGATAAACAGTTTAAAGGGCATCTTAATTCGATTTCGTCAACACCCCATTGCATTTATGTGTGATGTAGAGAAAATGTACCATCAGTTTCATGTGAACGAATCTGATAGAGACTTTCTGTGCTTCCTATGGTGGAAGGATGGCAATTTAAGCCAGCCTGCAAGTGAGTTTCGCATTAAAGTTCATCTCTTTGGTGCAACCTCCTCCTCAGGGTGTAAAAATTATGGCTTGAAACATCTTGCAACTGAAAACAGTGAGTTGTATCCCCTAGGTTCACAGTTAGTGAGAAGAAATTTCTATGTGGATGATGGAGTGATCAGTGTAGAAAATGCTGAAGAAGCTGTTAAAGTTGCAGAAGAGGCAATCAAGCTCTGCTATAGGTGGCCTACGGCTCCACAAATTTGTGTCAAACAGTAAAACAATGCTGAACAGCATTCCCATTTCAGAAAAAATCTCTGACGTGAAAAATTGTGATCTTTCATTTAATGAGCTACCCCTTGAAAGAACTCTTGGCATACAATGGGAAAGAGAATCAAACTGTTTCAAGTTCAAAGTTCAGTTAAAAGATCAACCTGTTACTCAACGTGGCATCTTGTCTACTGTTGCTTCTGTTTATGATCCTCTGGGAGTTATTGCACCAGTACTGTTGAGTGGAAAAGGAATACTGCAGGATGTGTGTAAACGTGGCAGTGGATGGGATTACCCTCTATCGAATTATCTAAATCTAAGGTGGGAGCGATGGAGACAAGATTTAAACCATCTGCAGAAAATAGATGTACCGCAAACATATGTTCCATCTAGTTTTGGAAAAGGTATTCAAGCTGAATTGCATCACTTCTCTGATGCTAGTGTCCATGGATATGGTCAATGTTCATATTTAAGACTCAAAAATGAGGAAGGAGACATTCACTGTGCACTGGTGATGGCAAAATCAAGAGTTGCACCTCTTAAAGTTACAACAATCCCCAGATTAGAGTTAGCAGCTGCCGTTGTTTCTGTCAAAGTGAGCTGTATGCTTAAGAGAGAACTGGACTATGTTGTTTTCAAGGAGACGTTTTGGACAGATTCCAAAGTAGTATTGGGATATATAAGTAACGAGGCACGCAGATTTCATACTTTTGTCGCTAATCGAGTACAAAGAATACACCTTGGTACAACTCCCCAGCAGTGGAAGTATGTTCCAATTAGGGTTGTGCCGATAGACGATAGTATCGTGTATCGACGATAGTCTGAGATTTCGCCGATGGCAGATGCCTTTGACGATATCAATACGATAATTGGCTCGTTTTACCATTAACGTATTAAATTATTATTAGTAGTAGTATTATTATAAAGCTAGTATTGTTATTAAATTAATATAAGGGACTACAATTAATTTGCCTTGCCTAAATTCATAACGACATCACCGCATAGCCTAACACTTGCGACAACACCGACACACGCTTATGAGGACTCCTCTAAGAAAATGTTTTTAAAACAGAATAAAAAACTAGGCCTACATCCCACATCAAAATGAATTGCAAGGTGATCCATTCACAAATTGTCAAGAGTGCTTGTTTTAACAGACGCACGCATATCTTATACAGATCCAAGATGAAAACGGCATCGTTGTTCATCAGTATTTTGTTTCCATAGCACATTAACAAAATGTTTAATGACACTAATAACACTAAAAACAATACAATTAAATATTTATAATAATATCACTAAAATTATATAGGCCAGTCTTTAGTTCACGAACACAGCACAACTCTGCCATCTATGAAAATCAAAAGCACCTTCAAACACTTGTTTAACAAGAAATATTCTTCTAATTTTTTCACTGTCATCATATAGGTCCACAAGAGAAATATTAAGCGAATAAATTAAGATAGTCGCTATACCGTTATATCCAACGTCGTCTCTGAGAGAACGCAGCGTTAATGGAGCAGAAGATGCTGAAAGCTCAGTCAGTTTCTACTTTCACTTTCAGAGAATGAGCGCGTTTACATGCCCGTTCTAACACGATTATTCTGAATAAACTAACAATGCATGTGGTCATGTAAACGCATTAACCTGTTTTCCTTTATCGGAGTCAAGTCATAAGTTTTAGTATAAACCGATCGACTCAGCTAGATTTCTGCCCCTTACTCTGATTTCTCCCGGCATTTTAAACACAAGAACCCGCGTTCTTTGGGCTTATTGAAGTGCCGTATGTGAAGTGCATCCAGACAGAGAGAGCACTGGTGGGAGGACATGTATATATTGCTAACTCTGACTCTTTCTTGACCTAAGAATTTATTAAAACGTGTTTTCATCTCGTACAGTCAAAATGCTGCATCTGTAACGGCGTGTGTCCGTAAATTTCCCGCTGACATGTTGAAATACTCGAGTCAGATACAAAAATGATTAGGATCTTTTTTTACCTCACCATACTACCGGGAAATAACCTGATAGCCTAGTAATAAACACTCCACCTTTGCTAGCAAAATAAAAAAAATATTCTCGTATAAAATGAAGTAATAAAACAAGCAAATTAATGAGTAAATCAAGTTAATAATCAAATAAGTAAGCCCCGCCCCCTCACGATAATATTGTGTATCGCCGATCTCACAGGCTGACGATAGGACGATATGAAAATGGAGCATATCGCCCAACACTAGTTCCAACAGAGGAAAACCCGGCTGATCATGCATCCAGAGGTTTGCCAGCAAAGGAGTTACTCACCTCAAACTGGTTCACTGGCCCTAAGTTTTTGTGGGACAAAGAAATGTCTGTACCGGAAGAACATGTTCCTGAACTTCTGCTTGGAGATCCAGAGGTAAAAACATGTTGTAACTTGAATATTGATTGCACAAGAAATCGTCTCAGGTTACTATTGTAACCATAGTTCCCTGAGAACAGTGAACGAGACGATGCGTCCAACGACGCCATGGGAACGCCCCTAGCGTGACTGCGTCTGAAGCATCTATGTCAACTAGTCCAATGGAAAGAATGAGCGTCACGGGCGGGTGACGTCATGACCAGGATATGATAAAAGCACATCCGGTGCAAACCGGCATTAGCTTCGAAAATTGCCGAAGCAAGCCGATCACAGGGATGCAGGAAGTATGGCAGGGCGACGCATCGTCTCGTTCCCTGTTCTCAGGGAACTATGGTTACAATAGTAACCTGAGACGTTCCCTTACGAAGGGAACTCAACGATGCGTCCAACGACGCCATGGGAACGAGAATACCCAAGGCGCCAGAATTCCAAGTACCTGAGTGTCAGTCTGTTGTAACTAAGCACTAAGCACCTGAGAACCTGGGGCAGCATCCAGGTCTAAACTGTAAAATCTAACGAATGTGAGCGGAGAGGACCAGCCCGCCGCATCACAGACGTCCCGAAGAGAAACCCCATATAGTAAGGCTTTAGAAGCCGCCATACTCCTAGTAGAGTGAGCTCGGACCACCAAAGGACACGGCTGGTCCGAGTACTCGTATGCAAGTGAAATAGCCTCAACTATCCACCTACTGACCGTCTGTTTAGAAGCAGGAAGACCCTTCTTAGGTGATCCGAAGCAAATCAGTAATTGGTCGGACTTCCTAAATGAAGAAGTCCGATGCACATAAGTGTCCAGTGCTCGCAATGGACACAAGAGGTTCAGTCTTTCCTGGTCTGCAGATGCAAAAGGGGGAGGACAGAAAGCCTGCAGCACAATAGGCCTCGGAGTCGAGGTCGGCACCTTAGGGACGTATCCCTGTTTTGGATATAAGAATGCCTTGACCATCCCCGGTGCAAACTCAAGGCAAGTGGGGGAAACCGAAAGGGCCTGAAGGTCTCCAACTCTCTTAATGGACGAAATAGCTAGCAGAAAGATAGTCTTAAAGGTAAGAAACTTATCTGAAACCGAATCTAAGGGCTCAAATGGAGCCCTAGAAAGGCCTTCTAGTACTATATCAAGATCCCAAGCTGGCACCCTAGTGCGAGTTGCAGGCCTCAGCCTTAAAGTGCCACGAAGGAAACGTGTAACCAGGGGGTCTCGACCCAACGATGTACCCCCCACCAGGGCGTGGTAAGCCGCAATGGCCGCCACGTAGACTTTGCGCATGGAAGGACATAGGCCTGACGTAAAGCGCTCCTGCAGGAACTCGAGTACTGTGTTCACAGAACAGTTAACTGGATCCCGCTGATGTCGGTGACACCATAAAGAGAAAACTCTCCATTTAAGCGCATATAGTTTCCTAGTAGCTGGGGCTCTGGAGCTTAGAATGGTCTCAGCAGCCTCGGCTGAAAGACCACTCTCTATGAGTTGGGCCCCCTCAGAGGCCAAACCCATAGGTTCCAAATCTCTGGTCGAGGGTGAAATATTGTGCCCCCGGCCTGAGACAGAAGGTCTCTCCTGATCGGGATCTCGAAGGGAGGACCGTCTAGGAGATGGATCAGGTCCGAAAACCAGATCCGACTTGGCCAGCGTGGTGCTACTAGCAGTAGGCTTATTCCATACCGGCGGACTCGCTCCAGAACTCCTGGGAGCAGAGCAACAGGGGGAAAGGCGTACAGACGTAGCCTCGGCCACGTCTGCACCATAGCATCCAGCCCCAGAGGGGCTGGGTGAGTAAGGGAGAACCACAGAGGACAGTGCGTCGTATTCTGAGACGCAAACAGATCCACTTGTGCTTGGCCGTAAGACTCCCAGATTTTCTCCACCACCTCGGGGTGGAGTCTCCAGTCCCCTGGCCTCAGCTCCTGCCTCGACAGGATGTCTGCTCCTATATTCTGGACCCCAGGAATATACACTGCCCTCAGAGAGAGTACCTTCCCCAGAGACCACAGGAGGATCTGGTGCGCCAGTTTGCAAAGCGGACGCGAACGCAGGCCCCCCAGACGGTTCAGATAAGAGACCACTGATGTGTTGTCTATTCGTACGAGCACATGATGGCCCCTCAGGTCTGGGAGGAACTGCCTCAACGCATTGAAGACAGCCATCATCTCCAGGCAATTTATGTGACACGAGAGATGATGACTCTTCCACAGACCCTGAACCGAGCGGCCTTCCATTACCGCTCCCCAGCCGGTGAGGGAAGCATCTGTCGAGATAGTAACTCGATGGCAAAGAGCTCCCAACACCGGACCTTGGGTTAAGAACCAGTGCTCCCTCCATATAACTAAGGCACGAAGGCAACGCCGCGTGACCTTGATCATACGAAGTGGGTTTCCCCTCGGGGAGAACCCTCTGGTCCTGAGCCACCACTTTAAAGGCCTCATGTACAGCAGGCCAAAAGGTATCACGTTGGACGCTGCTGCCAAAAGACCCAACAGTTTCTCGAACTGTTTTACAGTGCGTGACTGGCCTAGCTTCAGCTCTTTTGTGGCTGACAGGATAGCAGCTACACGAACGGGCGATAGGATGGCCCGCATTGTCACTGAATCCCATACCACACCAAGGAAAGTGGTTCTCTGTACTGGAGAAAGCACACTCTTCTTGGCATTGAGCCTCAACCCCAACATCTGCATATGAGCGAGAACGACACCTCGGTGCCGAACCGCCAACTGCTCTGATTCCGCTAGAATCAGCCAGTCGTCAATGTAGTTCAGAATACGTATGCCCTGAAGCCTGAGAGGGGCTAACGCTGCATCCACGCATTTCGTGAACGTGCGGGGTGATCAAGCTAGACCGAAAGGAAGAACCCGATATTGGTATTCTTTGCCCCCGAAAGAAAACCTTAGGAACTTCCTGTGCTGAGGGAGGATGGAGATATGGAAGTAGGCGTCCTTCAGATCTATCGTGACAAACCAGTCCTCGGATCTGATTTGAGTCACGATCTGTTTGAGTGTCAGCATCTTGAACTTTAGTTTCTGAACTGACCGATTTAACAAACGAAGATCTAAAATAGGACGCAACCCTCCATCCTTTTTTGGAACAATGAAATAACGGCTGTAAAAACCCGACTCTCGGTCGGGTGAGTACACCTGTTCTATAGCTTCTTTCACTAACAGGGCCTTTACCTCTTGCTCCATTACCAGAGCCTGCTCGGGATGCACCACTGTGGGCAACACCCCGTTGTAACGAGGAGGACGAGAACCAAACTGGATTCTGTATCCTTTATCTACAATCTGCAGGACCCAACGAGAAATATTCGGCAGAAGCTTCCACGCTGCCAGAAAATTTACTAAGGGAACCAGCCTCTCGAGGCTGGTCTCTGGTGTTACTGAGACAGCTAATTCTGGAGCCTGAAACATCATGGCAGGAACTACCTGAACTGGCTGCTCTAACGCCCCCCTCAGAGGGCGCGGAACCGATGCTGTGCCGCAGCATAGCATCAGCGACTCGCTGGAGACCGCTGCGCCCTGAAGCACCAAGGGTGGCAGGGTTGGCAGAACGGTCTCGGGAGGACCCCGAAATGGAACGGACACCGTATAATGAGGTGTACACCGCTCTACTTCGGTCCTCACAGGCCTGACGCATGAACATCAGGACCTTTTTTTTTTCCTGAGCCGAAGTCTTCTTCGCCTGAAGAACGGTCCTCAGATCCGGCTTCGACTTAGAAGACTTCGGCTGAGAGGGTTGCGTCTGTCTCCAGTGTCTACGTGGAGGTGCACGAGACGCAACACTCTCTTTCTGTTGCACATGATATGATGAGCTCGACGGCTGGGGCTGCTCACGCCCAGCAGCCCCAGGGGGCTGGACACGGCGAGGGATAAACTTTTTAAAAGCGTCAGCTTGCTTCTTAGACTCCTGAAATCGCTCGACGACCGCGTGGACTGCGTCGCCAAAGAGACCAGAAGGTTCAAGCGGAGCATCTAATAAAAAAGCTCGATCTTTTTCTTTAATCTCTGACAGATTTAACCATAAGTGTCTCTCAGTAGCTACCAAGGCTGCCATAGACCGCCCAATTGCTCTGGCGGTCTCCTTAGTGGCCCTGAGAGAAAGATCGGTAGCACGACGAAGTTCTCGAATATCGTCATGAGTAATTCCCTCACTACTATCCAGATCCCCCAGCAGGTCAGCTTGATACGCCTGTAGCACTGCCATTGTATGCAGACATGCTCCAGCTTGACCTGCTGCCGTATAAGCTTTGCCCACTAAAACCGAGGTGGCTTTAAGCGGTCTAGTGGGCAAAGCCGAGGCTTTCAGGGACGATGCGGGACCAGGCGAAAGATAGCTGGCTAAATTCTGTTCCGCCTGGGGCATCGCCTCATAACCATACTCTTTTAGCCCTCTTATTCTCGAATAAGTGTTAACTTGAGGGCTAAAAAGTCGTGAAGAGTAAGGTTTATTCCACGATTTCGATATTTCATTGTGAAGATCGGGAAAGTGTTGACACTCAGCCTCCTCGAAGGCTGAGACCGCATGCTCCACTCCCAAACAAATGACACAAAGCTCGTGTGTGTGTCCACCCGTTAAATAACGCGGGGAGGGAGGAACACACTGCTTGTACACTTGTTTCGCCATAACGTTTCCGAATAAATTGCAACAGACAACAATAAATAGACAGAGACAGTATAACACAGATCGCTTGCTGAGGCAACAGAAGCTAATGCCGGTTTGCACCGGATGTGCTTTTATCATATCCTGGTCATGACGTCACCCGCCCGTGACGCTCATTCTTTCCATTGGACTAGTTGACATAGATGCTTCAGACGCAGTCACGCTAGGGGCGTTCCCATGGCGTCGTTAGACGCATCGTTGAGTTCCCTTCGTAAGGGAACTGAGCTTGATCGATCTTCTTTCAAAGTTTTCTTCTTGGTAAAAAGCAATCAGAGCTGTAGCTCGTCTTTTAAGGAGAGCTAACAAAGACAAATCGAATCATCTCAGTACTGTGTCTGAGCGACAAAAGGCAGAACTTCATATAATCAAATGTCTGCAAGATAGTTCCTACAAAGATGATCTGAAAAAGATAAAGAGTGGGAAAAGTATCTCATCTGACAGTGCATTGTACTCTCTTGACCCTTTCATGGATAAAGACGGTTTACTCAGGGTGGGAGGTAGACTTTGCCGTTCAACCTTTCTAGACTCTGTAAAACATCCTATAATAATCCCAAGAAATCATCAAATCACAGAAATGGTTGTTGCTCACTTTCACAACAAAGTTGCGCACAAAGGGAAAGGATTTACTGTAAACGAGATAAGATCTAATGGCTTTTGGATACCAGGGATCAGCAGAATTGTGACATCCTGCATTAGGAGTTGTATTTGTAGAAAGCACAGGCGACCTGTTGAAGGACAGAGAATGGCTGATTTTCCCAAAGAGAGAGTGGTTCCATCGCCTCCGTTTACATATACTGGTACGGATTGCTTTGGCCCATTCCTTATCAAGCAGGGCAGAAGTGTTCACAAACGATATGGTCTTCTCTTCACTTGTTTCAGTTCCCGTGCTGTACACATTGAGATGGTTACTGATATGACAGCGGATTCTTTTATCAATGCTCTCCGTTGTTTTATTGCCATGAGAGGCACTGTGCAACAGATAAGGTCCGATCAAGGAAGCAACTTTGTGGGAGCAAAAAATGAGTGGAGAGATGCACTTAAAGAAATGGATGTGGAAAGAGTAAAAACCTTCCTATCAGAGAAGCAGTGTGACTTTATAATGAATGCAAGTCATGCTGGCGGCGTGTGGGAACGTCAAATTAGAACCGTAAGATCTGTGCTAAACGTTACTCTTGCACTTCATCCGGGAAGGTTAAATGACTCCTCTTTACGAGCTTTTTTGTATGAAGCGATGGCCATTGTGAATAATAGGCCGCTTACTGTTGATTGCCTGACTGATCCTCAAAGTCTAGCACCAATCACTCCGAATCATCTGCTTACGTTAAAATCGACTACCGCTTTGCCTCCACCAGGAAATTTCGTCAGGGAAGATGTATTTGCACGGAAAAGATGGAGACGTGCAGTATTTAGCGGAACAATTCTGGAGTCGCTGCCGCAAAGAATATCTTGTGAATATAGCCACCCGACAAAAGTTGAATGTGTCTAAGAGGAATCTGCAAGTTGATGATCTTGTTATCGTCAAAGAAGAGGAGATGCCTAGGAATGAATGGAGGCTTGGCAGAATAATGGAAATTATTTCTAGCGACGACGGGCTTGTAAGAAGAGCCAAGATTTCTCTAGGCGACCCAAAGATTGATGCAAAGGGCTAGCGTGTTAACAAACCATCCATAATTGAAAGACCAGTGCAAAAACTAATTTTATTAATGGAGGGATATTAAGATTTTCTTTTTCTCTCTCATTTGAAAATTTCTCATTGAGATATTGAAAGATCAATGAGTATCGTTTTTAATTTTTCTAAATTCATGGTTTAGAATTTTTTAATGTTGGTTTAAAGTGAAATTGTATAAATAAACAAAACAAACAAAAAACAAAAGAGATAAAAACAAAACAAAAACATGTTAAAAAAATAGGGGATAAAGAGAAATTATTAGTGCTTGTATACCTGGTGTGAGATTTGCACTCATAATTTGGTGGGAGTGTTAATGACGTTGTCATTTGCTTTGAAAATAATATAGTCTTTAAATTTATTTAATAATTTAATAATTTATTTTTGTATGGTATTTAATTGTTTGATTTTGAGTTATTTGTGTTGTGGTAACGCCTGAGGTCTTTTATTTTGAAGTTCATTCACGTGAGCGGATATAGTGCGCATATGGTTCAAACATTTCAGTATGAATGAGATCCAGAAGTACATGGTGATTATATCGAAAGCTTACGGTTTGCGAGGAATTTAAAGGATTTAGCTCCTGGTTTGAATGGAGAACAAGGTATGATTATAGCCTTCCTGTTATCTCTGTCATTGTTTGGTTTATATTATTTGTATTAAGATTACTTATTGGTTGTTGTTTTGTATAAGTCATTAATCTTACTTATTTGGTTTTGATGGATGTTTATTTATTTTCGGTATTTTGTTTTCTTTGTGTACAAGCTTTTACGTTGATTCTTGACGAACATGGTGCCCGACGATGTCTTTATCTGTGATGACGGACATTCGAATAAAGTGTGGGAATCATCAGTCAAAGAGTCCAATCTTTCTTGAACCAGGCAGCTACAACAGCCACAGTTTGAGAAACACCTAAAAATTATCTACAATATCCCAGAAATCAGTCTGTGCCCTGTGATTTAAACACCTCAGATCTCTGAGTTTCTCTTTGTTCATAATGTTTTAGACGGTAATGATTGCACTCAGTGTTACCTACCGATGAAATATGTATCCCATAAATCTGTTCAGGTCAAACTCCTTCAGTGTCTTCTCTGAGGACAACAACTGAAACACTAAAGCTGACCACTGAGACGAGGAGAGTTTCACATCACATACTCCTCCACACCACGTGCTCATTTGAGGTTTAGCTTCGTTCACTAGAGAAAGATCACCCAGTTCATTCAGACAGTGAAACAGATTGATGTATTTATCTGGAGAGGGATTCTCACTGATCTTCTCTTTAATATAGTCGACTGTTTCCTCATTGTTGTGAGAGCTGTTTGCTGTCTGTGTCTTTAGTTCTTGTAAGATACTCTGATTAGACTCCACTGATAGACCCAGAAGGAAACGAAGGAAAAGGTCCAGATGCCCATTTTTACTGTGTAAAGCCTCATCCACAGCTCTCTGATGGAGATCAGACAGTGAAACTGTGTCTCCATTAGTTGGTTTGGTAATCTGGTCAAACACATTGATGTTATTGTTGATAAAGGAGAGATGCACATATAGAGCTGCTAGATGTTCCTGAATGCTCAGATGAACAAAGCAGAAGACTTTCCCCTGATACAAGCCCAACTCCTCTCTGAAGATCTGAGTGCACAATCCTGAGTAAACTGATGCTTCTGTCACATCAATGCCACACTCGCTCAGGTCTTCCCCATAGAAGATCAGGTTGCCTTTCACAAGCTGCCGATACGCCAGTTTCCCCAGTTTGACAATCATGTCTTCATCTTTCACTTTCTTCTCATAGTCCTTCCCATGTTTGATGTTGGTCTGAATGAGCAGGAAGTGTGTGTACATTTGAGTGTGAGTCTTGGGAATCTCTCCTTTCCGTGATTTCCTAAACATCTTCTCTAGAACAGTGGCTGAGATCCAGCAGAACACTGGGATGTGGCACATAATAAAGAGGCTCCTTGAGGACTTCAGTTGTGAGATGATTCTTTTAGCCAATTTCTTTTCACTGATTCTCTTCCTGAAGTATTCCTGCTTCTGTGTGTCACTGAAGCCTCGTACCTCTGTCACTCGATGGACACACTCAGAGGGGACGAGATCCGCTGCTGCTGGTCTGGAGGTGATCCAGATGAGAGACGAGGGAAGCAGATTCCCCACAATGAGGTTCGTCAGCAGCTCGTCCACTGACGCAGATTCACTTACATCACACAACCTCACATTACTCTGAAAATCCAGAGACAGACGACACTCATCCAGACCATCAAAGATCAACAGCACTTTATACTCATCACTGGATATGTCCATTTCTCTGGTTTCAGGGAAAAAGAGATGAAGAAGATCTGAAAGACTGAGTGTTTTGTCCTTCATCAAGTTGAGCTCTCTGAAAGCGAGTGGAAATATGAGCTGGACGTCCTGATTCTCTTTCCCTTCAGCCCAGTCCAGGATGAACTTCTGCACAGAGACTGTTTTTCCAATGCCAGCGACTCCCTTTGTCAGCACAGTTCTAATGGGTTTGTCTTGTCCAGGTAAAAGTCTAAAGATGTCACTGCATTTGATCGGTGTGTCCTCTGTTTCTGCTCTCCTGGACTGTGTCTCAATCTGTCTCACCTCATGCTCATTATTGATCTCTCCACTTCCACTCTCTGTGATGTAGAGCTCTGTGTAAATCTCATTCAGGAGTGTTGGGTTTCCCTGCTTTGATATTCCCTCACACAACCACTCAAACTTCTGTCTCAGATTTGATCTCAATGTGTTGAGGACTTCAGCAGGTTTAGAGTCATGGCTGTAAGATTAAAATACCACATTATTACACAAGTTAGAGCAGTAAATAACCATAAATGAAAACATTTTCCATCATTAATCATGTGTTTGAGTGATGTGTGATATGAATTGCAGCACCTAAAATTGAACAACATCAACTAAAGTCCTGCATTTTACCTGAAACCAGGACACATGCTTTCATTAAAGTCTTGTGGTTGAATCAAAGGCTTGAACACAGTTTTGTTTTTAACTGGTCTGGCTGGAAGATTTGACCTTAAATCAGAATGAAGAGGATAAAGAATCAGACACACTGATATTGATGTAATTGTGTCATTAACTGAGTAACAGACCAACAGCTTTACAGTGTGTGAATGTATTAACAATACAATACATAGAGCTTTACACAAGAGCACAATGATAATCATTAATAGATGGAAACTTACAGGATTTGAAATCATTAAACTGCTGTATATTATTAAAAAAATGCATAAAAATCAAATTATTAACTTTTTCATATAAAATGATTGCTGTATATTCATATTAAAATTCATAAAACATAAAATACTATAAGCACAACATAGAAAGGACATACCTAAGATCAGACTGTGTGTCTCCACTCTCAAATTTTAGTGGCGGCTTCATAGAGCAGTCACTCTTCATAGACACACTGGACTCTGGGTTTGAGCTCTTCTGCTGGACTGAACTGGTTTTAAAAATAAGTAAAATAAAAAGCATTCAGACTTCTAAATGATGAGCACTTTTACTGGAAACTTCTGTCTTAAGAAACACCTGGAAGTGTTGTCACACTTTTGCTTTAATGTCTGTAACTCAGTGGTGTTTTGCCAATGTTTTATCTTACTTGATGTCATTGCTAGTAACAGACTGACTGACTGATAAATGTTGCTTTTAACTAAAACTTTTATAGAAATGAAAGGGGAGATTGGGCACAACCTAACACTTTTTGATTTTTTCAGTTTGTGTAAATCCACTTGGGGTTCAGAGTATTTATTTTCCCCCATTAATTTCACACGTCTAGTACAAGTATGTGGTTTTGTTTCATTCATTCAGTATATATTTTTTTCTTTATTTCCCCTGAAAGGATGGAAGTGAAATGTGACAACATGCCCCATAAGAGAGGCATATCATAACATGAACATATGACAGCTTAAAATGTTATCTGATCTATCTCACTCCCTGCTGATTGTGGTGCCTGAATCCTGAATCCTGGTGCCAAAGTGAGGAAGTGAGGATGCTGGCGTGTCTGTCGCCGCTTCACTAATCGCAGTTTTCTTTTCTTTCTACAAAACTTGAGTTATTATGCTTCTTTGTGTTTGATGATCAGGCAACTAGGATAATGTGTGTTTTAGATCTGCAAATATCTGTATTGCCAACTGTTTGCGCGGCGCAACTACGGCTTGTCTAACGTTACTCACACATGTCTGCTGGCTGTTGGGTGTTTGTTCAGGCTGGTGATCCACCACGGACGGACAATTTTGGATTATATTTCCTGGTTCCACGGATTGGATAGCTCTGTGTCACGAAACCTGGACTATTGATTGTTCTGTCTTGTCTCTGCTGCTGACGTCGTCAAGTGTTGGATGCATCCTCTCCGGCCGCTGTGGCGAAACTAGCTGGTGCTTCCTCGCACCAACATGTCGTTAATTAAATACTCCTCCCTGGAACTTCTGAATCTCTTCTGTAACATCTTACCAAACTGCCTTGATACCATCAAATCACTTAAACTCTTGCGTCGCCCCCGCTATGTACATAGAAGCTCCCGATGTAAATTTGTTTACATGGATCATGCTATTCCCACTGTTCTGTCGGACAGACGCTCTGTCGCAGTGAAATGACGTCATCACAACAAACCTCACGTGCGCTCTGTCAATCTAAGCCTAAGGTCTCTGGTTTGTGTTGATATTGCTTCTTCTACACTGCCTGCCTTAGCACTTATTAACAGGCCAGCAATGTTCATGTTATTGAACACTTGTTCCCTAAACAATAAAGCACTATTCGTACATGAAATCATTACTGACAGAAAAATGCATTTTCTCTGCTTAACAGAAACTTGGCAAAATCAGCAGGATTTCATGACACTCAACCAAGCCACCCCAGCAGGCTATGTGTACATCCAGAAGCCTTGTTCGACGGGCTGTGGTGGTGGTCTGGCTGTTATACATCGAGCTGACATCCCAGTGAAAGAACTTGCAGTGCCTAACATCACCTCATTTGAGTGTCTTTGTTTTACATTGGCTGGGCCTGCTCAGCTTCAGGTGGTCCTTGTTTATCGCCCACCAAAAACAACAACCATCTTCATGGCCGAGCTATCAGAGCTACTCATTTCCGTCTGTTCCATGTCTCCTTCCACACTTCTGCTCGGGGACTTCAATATTCATGTGGACTCTAGCAGCTGTCCTTTTGCTGCTGAATTCCTGTCACTGTTGGACTGCCTCAACATCACTCAGCATGTTAAAGGTCCCACTCACACCAAAGGTCACACACTGGATCTGGTGTGCTCCATTGGTGTCACTTCCTCCCAGCTGCAATGCATTGATCTAGCTATCTCTGATCACAGTGCCGTCCTCTTCTATGTTCCAGTCTTTTTGCCCAGGCAACACCTCAAACGTACCATCACTTTTCGGAACATCAAGTCTGTTAATACATCATCACTATCCAGAACTGTAGGGACCCACCTGGCCACAGATCCCCCAGAACCCGGGGTGGATGGCTTAGTCACACATTATAACACAGCGTTGTCTCTCAGCCTGGACTCTCTTGCTCCCCTCAAGACTCGAACTGTCTCTTTTTCCCGCCTGCCCCCTGGTTCACTACCCAACTTCGCTATATGAAGGCCACTGGTCTCCAGCTGGAAAGGCTCTATAAAAAATCGGGCCTCACTGTCCACCTTGAGGCCTTTAAAGACCATGTGAGGTCTTAATAAAGAAGCTCTCTCCAAGGCCAAAACACACTACTACTCAACTCTCATTGGTTACCAGCAAAAGCAACCCAGAAAGCTCTTCTCCACCATAAACCGGCTGCTCCGTCCTCACGATGCCCCCTGTCCCTTTGACACTCCTAAAATTGGCTCTAATTTTCTGGATTTCTTTCAGGCAAAAGTGGACTCTATCCACCAACAACTGCCGCCTCCTCATGATCCCCTACCCATAACTCACACTGATGATGGCGCCAACTCCCCTGCTACATGTTTGCCACAGCACTGCCTCTCATCCTTTTCCCTTCTGGATGCGGCTCAAGTCGCTAAGTTGGTTACCGGAGCCAATATCTCCACCTGTTCACTGGACCCCATGCCAACTATTCTGGTCAAGGCATGCCTCCCTACTCTCTGTCCCATCATGGTGGATATCATAAACAAGTCTCTGGTATCTGGCTTGGTACCCTCTGGCTTCAAAACAGCTGTAGTTACCCCTATTCTCAAAAAGCCCAGTTTGGACCCGGCTAACCTCAATAACTACCGTCCGATCTCCAGCCTTCCCTTTATGAGTAAAATCCTTGAAAGAGCAGTTGCTGCCCAACTCCATCATCACATGTCTCACTATGATCTCTATGAACCTCTTCAATCTGGCTTCAGAGCCCATCACAGCACTGAGACTACCCTTATTAAAATCATCAATGACCTCCTCATCGCCACTGATTCTGGACATATCAGCATCCTCATCCTTTTAGATCTCTCAGCAGCCTTTGACACAGTGTCCCATGCTATCCTTCTTAAACGTCTATCTGAATGTGTTGGCCTCACCGGCTCAGCACTCTCCTGGCTCCAATCATATCTCTCAAATAGGGAACAGTTTGTTTCTTTTAGAGACTGCAGTTCACCCCCGGCCCCAGTCAAACAAGGTGTGCCTCAAGGCTCTGTGCTTGGGCCCCTCCTTTTCACCATTTACATGATGCCCCTTGGCCAGATAATACGTCACCATGGTCTTAGTTTTCACTGTTATGCTGATGACACACAGCTGTATATCAGCACCAAACCATCCACTCAGCTCCCTCCACCATCGCTTATTGACTGTCTGAATGAAATAAAAACCTGGATGTCATCTAACTTACTCAAGCTGAACAGCAGCAAAACAGAGCTATTGGTTGTGGCTCCCAAGCCGCTACTCTCGAGGGTAGGTGGTCTACTCCTCAAAGTGGATGGTTGCTCCATCTCTCCTTCTAAGGAAGTCCGCAACCTTGGTGTCGTTTTGGACTCCACCCTCTCCTTTCAGTCACACATCAAACTCATTACAAAATCTACCTTCTACCACCTCAAAAACATTTCCAGACTTCGACCATCACTCTCAGACCCGGTGGCTGAGTCACTCATTCACGCCTTCATCACCTCTCGCTTGGACTATTGCAATGGTGTCCTGTATAGGGTACCCAGTAAGGTTCTGGAAAGACTACAATACGTCCAGAACTCGGCTGCCAGGGTTCTAGCACACACTAGGTCTTAGCAGCACATTACACCAATCCTCACCCAGCTACACTGGCTCCCGGTCAAATTTCGCATCACCTACAAAATCCTGCTCCTCACGTATAAATCTCTTCATGCCACTGCCCCCCGGTATCTACTGGACCTTCTCCATCCCTATATCCCCTCACGGAACCTGCGGTCCATTGACAAGGGCCTGCTCTCTGTCCCCCACTCCAGACTGCGGACTTTTGGGGACAGAGCCTTCAGCGTCGCAGCCCCCACCCTCTGGAATTCCATTCCTGCAGACATCCGAAATGCTCCCTCTCTGGACATTTTCAAAAACCTTCTAAAAACCCACCTCTTTACAAAGGCATTTAACCAGGACTGATTAATTATTATTATCTACTTATTTTGTTTAATTATATTCTCTTCCTTATTCTTTATTCCTTATGTAGCTATATGTAAAGCGTCCTTGGGTCCCATGAAAGGCGCTATATAAGTATAAGTTATTATTATTATTATTATTATTATTATCTAATCAAAAAAATATACAAGACAAACTGAAATATTTCATATAAAATAATGATTGCTGTATATTAATATTAATTTCATAAAACATAAAATACTATAAGCACAACATAGAAAGGACATACCTAAGATCAGACTGTGTGTCTCCACTCTCAAACTTTAGTGGCGGCTTCATAGAGCAATCACTCTTCATAGACACACTGGACTCTGGGTTTGAGCTCTTCTGCTGGACTGAACTGGAACAGAGAACAGATTCAGTTTAATCCTTTAGATTACTGTTCATTCTTTATGAGAGGAACCAAATTTAAAGATACAATATGTAATTTTTTCACCACTAGGTGTCGCTAATCTCTTATGGTGTGTTCACACCGAACGCGAATAGAGCGTCAAATACATAGACATAATAAATACATAGACGCCCTATTGGCCACTGGAGCGTACGTCAACGGCGCCGCCATATTGGGGATGGCAACTTTCCCATACCTCTCATACCGGGAATTGAGAAAAATGCCTGTTTTGTGCGCTGCTTGGGGCTGTACAAATCGCCACACAATTGAAAACAGCTTTCGAGGAATTAACTTTCACAAGCAAGACTGAACGTTTGTTTTTGGTTGTATTTGGTCATGATTTAATTAGTAATAGTAACGTTCAGAGGATAAATTCAAAAATACAACTGTTATTGTGTCACGAAATGTAGTTTTAATAGTTTTTCAGTCGACAATGTAGTTGTTTAAAGCTCAAATATGTGGTTTGTTTATAAAGATAGCGCCTATTTAAAAATTTGATCTGACGTTTTCGGAGTTGTAAGATGCGATCACCGGGCGCTCAGCGCTCGTCTACCCCGCCTGTAACAGCCGTACCTCGGCCAGTGCTTCTGACGTTTGCTGCTGGCTCGGATGTCTCTAGTCTAGTGGTTAAACATGAGATATAATTCGTCTTGTGGGTATCTAACGGGCGATCTTTGGTCTCATTAATCTATAAATGGTTCCCTGGTAAATCGTTTTGGCTGAGGGCAAAGTGAAGTTTCATAACTTTATATTTAGGCTATTTTAACGTTGTATCCTGCTGTATGTTTGACTGAAGCTACTTCTGTTATAATGGCTATTACTGATCAATAAAACTGAAATTTAACAAAAAAAGAGGTAAATATTAAATATTTACCTCTCAAAACTTTTCCACGGTCCAACTTAAATTCCAGTGCCCGGTTGCATAAAGCACCTTAAGTTTTTCCCTTAAGTGTGATACTTAAGGGGCGATTTCCCCTTACCTAAGAGAATAACTTAAGGGTGTTGCATATAATCTCTTAAACGGTTCTCTTAGGTAAGGGAAACATTTAAGTGTTTCACGACAGCGATCCTGGATTCACGTTATAAAAGTCTGTTGTTACCATAGATACGCAAAACACTAACACTAGCAATTACGCGTTTTCATCAAATAAAGTAGGCTAATAAAGTAGGCTAGGATATCGGAATGGATAAAGAAAACAAAAAAAGAAAGCCTAATTGGACAGAGGAGGAGAAATGCATTCTTCTTGACGAATATGATAAAAGAAAAACAATTTTGAAAAGCAAACTAAATCCCCATGTAACTGCTGCAAAAAAACAGAAACAGTGGGAAGAAATAACGGAAAAAATCAACGCAAGGAATCTTGATGTGAAGAGGACGGTTCAGGAAGTCCTTAAAAAATATGAAAACATCACTGTGGTCGCAAAAAAAGAGTTGAGCGCTTATAAGAAAGAAGCCAACAAAACAGGTAAGATTGAGCAAGACTAGCGCTACGCTTTTAAGATTGTAAGCACCGCACCCTGGTGAAGAGTGCGCTTTATTGCTGTACAGTGTTAAGACCTAACGATTACAAAACTGACCAACAGGTGGAGGACCCCCACCGGCTGAGTTGTCGGACTGTACTATAATGGTACAAAACATCATTGGAGCTGACTCACCTGTCCTGTCTGGCATCTGTGGCGGTTTAGAGAGTGAAGCTGAACCAGTGCAACAGTGTAACATAGAGTGAGGCATTAAGTTATTTTCCTGTATCATCATATAATAACAGTGGCTTAGAGGATACATTATTATTTTGACATCATTAGAGACATAATACGTTATAACATAATGATTTAACTGACATTAATGTCACATTTAGACCCTTGCAGCACTCTGAAAAACAACTTCAGCACCATCAGATCGTCAGCAGAACGCCGATACAGGCAACCCCTAAGTAATGATTTATGTTAACTATTGCTTCAGCCTATAATTAATCCAACGAACAGCTTTAATATTATTTTTTAAGATTTTCTTAATTTTCCCCATTACTTGCGTATTTCAGAAGACCGCAAATATCACCTGCAGCCAAATCAAGAGAAGATGTGCTGGAACTGCAGAGAGAGGTTCTGCAGCTTCAAAAGGAGAAACTGCAGCTGGAGATTGAAAAACTAAAGAAGGAGACGGAAAATCAGGAGCTCTATAATTTTATTCTAAATAACAAACTTTTACAGCTAAAGGCTGAAGGAAAAATAACAATAACTACAATTGAGTAATTTTCTGACAATTGTTTTTTTAGATTTCAGATTGTGTGTGTGTGTGTGTGTGTGTGTGTGTGTGTTATAATAATAAAAACTACTACTACTACTACCACTACTACTACTTATTTCTTCTTATTAAGATGACTACTATTAATACAACTATATTATCAGTTAAAGAAAGCATTTACAATGGCATCTCTAGCAGCATATCCAGCCTGTTGGAAATCGTGATTTTGAATCAGATGCAGTTCCTCATAGCCCTCTTCATTCCCGTGCTCATCCTCTTCTTCGCTAGCAGAATACGTCTTGGAAAGGTTGAAGAGCACAACACACGCTACAATAATTCTGCATGCCCTTGAAGGCTCAATACGCAGTTCGCTGTGGAGACAGTGAAACCTGCGCTTCAGCTGTCCGATGGTCCTCTCAATAATCGACCTTGTGTGGGTCAGCGCATTATTGTACTTTTCCTAATCGGGTAAAAAAAATAAAGAAAAAATAATAAAGATTTTTACCAGTAGGCTATAAACAGTGCTTTAAGATAAATACTATGAAGGTAATGTATTGCATAAAAGATTTTCTTTCAGAGTGCAAAATATTTGAGGCTTTGATTATTTTAAAACATACGCAAATCAGGTAAGGTGTTACAGAATTGACAACGTGTAGCAGCAACACAATAGAAAGTGCATACCTATTTTAAATACATATTTTAATACATTTATAATTCAGTAAACTACTGCTAATATTTCTTTAATGCTCACAATTTGATTAACATTTTCCATGCAAATCTTTTAGGCACCAAATTATACCTTCATAGGAATATACGTATTAATTAATTACATGCCTGTGCAGCATTACGGGGATTCATGAAGGGCGTCATGAGCCATGGACGGCAGGGGTAACCACTGTCCCCGAGCAGGAGACCAGTGTGCACTCCAGCTTCAAAATCACTCCCTAGTTTGCTCTCCGCCAAAATCCTGGAGTCATGTGTACTCCCGGGCCATGATGCAACAACATTTGTAATTTTGCAGAGATGGTCACACACTAATTGTACATTAATTGAATGGTAGCCTTTTCGGTTTACGTACTGGTCTTCGTGTGTTTGGGGCGCCTGTATTCTGATATGTGTGCCGTCAATAACACCACATATGCGAGGAAAACCTGCTTTCCGAAAAAAACTGGTTTGAATGACCTCCTGGTCATGATGGGATGGAAACTTGACCGTTGCGTTTAAATGACGGGAAAGAGCCCCCGCAACCCGGTGAACCACTCTGCAGACAGACGATTTATGCACGTGGAAAACATCTCCCACTACCGTCTGAAAACTTCCAGTTGCAAAAAAACGCAGTGCTATAAGCAGTTGTAACACTGCAGGTAAAGAGTGGTTGCGATGTGTGACATGGTCAAGGTCGCCGTCTAGTTTGTTAGCGATGTCAAAAATTGCGCGTCGATCAAACCGGTATTCAAGCAACAATTTTTCATCGCTAAGATGGTCCAAAGGGTTCTCCCGATCTCTAAAAATTCGTCTTTGCACATAATTATCTTCAACTGGTTCCATAAATTCAGCCATGTCATCTTATTTTTGTCCGCGTTACTCTTAAGGTTACGATTTCCAAACCTTAAATTATACTTAGGGAAATGACCGTTAAGGGGTTTTATGCAACAGTTAACGCTTTTTAAGGGATTACTTAAGGGAAAAAAACAGCATTTAAGGGAAATTCTAAGTGTTTATGACGTTTCACTTAAAAAAACCGTTAAGTAACACTTAAGGGTATTTTTCTGCAACACCCTTAGATTTAAGGGAAACATAAGGGCGAACTTAAGGGAAAATGTCACTTAAGGTGCTTTATGCAACCGGGCACTGGGGTCAAGTCACTCATTTCTGTTTGTTTACAAGGCTACAAATCTACTCCACCTTCACTGCCTCTTCATTTTGAAGGATTGGTTTATTGTCTCTGCAGACTCACTTCCTGCTTTTTGTATATCATTAAATTCTAGATCTGGCACTTTCTGCTGCAAATCAGTTAAGTCCAGACTTCTTGTTATTGTTTTATTACTAATCTCTGGAAATGTTCAGCCTAATCCGGGCCCTGATAGCATTAAGTTATGTGATACACCTGAAGATTTTAAATCAAGGTCTGGCCTGGGTATTATTCACCTCAATGTTCGGAGTCTAATGTTCAAAATGGATATGGTTAATTTATGGGTCAGTTTAACTGATGCTGACATTGTTGTGTTATCTGAAACCTGGCTGACTAAATCTGTCCTTGATAAAGATATTGGTATCGAGGGTTATAATGTGTATCGTTCAGATCGCCCAAAAAGAAGGGGAGGTGTAGCTATTTATATCAAATGCAAATTCAACTCTAGTTTAGTGCTCTCAAAATCGGTGTGTAAACAATTTGAGATTTTGGCCTTAAACCTTGAAGTCTCTAAAGACCACTATATTAGGTTGGTTGGTTGTTATAGACCTCCATCTGCATCAAATGACTCTTCATCTACACCATCAAATGTGTTAAGTCAAGTTATTTGTAATGACACTATTGTTGTTGGTGACCTGAACTGGGACTGGCTAAGGCTGATATCAGATGCTTTTAAAGAGCAGTGTGACATTTTAAATTTGTCTCAATTAATTAACACTCCTACTTGGCCAAATCCTAAATGTCCGGAGAAATCATCACTCATTGATTTAATCCTGACCAATGCCCCTTTTAAGTACTCTGCAATAGGTGTTTTTGCTAATGATGTGAGTGATCACTGTGTGATTGCTGCTGTTAGAGATACTAAGGTGCCCAAGTCTGCACCTCGTATTGTTGAAAGGCGAAATATGAAAATGTTTGTTGAGCAGGGTTTTTTATATGATTTATTTTATTTTGACTGGAGTAGAATTGCCTTGATTGATGATGTGGAATTAGCCCTGACTTTCTTTCAAAACAGTTTTCTTGATATTCTTAACAGACATGCACCTATTCGTAAATTTAGAATTAAGGGGCGGGACAATCCCTGATTTACTTCTGAGATTTCTAATTTGCTCCATGAGAGAAATGTAGCCTGGGCAAAAGCAAGGAGATCAGATACTGAAGCTGACTGGTTTGTTTTCAGACGGTTGCGAAACAGATTCACTTCACTCTTCAGAAAAGCAAAAGCTGAATTTTACTTATCTGAAACCACAGAGAATCTAAATGACCCAAAAAAATTCTGGAAAACTATTAAGTCATTATCTGCATCGACTAATCCAACAGGTTTTCCACTGTCTCTAGTGAAGAATGGTGTGTCTATATCTGACAAAGTAGAAATGTTAAATTTGTTTTAATGAGCATTTCATATCATCTGGGTTCTTGTTTGATTCTGTTGCCCCTATAGTGTCAGAGCCTGTAAATGACACCGTTATTACTGCCGACAAAACTTTCAGTTTTAGCTCTTTCTCTGTTGCTGATGTTCATAAAGCCCTGAAGCAATTGAATCCTCGAAAACCTGCGGGCCCCGATCACTTAGAACCTTTCTTTTTGAAATTAGCTGCAGATATCCTAGCTGAACCTCTGACACATCTTTTTAATCTTTCACTGGTCACAAACAAAATTCCCAAAGTATGGAAGTCTGGTTATGTTTTACCACTTTTGAAAGGAGGTGACCCTACCTTGCCTAATAATTACAGACCCATTTCCAAACTTTCAGCATTGGCCAAAGTGATGGAATCTTTGGTTAGTGAACATTAAAAGAGTATTTAAATGCTCAGTCAATTTTATCTAAGCATCAATCTGGTTTCAGGAAAAAACACAGCACTACCACTGCTGCTATAAAAGTAATTAATGATATAGTCAAAGCACTTGATGACAAGAAACACTGTGTGTCTCTGTTCATTGATCTGTCCAAAGCATTTGACACTGTTGACCATAGCATACTAGTTCAGAGACTGATCAGTATTGGTATGTCTCAGCATTCTGTGGGCTGGTTTATAAACTACCTCGCTGATAGGACTCAAGCTACGCAAGCTGATGGCCTAACGTCAAAATATTTATCAATCTGTAAAGGGGTCCCACAGGGCTTCATTCTGGGGCCACTTTTATTCACTATTTATATAAACTGTCTGGGGTATTTAGTACACCCACTGCTGCTTTTTCTTGATTGTTTCCATCTTCCACATATTTTTCCACTGTGATAAAATCTCTCTGAGTCAGACAGAAGACTTCAAACCGAAGATTAACTGGAGTGTGAAGCTGTTTGGATCACTGAAAAGCTACCATTCGCCACATTTACATTCATGACAGCTATGAGTCCTAGCTGTCATATTACAAGCTCTAGAAGTAAAATCCCAAGCTCCCAATATCACCTTCAGGTCTTGTGTGCCTTTTTCAAAAAACGGTGATCACACTGACATGCAACATGCATTTTTCCATTTTTATGCAGATGATACGGTTATTTATTGTTGTGCAACTACCATTAGGAAGGCGTATGAATGCTTGCAAACTGCTTTCGATATAGTTCAAGCACAGCTTTATCAATTAAAGCTTGTGCTTAATGCAGAGAAGACCAAAGTAATGCTTTTTTCAAACTCAAGGAAAAATTAGCTAGACCTGAATATTGTTACTGATCAGGGTAAAAAAATTGAGGTAGTTTCATCTTATAAATATTTAGGATTTTTAATTGATGATCGTCTTTCTTTTAAGCTTCATATACAGAATCTAGTAAAAAAGTTGAAATTGAAGCTAGGTTTTTTCTTTAGGAACAAATCTCGTTTTACTTTTTCTACTAGAAAAAGGCTAGTCGATGCCACATTTCTCTCTATTATTGATTATGGTGATCTGTTGTATATGAATGCCCCAACAAAGTATCTTCAGATGTTAGATGCTGTGTTTCATGGAGCTTTAAGATTAATTTCAAATTGCAGACCCCTCACTCATCACTGTACACTTTACTCCACAGTGAATTTGCCTTCTCTGTCAAATCGCCGGCTTACTCACCTTTATATATAAGGGCATTATAGGCAGGCTTCCATGTTACATATCTGAATTTCTACTTTTACACAGAGTACCTATGGTTTACGGTCCCAGAAAACTATTTCATTGAATGTCACTATTTAACTTATTTTTTATTGTGTATATTCTGTAATTGATATTTCTTATTCTATTGCTATTATTATAGTATTATTAATAAACTATATGCTATTATCAATATTTTTATGATTGTATTATTGTACTTATTGTATTATTGTATTATATTATATAATTATACTATTCATTACCATTTTATTTGCTGTATACTATTTGTTTATTTTATTGACTAAACTATTTACTATTACTTCTCACTTTGTTATATTTACTATTTGCATTGCACTGTAGTTGTACCATAACATATGTATTATCATAAAGGATCCATCAGTTATCTTTGTTATTGCTAAAATCTGGTCAATCACAGAAAATGCTTTTTCCACAATAAGAAAACTTAAATTATATCTCAGTATGGGGGTCTTCACCATTCTTATCCAAGAATAAAAAGCCAGATACATGACAAGCCTGAGCTTTGACCATTCTTTATTAAAAAAAATATTTTACAAGTCTAACTATCGAGATTTTAAATAACTAGAGATGGAACTTTTTGTACACCACATACAAACCACTGAAATTGGTTGATAAATGTAAAAACAGTTTTTGTTTTTATCCAGAAAAAACGCAGCTCACCCGTTTACTTGCATTTGATTACAGCGCAGTCTTGCCCTCCGCAAAATGGCGGACGCGTTGACGTATCGCAGCAACGTTCCAAAGCGGCCAATAGGGCGTCTATGTATTTATTATGTCTATGGTCAAATACGCGTCTATCGCGTCTCGTTAGACGCTTGAACATTTTGAACCCATTCGCGCGTCCGCGTCACTCGCGAACAACACAGTTTCTTTTTGGCATACGTTTCCGTCATGTTTGAAATAAAATATATGCTGCTCTACTTGTTGTGGAAGTCCCAAATACGGAGGAAAGCCAAACGCCGACGTGTCTGGGTTCACAGCACCATCCAGAGATACCCAACTTAAAAATGGCTGTTTAATAACAGCCATTATTTAAAATTGGAATTTCTCTGACATTAAAAATCTTTGGGAACTTTTGAAAGTACACAACTGCAGTAAATATATCAAACTGTGCAAGTGATTGTTTGATATTTTATTACAAAAATCTTACATATTTTAGCTTTAATATAAACATTTGTCTTTCATTAAACGAAATTTCATGATACTTTCAAAACAAAAACAGGCAAAATACACACACTAAAAAAGATTCTATAAATGTTTATTTGATCTCTGTGTGTGTTATGATCTGATCAAACTGATGTGTGTGATCAAACCGATCTTTTTCTGTGATGTAACACAATATTTAACAGTGTTTGTTGAAAGTACCTGTATCCTGGAGGAAAATCTCCATCTCTGGATGCTTGTGAATCAGCCATGATGAAGATGCAGGAGAATCAGTTTGATCTCCTCCACTGACTCTGAATGAAGAAACATTCAAACACTAAATAGCTGTGTTTCCACTGTCGGGCCAGGGCCAGCCGTGCTAGTGCGTGCCAGGGCCAGTCGCGTTTCCACTGTCACTTCCGGGGCTTGATTGGGGCTTACTCGGGGCCAACGGCCAGGATTTCTGGCCCGTCGAATACCTTGGGCCAAAGCTGGCCAGCTCGGGCTAGAGGAGTGGTTACGCACAGAGGTGGAGTTTACCTGAGTCTGGAGACGACAGCGCCGGATGATTCTGTCAGCGTAAAGACTTTTAAAATTATTTAACTCACTTTCATGTTTGAATGCCTTCTGTTTGTGATCTGATGTGGATTCTGATCACCGTATAAGGTATAAATATTTATACCCGATGCAAAAGACTATGCGCGCTAACCATTACCATAGTAAACATAGTAAACGCTTGAAGATACGCATAGTAAAAAAAACATGATGAACACTTGAAGAAATCAGACCAATCATAAAGACTATCACAATCATGTTTTTATTTTATCTGTCAGTAGCATACGTCTCGTCTCTTTATACCGGACTATCATAAAATAAAGCAACTTTTTTTCGGGAGCTTCCTCTGTTTCTCTGACTGAAAGTATCTGTAGCCTAGTGGGAGTCGAGAGAGTGCTAAAGCTCCTCAGGTCGTATTTTTGGTGGCATATATTTGTAGAAAGGATCATTCTTTCTAAATGTGATGTAAATATGTTAGGGTTAGCTACCAAATAAACAAAAACAGACGTGACTGAAGAAGTAAGTGTGTCGGTGTCCTCTTTCTTTGTGAAACCTAACGGTAACTTATTGCTGTGTGACTAATGTGCAATTTTGATAAACATTAATTCATGATCAATGTATCACTTTTTATTGTAAACCTGTGGTAAAACATCAATGCTTGGGTTTAAAATATTCAAGTAAAGAACAAAAATGCCAGCAACGGTCGCTTATCTGTTTTGCAATGCACGCTGTTTCCAGTGATTTCTTTCTGATTAGTTTTCTGATAAAACTTCCATTTGTTGGTGAAATGATGGGTTAGTGTGACGTTGTTCCAGAGAGGCATGTTACGGGTGTGTTTTAGTGAAGCGCTGTGGAGCTTCTGGCCCGACAGTGGAAACGCAGGCCAGGTGCTACTGGCCCGAGGCTATTAGCCCGGCAAGGCCCGTTTATAGCCCTGGCCCGACAGTGGAAATGTGGCTAATGAAATGTTAATTAAACAACCTTCATGATTTAGCTGAATAAATCTGAATAGAAGAAGCTACACACATGCTGTTAAACTCCTGAAGAATCAAAGATATCATGAAACACAAAAGAAACCCTATATTAAAGATTTCATATAAAACAACTTGACCCGATGCGTTAAGCAGAAGAAGATTGATGGATGGATATAAAAAAAATCACCTGTTGAAAAGAGATGGTATTCATCCCTCCTGGGCTGGTGCTGCTCTTCTCTCTAGTAATTTGGCTCTTAGAGATAAAACATGACAATCTGGGGCTCAGGTCAGGAAGCAGACAGACTGGCTAAACCGACCGTCTGCTAGCGGCCTCGCGTCACCAAGGTCAGATAAATCCCATCACATGGAGACTCTTTCACCTAGATATCATCATATAGAGACTGTTCCCCCAAATTTGGAAATCCAAAAAACGTCTAAGCCATCTAAGGTTAAAAATGTGATTGATTGATTGATTGATTGATTGATTGATTGATTGAATGAAGGAATGATTCAATGAATCTTGATATTGCAACAGAAATTTTTAACTCTCTCTTTTCTAGCACTTTAAACGCAGTTGCTCCGTTGCACTTAAAGAATATTAAAGAAAATAGTCCAACGCCGTGGTACAACGAGCACACTCACACACTCACACACTCACACACACACACGCGCACACACACACACACACACACACACACACTCAGGCCCTTAAGAGAGCAGCCAGAAAAATGGAGCGCAACTGGAAGAAAACAAAATTAAGATATTTCGGATTGCATGGAAGGAGAGCTCGATTGCTTACAGAGAGGCCTTAAAAACTGCCAGATCTGCTTATTTTTCAACCCTATTAGAAGAAAATAAACATAATCCTAGGTATTTATTTGAAACAGTGGCTAAACTAACGAAAAAGAAAGCTTCAAGCCCAGAAGTGTCCAAGCAACACAGCAGTAATGATTTTATGAACTTCTTCACTTATAAGATTGATAATATCAGGGACAAAATTATAATTGTGCAACCGTCTACTACAGTATCGCATCATGGAGTGCATTGTAGTCTCCCTGAGGAAAAATTTGATTCATTTTTAACTATAGGAGAGGAAGAAATTTGCAAACTCGATAATAGTCTTCGTCGTCGGTTAGGAACCTGTGTGTGCTCTTTGATACCAATATTTCATTTGAAAGTCACGTGTCTTGTATCTGTAAAACCGCATTTTTCCATCTGAAAAATATGTAAATTACGCCATATTCTCTCATTGACAAATGCGGAACAATTAGTTCATGGCTTCATGAGTTCAAGGCTAGATTATTGTAATGCTCTACTGGGTGGTTGCCCTGCACGCTTAATAAACAAACTACAGCTGGTCCAAAACGCAGCCGCTAGAGTTCTTACCAGAACCAGGAAGTATGACCATATTAGCCCGGTTCTGTCAACACTGCATTGGCTGCCTATTAAACATCGTATAAATTTTAAAATATTGCTGATTACTTACAAAGCACTAAATGGTTTAGCTCCAGTACTTGAGCGAGCTCTTAACGCATTATAGTCCTTCACGTCTATTGCAATCTCAAAATTCCAGCCAGTTAATAATACCTAGAATATCTAAATCAACTGCTGGCGGTAGATCATTTTCCTATTTAGCACCAAAACTTTGGAACAATCTTCCTACCATTGTCCGGGAAGCAGACACACTCTGTCAGTTCAAAGCTAGACTAAAAACACATCTCTTTGACCTACCATTCACATAATACATTATAGACTTCTATAATTCAATGTTAGGCTGCATAGATTAGGTCAGCCGGAACTGGAAACACTTCCCTTAAATCCTGATGTACAACGTTGCATCATAAGAAGAATGGCATCTACGCTAATTTTAGTGTCTTTGTTTATCCTGAGGTTTTCCCGCAGCCTGCCGGATCCAGGCCATATCCAGACCCGATGACAACGCAGTGCTGAAGTGCCACTAGCCTCTCCCTATGGAGGATCCCTTTTCCACTCTACAGATTGCGCACCTACCTCGAAGTGATAAAATTAATAAAATTCTGTATCAAATATATAGGCAAGACAAGTAGTTTGTTTAGGCATGGTTTGTAGGGAATTACAAACCTGCGCACATATATTTAAACACACATAACTATAAAATCAATTCTTAATGTGCATGTGAACGGCATCAGTGTTTATCACAGGTTCAGTTTAAAGTCTGTTTAGAGAGAACGATGTCGTCTTATCGGCCCCTAATTTAATAACAAATGATCATTTCGCCGTAAGTGAATCAATCAAATCTAACTTCAGCTGGAAATAACATTATTCAAGAACCGCTATAAAGCCAAAACAATCTATTTTACCTTAAATTATATGTTTATCTCTGTGAAGTTTCTTCACGCCAGTGGGGCTCGACAGCCTTAGTCAAACGGGTTGGCGCGTATGGTCAGGTTGCGGCGAGATTGTGGTTAGGTCACATGTGAACTTCAAGGAAGGAGCAAAGTAAGCTGAAAGGTCAGTAAGTCAGTAAGCTGGGCTGAGTTGAGTGGTGGACTAAGGGGGTTGGCTCTTGAGTCACTGTCGAGCCCTCTTGATGTGTCGTGGGCTAGTCGACGAAACACTGAGGACGGAAGGTGCCCACTTGAAGACCCTAGAGATATCCCCTACTCGGCTCAATCCAGACGGTTGTGATGATCTGCTGGGGAGACCGCACTGTGGTTGCAGCCGTCGTGTGCGCTGACGCGCCAAATACACTTCAACCATTAATACCAGACAGAAGGAGATTCACATCACCATATGGAAAGAAGCATAAATGGATGGCGAAGTATAGGTTACTGTAAAGCTGCGTCTTGGTGGTTATCTTGGTGAAAGCCGAGTACAAATCAGCATGAAGTTGTAACATCTACTATCGTGTAATGGAAATCATGAAGATCTGGATACGTCCAGTGACTGCGGTGAATAGTGCTGCTGGCAACAAGGGAAAGACCTTGTGACAGCCTGGAGAGACAGGAGGAAAGAGACCCCAATGGGGCTGGTAAGGTTCAGCTACCCTTCTCGGCAGTATCCAGTTCTGTGTTTACAGGATGCTGGAGACACCCGCCCAATGTTGGACAACATGGTTAACGACTTAGGATTGGAAACGGATATGAGTATGGAGAGTACTTCACAAAAGACTAGTTCAATATGCTTGTGTCTGTGGCTGGAGCGAGGCGACAACGGTCAGGGGTTTGAAGATTCATCAAGGGAAAAGAAATGCTTGAGGGAGAAGGGACAAGGACCTTGCATTGATCAGTACTTCTTACGAAGTCAGTCAAGTCAGTTGAATGAAATCCAGCGACAGGAAGCAAACCACAGTTCGCAGGATATCAGCACCCCTGTTCAAGGAACTTCAAGGAAGGAGCACTAGAGGAGACTAGAGGAGAGGCACTAGAGGAGAGGAGGACTTGCACAGTTAGTGATGAACATTGTGAACCCGGTCAGACTAACCAGCATAAGAGAGAAAAGAACCTCAACGGCATAAGCCTGGAGTTAGATGGCCAAGAGCTTGTGAGAAAACTGCATGGGACACAGTAAACACAGATCTATGCTTTGCATTGGAAAGATTAACTGGTACAGTTGAAAAGAAGCTGGATAAATTTGGGGACATCATTTATGCATATGGAAGTGAGAGGTTTGGTGTGGAAAAAAGCAAGGAAAAAGTACAAACTACTCCTGGAATGTCTAGACGGCAGCAGAAGATTAAATGGTTAGTTAGAGAAAGGAGACAGCTTAGGAAGAATGGAGAAGTGCAGAACAAAGTCAGAAGGAGGGACTAAATCTCTTACAAAGGGCCATAAAAGATAAGCTTGCAACATTACGCAGAGCTGAGCGCCTACGGAAACGCTACAAAAAGGAGCATGCGAGAGCTAATTTCTATAAAGACCCATTCAAATTCAAAAAAGAAGTTATTCACCAGTGAGAAGAAGGGCACATTAAAAGCATCTAGGGTTAAGCTGGAGAGATATTTGGAGGAAACGCATACAGATGCAAAAAGGCATGAGTCTATGTCAATTCCGTCAGACATCCCACCCATCAATCCACCAGAATACCAAATGGAGGTCTGTGCTCCTAAATGGAAAGAGGTGGAGCAGGCTGTAAGAAAGGCAAGGGCTGCATCGTCTCCAGGGCCTAATGGAGTTCCATACAGAGTGTACAAGAGTGCTTCAGGAGTTCTATGAATTCTGTGAAAATTGATGAAAGTGGCATGGGAAAAACAGGTTGTACCCAGAGCACGGTGCCGAGCAGGTGGAGTCTTTATACCTAAAGAAAAAGATGCTACAAGCATCAGTCAGTTTTGTCCTATTTCACTGTTAAACGTTGAAGGCAAGATTTTCTTCAGCGTTATCGCTCAGAGATTGTCAACCTACCTATTAAAGAATGGCTTCATTGACACTTCAGTTTAAAAAGCAGGCATTCCAGGGTTCTCAGGATGCTTAGAACACATCAATGTGATCTGGCAACGAATTCAATCAGCTAAAAAGGAGAGGAAGGAGCTCCATGTGACATTCCTGGATTTGGCTAATGCATATGGTTCAGTGCCACATGAGCTTCTTTGGGCAGCATTTGATTTTTTCAGGGTACCGATGAAAATAAATTTATTGAAAGCCTACTTTGGAGATTTGCAATTTAGTTTTTCTACCTCAGAATTCAGCACTACATGACGATGCCTAGAGGTTGGAATAATGGCAGGATGCACCATTTCTCCACTGGCTTTTACCATGGCAATGGAAGTAATCATTAGGGCATCAAAATGGGTAGTAGGAGGAGAGCGCTTGGCTTCTGAGCTGCGACTACTACCGATCAGAGCATACATGGATGACATGACAACCATGACTACAACAGTAGCCTGCACTAATCGGTTATTGGGTAAATTAACCGATAACATTGAATGGGCACGAATGCAATTTAAGGAGCATCTCGATAATTAAAGGCAAAGTAGTAGATAAAACATTCTTCATTAATGGTGAGGCAATACCAACAGTTTCTGAGAAGCCAGTGAAGAGTCTTGAGAGATTGGGATCTAAAGGACACAGTTCGAGTGGGAGAAGTTAGACGACAAGCAGTGGAAGGGTTAAAGAGCATAAACAGCTGCGCTCTACCAGGGAAACTAAAACTCTGGTGCTTTCAGTTTGGTCTACTGCCGAGGTTGCTGTGGCCACTGACTGTGTACGAGGTTTCTTTGACAACAGTGGATAAGCTGGAAGCGTTAATAAGTTCATTCATCAGGAAATGGTTGTGAGTTCCACGCTGCCTCAGCAGAGTGAGATTTTATAGTAAAGGAATATTGCAGCTACCAGTCTCTGCTTTGACCGAGGAGTTTAAGTGTGTCAAGTTCAGACTGGAAATGACATTACAAAGAGTCACGCGACAAATGTGTAAGGGAGGCAGCACCTGTGTTAAAAACTGGAAGAAAGTGGTCAGCGAAGAAGATTGTGGAAGATGGAAAGGCTGCCCTTCAAATTGGTGATATCGTGGGACAGGTACAGCATGGAAGAGGGGGTTTTGGGCTCAGTTTAGCTCCTCCTAAATGGCACAAGGCAGCCCCAGCTCAAAGGAGGAAGCTGGTAGTCAATGAGGTGCGAAAGCAGGAAGAGAGGATGAGGTGTATAAAGGCCATTTCCCAGGCCAAGCAGGGAGAGTGGATGAGATGGGAGAGTGTGGAACAACGCAAGATGGGCTGGAAAGACCTTTGGTCGATGGAAGAGAGTGGGTTCAGTTTCCTAATTAGGTCAACATATGATGTGCTCTCATCACCACAGAACCTAAACCTCTGGGTAGGAGAGGATCCCTCATGTCCCTTGTGTTCATCACCTGCCACATTAAGGCACATTTTGACAGGATGTAAGGTGGCTCTTAGCCAAGGTCGGTTTACTTGGCGCCATGACCAAGTACTGTGATGTTTGGCTTTAGCATTGGAAGACAAGAGTAACATGACCAATAAGTTGCCACCTATTCTAGCAAAACATTACACGCAGAAGACAATATTCCTCCATCCAGAAGAGCAACTACCAAGAAAAGGTGTTAAAACCAATTCTCGCCCAGGACATCTGGAATCTGCTAGGGACTGGAAAATGCTGGCAGATCTTGATCAACGGCTTATTTTTCCACCTGATATTGCCACCACTAACTTTCGACCAGATATCGTGTTGTGGTCTGGATCAGCACGCATTGTTCACCTGATAGAGTTAACAGTGCCATGGGAGGATGCTGTAGATGAGGCCTAAGAGAGGAAGAAACTGCGGTATGCTCATCTGGCCAGTGAAACAGAACAGCAAGGATGGAGAGTCCGGGTTTATCCAGTGGAAGTGGGTTGTCGAGGATTTGTGGCACACTCTACAGCCCGGTTCCTCAGTGACGTTGGATTCAGTGGCCAAGAGTTGCGTCAGTAAAGAACTTATCTGAAGCAGCAGAGAGGAGCAGCAACTGGCTGTGGTTGAGACGGAAAGATTCTGGCTGGCTGTGTACAGGCCGCCACACTACGGTTTCTAAGAATTAGTGAAAAACTCGAAGAGCCGGCTGGTTTATTTGTATAGGTTGTATAGTTATTACGTTCCTGTGTATGTAGGTAGTATGCCATACGAAACCGTTGCCACTGAGCCTGCTTTACGACACCAGTGGGGCTCGACAGCCTTAGTCAAACGGGTTGGCGCGTATGGTCAGGTTGCGGCGAGATTGTGGTTAGGTCACATGTGAACTTCAAGGAAGGAGCAAAGTAAGCTGAAAGGTCAGTAAGGTCAGTAAGCTGGGCTGAGTTGAGTGGGGGACGGAGGGGGGTGACTCTGGGACGCCAGAGTCACTGTCGAGCCCTCTTGATGTGTCGTGGGCTAGTCGACGAAACACTGAGGACAGAAGGTGCCCACTTGAAGACCCTAGAGATGTCCCCTACTCGGCTCAATCCAGACGGTTGTGATGATCTGCTGGGGAGACCGCACTGTTGTTGCAGCCGTCGTCGTGTGTGCTGACGCGCCAAATACACTTCAAACGTTAACACCAGACAGAAGGAGATTCACATCACCATATGGAATGAAGCGTAAATGGATGGAGAAGTATAGGTTACTGTAAAGCTACGTAAGTCTTAGTTGGTGGTTATCTTGGTGAAAGCCGAGTACAAATCAACATGAAGTTGTAACATCTACTCTCGTGTAATGGAAATCAAATCTTTGAAACAATCTACGTTGTTAAAAGCGCTATATACATGAAGATGACTTGACTTGACTTAATAATAAATAAATAAACAAATACAAATGAAAGTATAAGCCAGAAGCCCCTCGTGGATGACTGCTGGCCACACAAAACAAAGCTGTCCTCCCAGGGCCCTTGTCCAGCTCGCCACACTGTATTTTTGGTCTTATGCTGAATCACTACGGTACGCCTATAATACGTGTTTATATACGGACTATTATTTTAAACCGCTGACTCGCCATACATAAACAGAGAGAAGTAGATCCAGCTACAATGTTCTTTCACAGCAGTTTGTTAATTAACCCCTGGAGCACCAAAAGTGGAATAGTTTAATGCCTTTAAAAAGATCTTAATTTGTGTTCCCGAAAATAAATGATTGTCTTACGGGGTTGGAGCGATATGTGGGTGAATGATGAACAACAGAAATGTCATTTTTGGGTGAACTAACCCTTTAAACCATGTTAACTTTACTGAAGCACTTGAAGATTCTTTCCTTTTTTATTCTTAAAAAAATACACAAGTGATAACAGATAACAACAGAATACAAAAACTTGAAGATGCTTTCCTATGTAATGACATCATGGAGTAGATGACGTCCCTGGAATAACGTTTGATCAGAACTTTGAGAGAACATAGCAAGCTAAAGTTTTTGTTATAAAGTTTTTTTTTTTTTTTCATATTTTTCTATCATTTATTTGTTTAGTTTCTTCTGGGTTTTTTTTCTTAGATCCACTGTCTGCATTACACCCACAGTCACATGTAAATGGATTTATAATGTCTGTATTACTAAATTTATGTCCGTTATTATTTTTTTATTCATATTTTATCACGGATGTTTTGTTTTCTCAACAGGCAGTTAACAAACGATAGACACTCACAGAGAATGATGTTAAGTCTGTTAAATATATAATGTAATAATCTATAAGGGAAGTCATATTAAATTTCACTCATTCACTTCACCTTGAAAGCAAATATAATTCATGTGTCCCAGTGCACTGAAATATTTAATAAAAGTACTTACTGTCTTGACGTTTGTTCATCGTTAACGTTAATATATCATGTTTTCTCCTTCACGGCACAGCCTGAAAAACACTTTCAGTTGAACTGAACTTTGTGTTCAGAAAAGAGTGTCTAACAGGTTTTTCTGTATTCGGCACATGACCTACTCTGACTGGAGAGAGAAAATAAACCACAGAACAGCACCATCAGTCCCTGAAAATCACATGAATCCTGCAGAAAAATTTGTATTCATGTTCTCAAATCAAAACATACACATACTCTGTAAAATACAGGATAAGATTAAGTAAGTTCCCTTCAGTCGTTTGCTCCCTGGCGGGATCCCAATCGGTCGACACATTGACTACGTCTCCGTTCCCTCCTTCAGGAAAGGGTTTCATACATAACTGACATGATCCCCTGGAGTAAGAGGTTTTTTTAATTCTTGAAGAAACACAAAATACCAAACAAACCTCAAATAGACAAATATTAATACAATTCTAAGAAGTCCAAATAGCAGCAAACAGAATAAATAAACAACATAAACCTAAAGAAACGTATAAATTAAATACACAAATAAAATATTATCATAAAAAAAACCTCAGAAGATTACATAGTTTTAGGGCTTTTTCTATGACACATGAGTCTTAAAAATTTGAAGAAGTTGAAAGGGGACACTTCACCCATTTGCATTAAGCTTTGTATCATTAGAAACCCAGTCATATTTTTGAATGGTCGTGCATTATTCCTTCCCCTGAGATGGGAGAAATAAGGATTTAAGTTTTGCAGTTACTGCTTATAATGACGTAAAAATCTTCATTTTGCGTCATTCTAAGCAGGAAGTCCCATTTCTTTGTAGAGGGGTTGAGACTACAAACACTTGTTTCTCATTTATTCAGTGGCTTTATTTCATTGCGCTTTGGCTTTGTATATACTGCATACAGCCTGTAAAAATAGACCTTAAAAATAATCTAGCCTATAGAATACATTTCTTTGCTGTCGGTAGCCTATGGGCTCCTCCGTTTCTTCCTCTCTGTTGAATATGCAGCAGCAGCAGCGGCGGGTAGGGGAGGAGCTAGCACAGTCAACCGCAGGAGTGCGAGTTAACAACTGAGACAGTCAGCGAGCGGGAAAGAAAAAATTTATCGGATTTTTCAGAAAGAAGTCAGTGGGTAAGAATTCAGTTTTTTATCCTTAAAGTCTGAAGATAGATCATCATCTGGCTGGCTTTCCCTGTAGGACTATTTGTTTAACTAGCTAGTTATTACCATAGGCTAACGTTATATGTTAGCACTTGTACTGGCATTTTCTAGTACAGAATCTCCTCCGGATAAAAACACAGGAGAAGAAGAAGCTGAAACAAGTGATAGAAGATTGCTCACTCAAATATAAAATAACGTGATCATCATCAAACATTAAACAGTGTGTAAATCAAAAACCCGCTTAATATTATCAAAGGGGGACCACCTGTCCCGCATTTTGTGAAGCTGTGAAGAATGTGAAGCTTTGTTGTCACGCAAGTCATAAGCAGTGTGCCGCATTTTTATTTTGTCTGCATCATTTTATTTAATCGTCCTTTAAATTACAATTCTAATGTTGCCTTTCTTTATGAAACTTACCAACATTCAAGTGTTGATAAAAAAGAATGCATGAAGCTAATGAAATGTCTTTAAAATTAAAGTACAGTTAAAGGTATTTTTTAATAAAAAATAAAATAAAAATAAAATAATCTACATTTGAACATAATAGTATACTGCAAGTGCAAAAATAATACATAAATAGTGAACTATAACAAGTATAAGTTTATGTTCACTTAAAGAAAACTTGCAAGTGTTTGCAGTATAAACTACTAAATTAGTAGTTTACTGAGAGTACACTTCAGTGTGTACTTTCATAAATTAAAAAAAATACTAATTGTATTAAAATAGTAAACTACTACTAGTATACTTATAAGTTCACTTGTAGTACAGATGCATTATCGTTACAAATGAGAAACCTAGTTGTGTACTTAAAGTTTACTACTCTTACACTTATAATACATTTAAACGAATAATACTTCTTCATAAAATGAACTTGAAGTATACTTCTTTTTCGTAAGGGTAGCCAGAAAGATTAGTTTTATCCCACCACTGCACTGAATACTTTCCTTGTTTATCAGGTGTTGTTTTCTCTAAGGATAACCAATAAGCATTAACATAACATGTATGTGTGACTTGTTTTGTGTTATTAGTTTGTAGTAAATATACACTTTGATTTGATTAAATGGTTTTTTAGAGGGTAGCAAAGATGAGCTGCAGACTGGGGAGGAGCCAGCCGCAGAAGCTGTGCCAGGATCAGACATGGAAACTGGTCATAATTAATCAGTCATTTTACTTTGGAGAAAGTTAAAAGTGAAACATTGTTTATCCCAATGCACCTAATGAAAAGTTTTTCACAGATGTACATTGAGAATAATACACAGTTCGATGCCATGGTGTGTCAATGAACGTAGACTAAAGTCATTCATGTATTGCTTTAACTTAGGATCTCATACATCATTTTGACTATTTATGTCAAAAAAATTAAATTATTTATATTAAAGGACCCCTATCATGGCATTTAAAATGTTCCTAATATTGTTTTGGAGTCCCCAACAACAGTTTTACATGCATGCAATGACAAAAAACACTTTTGTTTTGACAACAGCAAGAGTAATATACCAACCAAGACACCAAGAACTGAATAGTGTATGTTGACTGTGTGTGTGTGTGTGTGTGTGTTGAGAGAGAGAGAGAGAGAGAGAGAGAGAGAGTATATGTGTGTGTGCATAATGTTAAAGATGTATTTTGACTGAAAGTAAATTGTTACTGTAATAAAAAAAAAAACTCTTCGAGTGATCCCTGTATTTACATAAAATGGTCTGGGCTAAGCCCCGGATGTCCTTCAAGGCTGGAAACGCCCCTGGACTAAACGCCTGTGAAGAGACGACTAAACGCCTGTGAAGAGACGACTAAACGCCCGTGAAGAGACGACTTGACGCCTGTGAAGAGACGACTAAACGCCTGTGAAGAGACGACTCGACGCCTGTGAAGAGACTGTGAAGAGACGACTAAATGCCTGTGAAGAGACGACTGGACGCCTGTGAAGAGACTGAGAAGAGACGACTAAACGCCTGTGAAGAGACGACTAGACGCCTGTGAAGAGACGACTCGACGCCTGTGAAGAGACGACTCGACGCCTGTGAAGAGACGACTCGAAGAGACGACTCGACGCCTGTGAAGAGACTGTGAAGAGACAACTAAACGCCTGTGAAGAGACTGTGAAGAGACGACTAAACGCCTGTGAAGAGACGACTAGACGCCTGTGAAGAGACGACTCGACGCCTGTGAAGAGACGACTCGACGCCTGTGAAGAGACGACTCGAAGAGACGACTCGACGCCTGTGAAGAGACTGTGAAGAGACAACTAAACGCCTGTGAAGAGACGACTCGAAGAGACGACTCGGTGGCTGTGAAGAGACAACTAAACGCCTGTGAAGAGACAACTAAACGCCTGTGAAGAGACAACTAAACGCCTGTGAAGAGACGACTCGACGCCTGTGAAGAGACGACTAGACGCCTGTGAAGAGACGACTAAACGCCTGTGAAGAGACGACTCGGCGTCTGTGAAGAGACGACTAAACGCCTGTGAAGAGACGACTAAACGCCTGTGAAGAGACGACTCGACGCCTGTGAAGAGACGACTAAACGCCTGTGAAGAGACGACTAAACGCCTGTGAAGAGACGACTCGACGCCTGTGAAGAGACGACTAAACGCCTGTGAAGAGACGACTAAACGCCTGTGAAGAGACGACTCGACGCCTGTGAAGAGACGACTTGATGCCTGTGAAGAGACGACTAAACGCCTGTGAAGAGACGACTCCACGCCTGTGAAGAGACTGTGAAGAGACGACTAGACGCCTGTGAAGAGACGACTCAACGCCTGTGAAGAGACGACTCGACGCCTGTGAAGAGACGACTTGATGCCTGTGAAGAGACGACTAAACGCCTGTGAAGAGACGACTCGACGCCTGTGAAGAGACTGTGAAGAGACGACTAAACGCCTGTGAAGAGACGACTCGACGCCTGTGAAGAGACGACTCGACGCCTGTGAAGAGACGACTAAACGCCTGTGAAGAGACGACTCGACGCCTGTGAAGAGACTGTGAAGAGACGACTCGACGCCTGTGAAGAGACGCCTGTGAAGAGACGACTAAACGCCTGTGAAGAGACGACTCGACGCCTGTGAAGAGACTGTGAAGAGACGACTCCACACCTGTGGAGAGACGCCTGTGAAGAGACGACTGGACGCCTGTGAAGAGACGACTAAACGCCTGTGAAGAGACCACTAAACGCCTGTGAAGAGACGACTCCACGCCTGTGAAGAGACGACTAAACGCCTGTGAAGAGACGACTCGACGCCTGTGAAGAGACGACTCGGCGCCTGTGAAGAGACAACTAAACGCCTGTGAAGAGGCGACTAAACTCCCTTGAAGAGACGACTCGACGCCTGTGAAGAGACGACTCGACGCCTGTGAAGAGACGACTCGACGCTTGTGAAGAGACGACTAAACGCCTGTGAAGAGACGACTCGACGCCTGTGAAGAGACGACTCGACGCCTGTGAAGAGACGACTAAACGCCTGTGAAGAGACGACTAAACGCCTGTGAAGAGACGACTAGACGCCTGTGAAGAGACGACTCGACGCCTGTGAAGAGACGACTCGACGCCTGTGAAGAGACGACTCGACGCCTGTGAAGAGACGACTAGACGCCTGTGAAGAGACGACTCGACGCCTGTGAAGAGACGACTCGACGCCTGTGAAGAGACGACTCGAAGAGACGACTCGACGCCTGTGAAGAGACTGTGAAGAGACAACTAAACGCCTGTGAAGAGACGACTCGAAGAGACGACTCGGTGGCTGTGAAGAGACAACTAAACGCCTGTGAAGAGACAACTAAACGCCTGTGAAGAGACAACTAAACGCCTGTGAAGAGACGACTCGACGCCTGTGAAGAGACGACTAGGCGCCTGTGAAGAGACGACTAAACGCCTGTGACGAGACGACTCGGCGCCTGTGAAGAGACGACTAAACGCCTGTGAAGAGACGACTAAACGCCTGTGAAGAGACGACTCGACGCCTGTGAAGAGACGACTAAACGCCTGTGAAGAGACGACTAAACGCCTGTGAAGAGACGACTCGACGCCTGTGAAGAGACGACTAAACGCCTGTGAAGAGACGACTAAACGCCTGTGAAGAGACGACTCGACGCCTGTGAAGAGACGACTTGATGCCTGTGAAGAGACGACTAAACGCCTGTGAAGAGACGACTCCACGCCTGTGAAGAGACTGTGAAGAGACGACTAGACGCCTGTGAAGAGACGACTCAACGCCTGTGAAGAGACGACTCGACGCCTGTGAAGAGACGACTTGATGCCTGTGAAGAGACGACTAAACGCCTGTGAAGAGACGACTCGACGCCTGTGAAGAGACTGTGAAGAGACGACTAAACGCCTGTGAAGAGACGACTCGACGCCTGTGAAGAGACGACTCGACGCCTGTGAAGAGACGACTAAACGCCTGTGAAGAGACGACTGGACGCCTGTGAAGAGACTGTGAAGAGACGACTCGACGCCTGTGAAGAGACGCCTGTGAAGAGACGACTAAACGCCTGTGAAGAGACGACTCGACGCCTGTGAAGAGACTGTGAAGAGACGACTCCACACCTGTGGAGAGACGCCTGTGAAGAGACGACTGGACGCCTGTGAAGAGATGACTAAACGCCTGTGAAGAGACCACTAAACGCCTGTGAAGAGACGACTCGATGCCTGTGAAGAGACGACTCGGCGCCTGTGAAGAGACGACTAAACGCCTGTGAAGAGGCGACTAAACTCCCTTGAAGAGACGACTTGACGCCTGTGAAGAGACGACTCGACGCCTGTGAAGAGACGACTAAACGCCTGTGAAGAGACGACTCGACGCCTGTGAAGAGACGACTCGACGCCTGTGAAGAGACGACTAAACGCCTGTGAAGAGACGACTAAACGCTTGTGAAGAGACAACTTGACGCCTGTGAAGAGACGACTAAACACCTGTGAAGAGACGACTCGACACCTGTGAAGAGACAACTAAACGCCTGTGAAGAGATGACTATACGCCTGTGAAGAGACGACTGGACGCCTGTGAAGAGACGACTAAACGCCTGTGAAGAGACGACTCGACGCCTGTGAAGAGACGACTAAACGCCAGTGAAGAGACGACTAAACGCCTGTGAAGAGACGACTCGACGCCTGTGAAGAGACGACTAAACGCCTGTGAAGAGACGACTCGACGCCTGTGAAGAGACTGTGAAGAGACGACTCGACGCCTGTGAAGAGACGCCTGTGAAGAGACGCCTGTGAAGAGACGACTAAACGCCTGTGAAGAGACGACTCGACGCCTGTGAAGAGACTGTGAAGAGACGACTCCACACCTGTGGAGAGACGCCTGTGAAGAGACGACTGGACGCCTGTGAAGAGACGACTAAACGCCTGTGAAGAGACCACTAAACGCCTGTGAAGAGACGACTCGACACCTGAGAAGAGACGACTAAACGCCTGTGAAGAGACGACTCGACGCCTGTGAAGAGACGACTCGGCGCCTGTGAAGAGACGACTAAACGCCTGTGAAGAAGCGACTAAACGCCTGTGAAGAGACGACTCGACGCCTGTGAAGAGACGACTCGACGCCTGTGAAGAGACGACTAAACGCCTGTGAAGAGACGACTAAACGCCTGTGAAGAGACAACTTGACGCCTGTGAAGAGACGACTAAACACCTGTGAAGAGACGACTCGACACCTGTGAAGAGACTATGAAGAGATGACTTGACGCCTGTGAAGAGACTGTGAAGAGACGACTTAACGCCTGTGAAGAGACGACTAAACGCCTGTGAAGAGACGACTCGACGCCTGTGAAGAGACAACTAAACGCCTGTGAAGAGATGACTAAACGCCTGTGAAGAGACGACTGGACGCCTGTGAAGAGACGACTAAACGCCTGTGAAGAGACGACTCGACGCCTGTGAAGAGATGACTATACGCCTGTGAAGAGACGACTCGACGCCTGTGAAGAGACGACTAAACGCCTGTGAAGAGACGACTCGACGCCTGTGAAGAGACAACTAGACGCCAGTGAAGAGACGACTAAACGCCTGTGAAGAGACGACTAAACGCCTGTGAAGAGATGACTATACGCCTGTGAAGAGACGACTCGACGCCTGTGAAGAGACGACTAAACGCCTGTGAAGAGACGACTCGACGCCTGTGAAGAGACGACTAGACGCCAGTGAAGAGACGACTAAACGCCTGTGAAGAGACGACTCGACGCCTGTGAAGAGACTGTGAAGAGACGACTAAATGCCTGTGAAAAGACGACTTGACGCCTGTGAAGAGACGACTAAACGCCTGTGAAGAGACGACTAAACGCCTGTGAAGAGACGACTCGACGCCTGTGAAGAGACTATGAAGAGATGACTTGACGCCTGTGAAGAGACTGTGAAGAGACGACTTGACGCCTGTGAAGAGACGACTAAACGCCTGTGAAGACACGACTCGACGCCTGTGAAGAGACAAATAAACGCCTGTGAAGAGACGACTATACGCCTGTGAAGAGACGACTGGACGCCTGTGAAGAGACGACTCGACGCCTGTGAAGAGACTGTGAAGAGACGACTAAATGCCTGTGAAGAGACGACTCGACGCCTGTGAAGAGACGACTAAACGCCTGTGAAGAGACGACTAAACGCCTGTGAAGAGACGACTCAACGCCTGTGAAGAGACGACTAAACGCCTGTGAAGAGACGACTCGACGCCTGTGAAGAGACGACTCGACGCCTGTGAAGAGACGACTCGACGCCTGTGAAGAGACTGTGAAGAGACTGTGTAGAGACGACTAAACGCCTGTGTAGAGACGACTCGACACCTGTGAAGAGACGACTCGACGCCTGTGAAGAGACTGTGAAGAGACGACTAAACGCCTGTGAAGAGACGACTAAACGCCTGTGAAGAGACGACTAAACGCCTGTGAAGAGACGACTCGACGCCTGTGAAGAGACGATTAGACGCCTGTGAAGAGACGACTAAACGCCTGTGAAGAGACGACTAAACGCCTGTGAAGAGACGACTAGACGCCTGTGAAGAGACGACTAGACGCCTGTGAAGAGACGACTAAACGCCTGTGAAGAGACGACTAAACGCCTGTGAAGAGACGACTAAACGCCTGTGAAGAGACGACTCGACGCCTGTGAAGAGACGACTAGACGCCTGTGAAGAGACGACTAAACGCCTGTGAAGAGACGACTAAACGCCTGTGAAGAGACGACTAGACGCCTGTGAAGAGACGACTAAACGCCTGTGAAGAGACGACTAAACGCCTGTGAAGAGACGACTCGACGCCTGTGAAGAGACTATGAAGAGATGACTTGACGCCTGTGAAGAGACTGTGAAGAGACGACTAAACGCCTGTGAAGAGACTATGAAGAGATGACTTGACGCCTGTGAAGAGACTGTGAAGAGACGACTAAACGCCTGTGAAGAGACTGTGAAGAGACGACTCGACGCCTGTGAAGAGACTATGAAGAGATGACTTGACGCCTGTGAAGAGACTGTGAAGAGACGACTAAACGCCTGTGAAGACACGACTCGACGCCTGTGAAGAGACAACTAAACGCCTGTGAAGAGACGACTGGACGCCTGTGAAGAGACGACTCGACGCCTGTGAAGAGACTGTGAAGAGACGACTAAATGCCTGTGAAGAGACGACTCGACGCCTGTGAAGAGACGACTAAACGCCTGTGAAGACACGACTCGACGCCTGTGAAGAGACAACTATACGCCTGTGAAGAGACGACTGGACGCCTGTGAAGAGACGACTAAACGCCTGTGAAGACACGACTCGACGCCTGTGAAGAGACGACTTGACGCCTGTGAAGAGACGACTAAACGCCTGTGAAGACACGACTCGACGCCTGTGAAGAGACAACTATACGCCTGTGAAGAGACGACTGGACGCCTGTGAAGAGACGACTCGACGCCTGTGAAGAGACTGTGAAGAGACGACTAAATGCCTGTGAAGAGACGACTCGACGCCTGTGAAGAGACGACTAAACGCCTGTGAAGAGACGACTAAACGCCTGTGAAGAGACGACTCAACGCCTGTGAAGAGACGACTAAACGCCTGTGAAGAGACGACTAAACGCCTGTGAAGAGACGACTCGACGCCTGTGAAGAGACGACTCGACGCCTGTGAAGAGACGACTAAACGCCTGTGAAGAGACGACTCGATGCCTGTGAAGAGACGACTCGACGCCTGTGAAGAGACGACTAAACGCCTGTGAAGAGACGACTAAACGCCTGTGAAGAGACGACTATACGCCTGTGAAGAGACGACTGGACGCCTGTGAAGAGACGACTCGACGCCTGTGAAGAGACTGTGAAGAGACGACTAAATGCCTGTGAAGAGACGACTCGACGCCTGTGAAGAGATGACTAAACGCCTGTGAAGAGACGACTAAACGCCTGTGAAGAGACGACTAAACGCCTGTGAAGAGACGACTCGACGCCTGTGAAGAGACGACTCGACGCCTGTGAAGAGACGACTAAACGCCTGTGAAGACACGACTCGACGCCTGTGAAGAGACAACTATACGCCTGTGAAGAGACGACTGGACGCCTGTGAAGAGACGACTCGACGCCTGTGAAGAGACTGTGAAGAGACGACTAAATGCCTGTGAAGAGACGACTCGACGCCTGTGAAGAGACGACTAAACGCCTGTGAAGAGACGACTCAACGCCTGTGAAGAGACGACTAAACGCCTGTGAAGAGATGACTATACGCCTGTGAAGAGACGACTAAACGCCTGTGAAGAGACGACTAAACGCCTGTGAAGAGACGACTCAACGCCTGTGAAGAGACGACTCGACGCCTGTGAAGAGACGACTAAACGCCTGTGAAGAGACGACTCGACGCCTGTGAAGAGACGACTAAACGCCTGTGAAGAGACGACTCGACGCCTGTGAAGAGACTGTGAAGAGACTGTGAAGAGACGACTAAAGGCCTGTGAAGAGACGACTCGACACCTGTGAAGAGACGACTCGACGCCTGTGAAGAGACGACTCGACGCCTGTGAAGAGACTGTGAAGAGACTGTGAAGAGACGAGTAAACGCCTGTGAAGAGACGACTCAACGCCTGTGAAGAGACGAGTAAACGCCTGTGAAGAGACGACTAAACGCCTGTGAAGAGACGACTCGACGCCTGTGAAGAGACGACTCGACGCCTGTGAAGAGACGAGTAAACGCCTGTGAAGAGACGACTCGACGCCTGTGAAGAGACGACTAAACGCCTGTGAAGAGACGACTCGACGCCTGTGAAGAGACGACTCGACGCCTGTGAAGAGACGACTAAACGCCTGTGAAGACACGACTCGACGCCTGTGAAGAGACAACTATACGCCTGTGAAGAGACGACTGGACGCCTGTGAAGAGACGACTCGACGCCTGTGAAGAGACTGTGAAGAGACGACTAAATGCCTGTGAAGAGACGACTCGACGCCTGTGAAGAGACGACTAAACGCCTGTGAAGAGACGACTCAACGCCTGTGAAGAGACGACTAAACGCCTGTGAAGAGATGACTATACGCCTGTGAAGAGACGACTAAACGCCTGTGAAGAGACGACTAAACGCCTGTGAAGAGACGACTCAACGCCTGTGAAGAGACGACTCGACGCCTGTGAAGAGACGACTAAACGCCTGTGAAGAGACGACTCGACGCCTGTGAAGAGACGACTAAACGCCTGTGAAGAGACGACTCAACGCCTGTGAAGAGACGACTCGACGCCTGTGAAGAGACGACTAAACGCCTGTGAAGAGACGACTCAACGCCTGTGAAGAGACGACTCGACGCCTGTGAAGAGACGACTAAACGCCTGTGAAGAGACGACTCGACGCCTGTGAAGAGACTGTGAAGAGACTGTGAAGAGACGACTAAAGGCCTGTGAAGAGACGACTCAACGCCTGTGAAGAGACGACTCGACGCCTGTGAAGAGACGACTCGACGCCTGTGAAGAGACTGTGAAGAGACTGTGAAGAGACGAGTAAACGCCTGTGAAGAGACGACTCAACGCCTGTGAAGAGACGAGTAAACGCCTGTGAAGAGACGACTAAACGCCTGTGAAGAGACGACTCGACGCCTGTGAAGAGACGACTCGACGCCTGTGAAGAGACGAGTAAACGCCTGTGAAGAGACGACTCGACGCCTGTGAAGAGACGACTCGACGCCTGTGAAGAGACTGTGTAGAGACGACTAAACGCCTGTGTAGAGACGACTAAACGCCTGTGTAGAGACGACTAAAGGCCTGTGAAGAGACGACTAAACGCCTGTGAAGAGACGACTCGACGCCTGTGAAGAGACGACTCGACACCTGTGAAGAGACGACTGGACGCCTGTGAAGAGACTGTGAAGAGACGACTAAACGCCTGTGAAGAGACGACTAAAGGCCTGTGAAGAGACGACTAAACGCCTGTGAAGAGACGACTCGACGCCTGTGAAGAGACGACTAGACGCCTGTGAAGAGACGACTAAACGCCTGTGAAGAGACGACTAAACGCCTGTGAAGAGACGACTAAACGCCTGTGAAGAGACGACTAAACGCCTGTGAAGAGACGACTCGACGCCTGTGAAGAGACGACTAAACGCCTGTGAAGAGACGACTAAACGCCTGTGAAGAGACGACTAAACGCCTGTGAAGAGACGACTAAACGCCTGTGAAGAGACGACTAAACGCCTGTGAAGAGACGACTAAACGCCTGTGAAGAGACGACTAAACGCCTGTGAAGAGACGACTCGACGCCTGTGAAGAGACGACTAAACGCCTGAGATGAGACGACTCGACGCCTGTGAAGAGACGACTAAACGCCTGTGAAGAGACGACTAAACGCCTGTGAAGAGACGACTAAACGCCTGAGATGAGACGACTCGACGCCTGTGAAGAGACGACTAAATGCCGGCGATATGTTATGCCCTAAATTAATTGATTAACATGATTAACTAACTGTATTTTTCTATGTACATTTCTGAAATGCACGTTCTGTAAAGCTGCTTTGAAACAATCTATTGTGAAAAGTGCCATACAAATAAATTTGAATTGAATTGAATTGAATTGAATTGAATCTTCATCATCATCATCATCAGAAACTAAAAGGCCAGTTTGATTTTGCATAATATATATTATCCTCAAATGCCAAAACTAACACCGTAACATTTTATTTCCTCATTAGTTTGATGTCTCATATTTTAGCTTATTAATAAACCTATAAAGCTTATGTATCACATTTGATATGCAAATTTATAATTGCATTATGTTTTAAAACTACAGAGCTTTGATCATAAAACTGAGCATTTAAATAATATCTTACTAAGACATTATTGGCAAATATTGATATTTAAAAGCATTTTATGTGAGTATCTGCTCTACTGTTGTAAAGAACTCATTGATTTGCATTACAAGCATCAGAATCTCATATTTTATCAGCATTTGCAGCAAATTACATATTTTTACAATTTCTTAATTTAAATGACTATATTATTATTATAAGAGTCTTTACATATATTTATATATATATATTTTTTTCTTTTTCTTGCATATATATGAGTTGTAAGAGATTGATGGATAATATATATATATATATATATATATATTTTTTTTTTATTTTTTTTTTTTATTATATTTTAAATTCCTTTTACAAAGACGATACAAAGCACTGCATTAATACATTAACAACAACAAGACAAAAGAAAAAGAGACAAAAAAAAGAGGTTCATCAACAAGTAAGAAAAAAACGTACATAGTTCTTAAGAAACGTATTGTTCTTGCTGTTGTCGATGAGTTTAAGAGATTTAACTATAATGGAAATCTCAGCAATAAAGACATCAAATCTAGGCAAAGTCTTGAGAAATTTGTTTTTGTGAATAAAAAATTTACAATGCAGCACAAAGAAGTTAACAACATTATCAATGGCATAGTCCCTCCCAGAAAAATAAAAATATATATCTTTCAATGAAAAGTTTAAATCACATTTGATAAAATAAGAAAAACAACCCAAGCGCTCCCAAAGAGGCTTAACCAGATTGCAGTGGTAGAATAAATGAAGCAAAGTTTCTTTCTCAACCTTACAAAATACACACAGGTCAGAGATATCAACAAAAGAGGCACTTTGTGAGTTGGTTGGGTAAACATTATGAAGAATCTTAAAGTGTACCTCTCTAATTTTATTGGACATACAATATTTCTCTGGTAGTAACCACGCCCTCTTCCAGTGAATACTGTCAAACAAATTATTCCAGAAAAATTTACATCAAGGGGATGTATAAACTGTGTAATGTAACAATAGCTTTATAAGTTTACCGTTACATTTTTTATCAATAAAGCTAACTCCATCCAATAAAAGTTTGGGCATAATTGTTTTTCTCTCATTAAAGAAAAGGTTTGTTTTAAACAAATGCACATAACTCAGAGACAAAGCTTTGATGACAGAATTGAAAGTTCTAGCAGGCAGAGGAAGATTATACAAAGTCATAAATTCTTCATATTCCAGTATACTGCCATCATTTTTAAATAAATCCAAAACAAAAACAATACCTCTATCATACCACTTATCAATAAAAAATTATTTGTTTCGGATTAAAATGTTCAAACTATTCCACAGAATTTCCTTATGGGGAGAAAAGTTGTGCACATAACACAATTTCCAAGCAAGTAAAGCCTGTTGGTGAAATTTTGAGAGAGAAATCGGTAATTTAGAAGGGGCGAAATTACATTTTAAAAGAAATTCTAGACCGCGTAATCTACGAAATATGGCATTGGGGATATAGTACCAAATCGAGCCATTACTGCAAAGAAATGTTTTCAACCAACTAATTCTAAAAGAGCTGACTAATTCTTTAAAGTGTAAAACTTCCAGTCCACCCTCAGAACATCTATTAGACAAAACAGATTTCCTAACTTTGTGAAGTCTGTTCTTCCAAATAAAATTCAATAAGATTTTGTCAATATCATCACAGATTTTGTCACTAACAAATAAAGATAAATAGGGGTAAACACAACGAGACAAACCCTCTGCTTTAGAAATAAGTACTCTGCCATAGATTGACAGATCTCGTTGTAGCCAACAATTAAATATGGTTCTTGTTTTCTTTATTTTATGTGAAAAATTAAGTTGTTGGCGGAGCAATCTATCTTTAGTTAGGAAAATCCCCAGGTACTTGACACAGTCTTTTACAGGAATATCATGCATCAATGTTTTTTTTATATATTGATATAGATGTTTTTCGATCGACTGTGACGTCACCGCGCCGCTGTCAGTGTGAACCAATGAGGTTAGAGGAGTCGTCATGTGATCAAAACAGGAAGTGCAGCGCCGCTGGATTCGAGATGATCGATTATTATTAATCTCTATGAGAAGGCGTAATTACTGCTGTTTAATTGCTGTTGCCATGGCATTAATCCTCTTCATCATGTTCATGTGTGGCGCCATCAGCTCTCACGTGAGTTTGATTGATAAGTGTTCAGTGTCACCGGAGATTAAATATGAAACGACAATACGTGTTAATTTAAAGTATACCACAGTATACATCCATGTATTACGATTATATATTTAGAGTAGAACTATGGTACCTTCAATTTGTTTGTAAGTAGAACAAACAAACGAATGAATAAGAATACCATATCAAAAAATATGGTATTACTATGGTATATTTATTTAGTACTGTGGTACTGTCAGCCGAATAAACAAACTGATGAATGCTATAGCTGGGTAATACCCCGGTCTGTGCGTTATTAGGAGGGGTGTCACAATATCGCAATACATAAATGCATAAATATACATATTATACGACTAAAATATACATAATGTGTGTTAAATATACATACATGTATCGTGGATAATGACAATATGAATTGTGTATAATTCACCCAAAACAAAATTTCTGTGAGGAAAAAATTCAAGTTCACAGAGTTTTAGTGTCCGTACATTAAACTACTATAATATTGAATATAATGTATAATAATGCGATGGCGGAATATGTGTGTGTCCTAATAATGCCAAATGTCTGATGTTAAAAGTGACCGACATTATATATAGTCAGTGACAGATCAAGCATATTCATCTAAAATAATTCTGTATTTTCAGTTTCAGAATCATGAATATTGTTATTCTGGTGTTTCTATTGTCCTGCTTTGGGTTTCCAGCTCCAAGTCTATTCATTTACACACAAAATGTAAAATCAAATTTAGCATTTTAATCAACAGTTTCAAATGTCTTAGAGTATCGCAATAATATGGTATCGTGAGTTCAGTATGGTGATATGTAGGCTATTGATAGTTATTAGTAAATGAATGTTTGCTGTGTTTCCAGACGAGCGTCGCGTCGCGATCTCACGCGGACTTCCGGGTTTCCGGGCGCGCGCTTTATAAACTGGACATTTCGTGGCCCAGAAACCCCGAGCTGTTCAGCGGTCAGGTGTTCGCCGTGGCTGTCAATCACCTGAGGGGGCGTGTCTATGTGGCGCAGGTGAGGAACACACACACTCATGACCTGAGCTCAATACACACACTACTGAGGGGAGAAGGCAGAGTTATGAGATAAGATTCAGTTATTTTAGTATCATTATTTTAGATTTCATGTTTAGATTTTCCATTGTTATTTCACATGTTAATTTCAATTTCAGTTTTAGTAATAATAATATTTTGTTTTTGTCATTTTTAGTGTTTTATGTCTATATCTTTTTTTAATTTTGTACATTTTAATTAATTCTATATATTTTAATTAACTTTTATTCTGGTTCTATTTTGAAAATGGGAAATGTTGCCTTGCCAGCAAGCTGAAATAAAATAAGTTTAAGGGTCTAGTCTAGGTCAATCATTTAAAAAAAAAAAGTTGAACTTTTGCATTTAGATGGCAATAATAGGGTCATCTCAGTATGTGGGCTTGACCAGGTGTACCCGAAAGCCTGTAACTCCTCAAGGCTTGCTCAAAAAAGTAAATTTGACATATGACTCTAAACAAGAAGAAAAACTTTTACAGAGATCTGGCAATAGGTTCCCCTATAACAGTTAAAAAGGTGAAAAATGTCATATTCCTATGATAAGCTCTTTTGAGCTTTGTGAAGATTTTTTTAAAACATTTCACTCAAAAAATAGATGATATTAGAAGCTCAATTGTTCGCTCTGAACCATGTCATTTACAACTGCCCTGTCCTATGAGTTACCTGTCAAACTTTAAACCTGTCTCTCCAACTCAGCTAGCTGATATAATCTCTACTATGAAGTGTTCTGGTTCTAAATTAGATATGATCCCGGCTCGTCTTTTTTAAGGATGTTTTTTCTACCATTAGTCATATGGTAACTGCTATCATAAACAGCTCTTTAGCCAAAGGTGTCATTCCAGCTAGTTTTAAACATGCAATTGTGCATCCTATGTTGAAAAAACCTCAACTTGATCCAGAAATGTGCAGTAACTATCGACCAATCTCTAAACTGCCTTTTATCTCTAAGCTTTTAGAGAAAGTCGTTTTTTCACAGCTCCAGTTTTATTTTAATTCTTTTAATATTTTGGACATGTTCCAATCTGGCTTTAGATCATTGCATAGCACTGAGTCAGCTTTGTTGAGGGTAACGAATGATATCTTGCTTGCTTTAGATTCAGGCTCTTGTGTTGTGCTGGTTTTGTTGGACCTGAGCGCTGCATTTGATACCATCGACCACAACATTCTTCTTGAACGGCTAGAATATATGGTGGGTGTCAAGGGCACTGTATTACAATGGTTTGCTTCCTACCTCGAAAAGAGGACTTTTTCTGTAAATTTAGGAAATTGTTCCTCGTCATCTGCGCCTGTTTTATTTGGTGTGCCCCAGGGATCTATTTTGGGACCTTTATTGTTTTCCCTTTATATGCTCCCCTTGGCCCTCATTTTTCAGAAGTATAACATTTCATATCACTGCTATGCAGACGATTCTCAGCTTTACCTTCCAGTAAGGCTTGACAACACTGCTTCATTTGATGTGTTATTGGAATGTGTAAATGATATTAAGAGGTGGATGACAAATAATTTTCTGCAGTTAAATGAGGATAAAACAGAGGTTTTAATTCTGGGTTGTCCGGCAGATTCCACTCCTGCTCTGAAAGCCCAGTTAGGTCCTCTCTCAACAAAAGTTTGCAAACAAATCAAAAACCTTGGAGTGATCTTTGACTCTTCACTATTTTTCGACAAACAAATTAGTGCTGTTATTAGAGGAAGCTTTTTCCATTTAAGATCACTTGCAAAGAAAAAACAACCACCATCAGCGGCCAATTTACCAATCCACAAACTGACACACACATTTTACCAACAAACGCACACATTCTACCCTCCTTCTCTCTACTTTCAGAGGCGGAAGTCTCTAAACTCCTCCTTTCCAATCACCCTACTACCTGTCCGCTTGATCCTATCCCCACTAATCTACTTCAAGCCATTTCTTCCTCAGTTGTACCCACACTCACGCACATCATAAACACCTCTCTTCACACTGGTACCTTTCCCACAGCTTTTAAGCAGGCTCGAGTAACCCCACTGCTTAAGAAACCCAATCTAAATCCAGCACATCTAACAAGTTACAGACCGGTATCTCTTCTTCCATTTGTCGCGAAAACACTTGAACGAGTTGTTTTCAACCAGATCTCCTCCTTTCTTACACAGAACAACCTCTTGGACGACAATCAGTCTGGTTTCAAAAGCGGACACTCAACTGAGACTGCCCTGCTCTCAGTAATTGAAGCTCTGAGACTGGCAAGAGCAGCTTCCAAATCCTCAGTCCTCATCCTGCTGGATCTGTCTGCTGCTTTTGACACAGTTAACCACCAGATCCTCCTGTCAATCCTAAAGATGAAGGGCATCTCGGGAACTGCACTCCAATGGTTCGAGATCCTTTAGGGTGTCGTGGAGAGGTGTGGCATCTAAGACCCAACATCTAGCTACTGGGGTGCCTCAGGGCTCAGTGCTTGGACCACTCCTCTTCTCCATCTACATGACATCACTAGGATCTGTGATTCAGAAACATGGCTTTTCCTATCATTGCTACGCTGATGACACGCAACTCTACCTCTCATTCCAGCCTGACGATCCGACGGTAGCTGCTCGTATCTCAGCCTGCCTGACAGACATTTCTGGCTGGATGAAGGACCACCACCTTCAACTAAACCTTGCGAAGACAGAGCTACTTGTGGTCCCGGCCAACCCAACACTTCATCACAACTTCTCCATTCAGCTAGGCTCATCATCCATAACTCCATCAAGGTCAGCTAGGAACCTTGGGGTTGTAATTGATGATCAGTTGAAATTCACAGACCACATTGCTAGAACTGCCCGGTCCTGCAGATTTGCCTTGCACAACATTAGGAGGATCAGGCCCTTCCTTACAGAGCATGCTACACAACTCCTTGTCCAAGCACTTGTTTTATCCAGACTGGACTATTGTAATGCTCTCCTGGCTGGTCTTCCAGCTTGCTCTGTCAAACCTCTACAATTGATCCAGAATGCTGCAGACAGAGTAGTCTTTAATGAGCCAAAGAGAGCACACGTCACTCCTCTACTCACAAAACTGCACTGGTTGCCAGTTGTCGCTCGCATTAAATTCAAGGCACTGACGTTTGCCTACAGAACAACCACTGGCACTGCTCCCTCTTACCTAAACTCATTACTTCAGACTTATGTGCCATCCAGAAACCTGCGCTCTGCTAGCGAATGTCGTTTTGTGGTACCATCTCAAAGAGGCACTTTACCATGACTGTTCCCTGTTGGTGGAATGATCTGCCTAACTCAACCAGAGCTTAGTCAGAGTCAGTAGCCACTTTCAAGAAACTGCTGAAGACGTATCTTTTTCGGCAGCACTTGATTCAGTAGTATTAACACTTTCTCTTCTCTTCTATTCTTAAAAAAAAAAAAAAAAAAAAAAAACACTGCACTTAAGTTAAACTGAGAGGGGTTATAGCACTTACGTATTGTTGTCCTACTGTTAGTTTTAAATGCTTCTATTGTTCTCATTTGTAAGTCGCTTTGGATAAAAGCGTCTGCTAAATGAATAAATGTAAATGTAAAAATGTAAAATGCAAAGTTGAAGAATGTTCTTTCAAGCAAAGATTTAGAAGTTGCAATTCATGCATTTGTAACATCACGATTAGACTATTGCAACTCTCTTTATTGTGGTCTTCCTCAATTTACACTATCGCGATGACAAATTGTTCAAAATGCGGCTGCAAGACTTTTGACTGGGTCTAAAAAGAGGGATCATATTTCTCCTGTTTTGGCATCCCTTCACTGGCTTCCCATTAAGTTTAGAGTTGATTTTAAGATCCTTATGTTAGTATATAAGGCGTTGTCTGGCTGTGCACCAAGGTATATTTTTGATCGTATTGTGCCATACTGTCCTGCTAGGGCACTTAGATCGTCAAATCACCTGCTTTTAAATGTGTCACGATGTCGCTACAAATTAAATAGTGATCGGGCTTTTTCTGT
>JAPDVR010000024.1:35138175-35169826 GCA_026230005.1 Gila orcuttii
CCTCTAATTGTATGTAAGTGTGAACACTTATAATGCACACGAAGAAACAATCTCAAATCATTGCATTAGGGTTGTATTTGAATAGCAAACTATAAATGTAGATTCATGCGGCACATTTTTTTTTTCTGGTCCTTCAACACATTGGACAAGAGAGAGAGGGGTGTCCAGACGTCCCGGTTTTCCCGGGACAGTCCTGTATTTCAACTCTAATTTTAGTTTTGTCCCGTATTACATCGTTAATATATATTTTTTTATATATTATAGTTTTTGTTTTCGAAAGGAATATGTATGTTATGTTCAAACCGTGTAGCGCGCGCACGGCAGAGAGGGAGAGAGCGAGAGACCTGGGGTGCTTCTCATTTCTTATTTGTGCATCCTCGTTTCCTTTCCTCGCGTCTCAGCTCCTCCCCCTGTAGGATACGAGGGAAGGCTGCAAGGAAAGAAAATGAGGACGGAGGATTCGAATGAAAGCTTTTTTTATACATTGGAAGACTTGATCACTCGAGCGTCACTTCACAGCGTCATCAGCAGCGCTCAAATGATCTGCCCTTATGTTGTTGAAGTTTGTTTATTTAAGAAATTCATAATAAATAACAATAAAGCAAGATACTCTGTTGAAATATGTGAGATGTGTGGTTTATATAAACTGCAAAGGTAAAATATAAATTAAAAAGATTGTGACTGATGTGAAGTGGGAGGAGAATATATATACGTGCGTCACGTTTAGTCGATAAAACACTTCCGCATAGGATACACCTGTGTATCCTCGCTCATAACTCCTCTGAAAGCCTCCTCGATCCTCGACTCCTCGCGGTGCAATTAGAGAATTGACATGTCCTTCAAGATGGCTGAGCTCGATTGGTTTCCGGGTGAAACTGCAATGGCCTGAACTGGAATGTTCTAAGCCCTTGATCACTTGGAATCAGCTATGGAGTTGATTTATTATTTACAATTTTTTTTTCCTTTACAAATTTGTTTAATGCAGCATCCAAATGAATATAGGTGTGTTTGGTATATATATATATATATATATATATATATATATATATATATATATATATATATTAGGGATGCACGATATATCGACCACATATCGATATCGGCCAATAAATGGTCTTTTTTGATGTTATCGTTATCGATCCGATAAGAAAATTGGGCCGATATATCAAAGCCGATAGATAATAGATTATTTACTTCAGTTGAGAGACGCGCGCTGTTCGCCATGATGGTTCTGAATGATTGAATTCACTTCGAAAAGGAAGATACAGTTCAGTGCAACATGTGCAGCACAAATCTGTCACATAGGCTTCATAACATTATAATATTATTCTAATATTTCAGATATTTCCACCACCCTGTTGGTGGAATGATCTGCCTAACTCAACCAGAGCTTAGTCAGAGTCAGTAGCCACTTTCAAGAAACTGCTGAAGACGTATCTTTTTCGGCAGCACTTGATTCAGTAGTATTAACACTTTCTCTTCTCTTCTATTCTTAAAAAAAAAACAAAAAACAACACTGCACTTAAGTTAAACTGAGAGGGGTTATAGCACTTACGTATTGTTGTCCTACTGTTAGTTTTAACTGCTTCTATTGTTCTCATTTGTAAGTCGCTTTGGATAAAAGCGTCTGCTAAATGAATAAATGTAAATGTAAAATGTAAATGTAATAAAAACACGCCTGTAAAAGTATGTTGTGAATTCTTGTTCGCCAGTGTTTCAGCGCGTTAAAGAGCGCGTTGTGGCAGAAAGAGCGCGTCGATGAAGTTAAGCCTTCATGACAAGCACAGTCAAGTTCTCTTGAGCATTCGCAGCATTCTGTGCCATTGTAAGTTATAATATGTTTAATTTGTGTATATATATTCGTGCAATTAGAGAATTGACATGTCCTTCAAGATGGCTGAGCTCGATTGGTTTCCGGGTGAAACTGCAATGGCCTGAACTGGAATGTTCTAAGCCCTTGATCACTTGGAATCAGCTAAATTCGTGCACCATGGGCGCCTGCCATTTCGATTGTTCAGCGATTTTTGGAAATGTTCCCACGACATAGTTCACCAATTTAGTTCAGCCAAAGCTGGTTCAGCTAACCTTAGTTAGCCCAGGGAAGCGAAGAAACGGAAGTGCCGCACAAAAACCGGAAGTTGGACCCATATTTACTTCCGCGTTCGAAAATAAGGCGAATATAGTACCCCAGAGTGCAAGATAAGATAAAAAAATAAAGGATAAAAGCAGTTTTTTGCCATCAAGTAATACATTCATTTGTATAGCGCTTTTCAAACTAGGTTGCGTCAATAGCAGAGGAGAAAGGCCGCGAAATTTAAAAATACTACTTTTATTGTGTCACGAAATGTAGTTTTAAGAGTTTTTCAGTCGAGAATGTAGTTGTTTAAAGCTCAAATCTGTGGTTTATTTGTAAAGATAGCGCCTATTTAAAAATTTTATCTGACGTTTTCGGAGTTGTGAGATCCAGGCGATCACCGGGAGTTCAGCGCTCATGTACCCCGCCTGGAACAGCCTTAACTCGGCTAGTGCTTCTGACGTGTGCCGCTGGCTCTGATGCCTCTAGTCTAGTGGTTGAACATGAGCTATAATTCGGCTTGTGTATATCTAACGGGCTATCTTTGGCCTCATTAATCTATGATTTGTTCCCTGGCAAATCGTTTTGGCTGAGGGCAAAGTGAAGTTTCATAAATTTATACATTTAGGCTATTTAACTTTAACGTTGTAGCATGCTGACTTAGTTTGACTGAATCATTTAACTTGCTTTATTTCTTGACTTGTATTAGCTTCTTATACCTTTTAGGCTACTTATACTTTAATAATGGCTATTATTGATCAATAAAACTGAAATTTAACAAAAAGAGACAGGGTTGTGTCATTTTATTTCATATAGCCTATGTAAGAAGAATATATATATATATATATAAATATATATCACCAACAATTCATGTATTTTTTCATGTATGGAATGGGAAGAATTTCTGGGTATGTTGTCTTGAAAGAAATCAAGCATCACTGTCAATCAAGCATCACTGTCAATCAAGCATCACTGTCAATCAAGCATCACTGTCAATCAAGCATCACTGTCAATCAAGCATCACTGTCAATCAAGCATCACTGTCAATCAAGCATCACTGTCAATCAAGCATCACTGTCAATCAAGCATCACTGTCAATCAAGCATCACTGGCAAAGGCTCAAAAGAGACCATGCCTTTCTAAAAGAGCTTTTAAAAACAGGTTGCTGTTGATAATATAGGTTCTGTACTTAGCTAATATGATGTACTGCTAGGGCTGCACGATATTGGGAAAAAATCACATTGCGATATTTTATTTTTCTGCGGTATATATCGCGATATGAAAACAATTTCACCAGATGACTTTATTAGCTCTCTTTGGAAAGAATGAATCATCTGAATGACTGGGGTGATTTTGTAATGGAGTAAATCTGCATAGCAACTATTATAGTTAACTAATGTAGTTAACTAGAGTTTAATAAATGGAACCTTATTGTAAAGTGTTACCGATTTGTTATGTCTCGTGAGTTCAGTGTTGGACAGATCAGTTGTTTTAACCATTCATTAAAGTGAATCGGTTCAAAGGAGTCATTAGTTCGCCAATTGGAGGTGTAATTAACGGACCACGGCAGACATTGTGTGATTATCCCGGCAGTTTAGGACATCGCACAAGATTGGTCTCAACACAGAAAACATTTCATCACTGGATAGATTTTTTTTGTTTGTTTATTGAAAGTGTGGTTTATCTGAATGTGTGGAACGCCTTTCAGAGAATATTTTTTTTTAGCACAATTCACAACCAGTAGTTCAGGAAAAAAATATATTCGAATGCTTCACGTGAAACTTCTTCTTCCGACCTTTTACCATTGTGTATTCTCAAAGATATTCAGTTAACTCAATTCATTAATATGCGCGAGGAATGGAGAGAGAGAGAGAGAGAGCAAGACAGTTTGAAAACGGTGAGAGTGCGCGCGCGCGACCGGGGCTTTCTCTCTCTCTGCTCGTTCTCTCAGTTTAACAAGCGCAGCAGTCAGTCATCTATCACTCACCGGTCAAATAAGGCTTTGGCGGGACATAAATACGCTTTGGCGGCCGCCAAAAAATGTTCAATGCAGGAAGGGCATTCTGACTTTATTTTGAATTTTCATGTTCGTTCAAGCTCAGAAATAAGAGAAAGACCACTGATCTTTGTGTCTGCCCGGAAAACAACGCGCAAGTTCCAGTCTTTTTACGCTTGATGTTTAAACAGGACTTAAAAAAAACACATGCAAATGATAAACTTTCACTATATGATGGTTAAACTTTGCAATTAATCCGCGAATCGCAAGCGTTACGGGACGGGGAGCTGCTGGCCCGTACTGATCATGAATCACGGATCAACTACGATCCCTAAAGCCTGGTTCACACGGGACGATTTTAAAATTGTCGGCCGATTTTCCAAACCTGAGAGACCCCACACACGGCGATAAAAAATCACGGGTATAACAGTTTTGGTCATACCGTGTGTGGTGCGCAGCCACACGGCAAAATCAACACATCACACACAAACCGATTTGACTCCCGAGCATTCCCAGGTCAGACGGAAAATCTCGCAAAATCCCTCGAGATCAAACGTGGCTTCAGAGTAAACAATAATGGCGGACGAAGAGGATGCAGTGGCGATAGTTTGTAGTTTGTGGTGCGCCATGCCGCCGGCTGTTTTGATTTTGTTTCCCGGTGCTTCCTCTGCACCTCGTCACCTCGCTTTCTGATTGGCTACACGCCACAGTCCACAGGCTGCGTGCTCGTTTGTCCCCGGGGGACACCACACACGAGGAGAAATCGGGCCAAAATAATCCAACATGTTGGATATCCCCGATTTGAGATCGGAGCGGTCCCGACGTCCTTCCGAGCAGACGAGAGCACTCTTAACACACCACAGGAATATCTGATCAGATTATTTTATGATAATCGGAGCATCCTTAAGATTGTCGGAAGGGGTAAATCGGGGCTAAAATCGGCCTAATTATCCTGCCGTGTGAACCAGGCTTAAGGCTATTACATCGCAACATCCTGCAATGTGACTATCGTGGATGTGCACATCGCGATATCGATGTTAAAACGACACATCGTGCAGCCCTATGTACTGCAATATTAAATATATTACTTATATACTCTTTTTATTAATTTAATTAGTAATCAAATTTTGACTACTATCTAGGCTATTTATCATACAGTCATACAACACTGACAGTACCATTCTGACTGGTAACATTTGACATTTTAAAATAAGAGCGAAATGTGAAGATGTGAAGGGGATATGTATCCGTATTTATGGCAGTGTCTTGCAAAATTGAAAATTATTTGTAAAGAATCAGTTAACCATAAACGAATTATATAAAACTATTGTCAGTGCACTACAAATAATCTGGTTCTATGCCTTTATTAATAAAGCTTATTTTAAAAATACAAGGCTTAAGACATTTATAAAATTAAGGTGAATAGCAGCGGGATTTAGCATTTTACATAAAGCTAAAACAGGTCACGTTAGCTACAAGTTATCGCGAGAACATATTTAGATCAGGCATAATACTGGCATACTATTGGGGTCCTTAGCTGGGACCCATCTCTTCTCTTCACCACACCTTACCGTCATCCTGGTCATATGTGAGGGAGCTGGCTGGATTTGATCTCAGTATTCTGATTATAGTGTTCAGTCTGCTGGACATCTGAACTTTGTGTGACCGATCACAGATCGAGAGGAAAAATCATGGGCCACACATGGTCACGAGGACTTTGAGAGGTCTGCTCTTGGGATTTATGAAGAAATTTTACATTATCGACCATGCTTCTTACCAGATATAGGCATAGATGAGTCTCTGCTGAAATATTCTGGCTCCGACTCTAACGATGTGCTACAGGTTTACTCTGATGAGCTGCTCAACACGGTGCCGGGTTACATCCACAGTTTAGGAACTGCCCTTGCTGCACTGAATACAGTCCCGAATGCTGTCGGACTTGGAGCTCTGGTGATTTCCATGATCATAGAGATCGCCATCAAGGCCAACACTCGAGACAAGTGATGATGACACGTACAGCCTGTTACGACGTGTGTTTGGGGAAGAGAAAGCTTCGAGTGTCCGAGACACAATGTCAGAGTATCTGAGACGCCATCGCAGGTACATGAACAATGACCAACGATTACGGGAGGAAATAAAGAGACTGGAACAGCAGCTGAGCGACCATCTCACCATCCTCAGAAACTCCCTTCTGCATGACGGACAGACGAGCAGCCGCAGGTTCAAGATCTGGGTCAACGGAGCCGCCTTCCACGTGCAGATGCTGATCCATGAGGCTCGCCTGGATATTCAGGCTGATAAACCCGCATCAGACTGTGTTTGTGAGATCGAAGCTGCAATCGATGTGTATTTACAGTACCTGGATAATTTGCTGGAGAAATACAAGACCTACAAGATCAATTCAAAGATGTTTATATTAGTATCTGACTGGAGCTATCCTTCCTCCAAAATGCATTGTCATATACAAAATACTGAAATTGAAAGCTGTGGGAGATGGAATATTCATAATTTTAATCCTTGCCCGTATTTTTTTCCACAAGTTGTGACGGCTTTTATGGATATTGTTTGCTCAAAGTATGAACCAATCAAAGGTTTAAAGAGTTATTTTTTAAATATCAAGAACAATCTCAACTCTCGAATCCATGAACGTGAGCTGAAGGTTAGTTGAGATATGTGGCGTTTTGATAAGGGATCGTATGCCCATATATAGAGGTGATATGTAGATCAGATGTAGAGGTGTACTCTGGGATCCTCCGGGCCTGGGCTGGACCTTGACCTTTGACCCTTTCTGCATGTCATTCCCTCCTCTCTCCCTTTTCATGTCTTTAGCTGTCCTGTCAATAAAGGCCTAAAATGGCTAAAAATAATAACATAATAATAATAACATATAGTAATTTTAAGTAAAAAAAAAAAGTGTTGATAAAACTTCCATTAGTAATATTTTAACATATTTACTCTCATTTTGTAATCTACATATATATTTGATCTGTGTTTTGCTGCACAGTGATGATGTCATGATGCTCTCCTGCATGTTATATGTTTGAGACATTAAATAATATGCTACTTTGAACGTCTAGCATCTGAAATATTTTAGTTCTGTTTCCGGTTTAAAAATCTTTAAAATTACATCTGCTCCTCCTTCCTCGTTGACGACTTCTGAATCTTTGAGTAAGTAAATGTTGTTCATTATATAAGTGTAAGTGCCAAACACAATATGTCTCCTACTTCACTGTAAAGTTTTTGGGACGTTCTCTTTAACATTAAAGGATCATGTGTGTTATTGTTCCACGTGTCTGTGTAATTTAACTTAAAGTGTTGCCAATATACTATACAGCTTCTGCTGTACATTCAATTAATTTCTTTGTGGAATTTTAATTCCTTTTATTGAATTTGGGGCAACTGCACTATATATTTCTGTCTTTTTATTTTATATATTTTATTCTGTTTTCATTTTTTAAATATTTTTTAATGACTTTCTTTCAGGGTTTGAAATGTACCTTTTCGACCACCAGCCAAATGGCTACTGAATGTTAAAATGTCGTTGCATACACAACCAGAACGTTCACTTCACTGTTCACACACAAACACACACACAACACACACACACACACACACACACACACACACACACACACACACACACACACACACAGTTCCATTGCAGGCTATAGGAGTCCCCTGTTGGATAGGTAGACATCAGTCAGAGTTGCAGACCCCCCCTTTTATAAAAAAAAAATCCATATTTTAAGTTATATTATGAAAAAGGAACTTAAAATAAAATGTTGTATGTCATTTTTGTTTCTTCAAAATGACCAGAGACACTAGTCCTCTCTTGGGCAGAGTAGAGCGATGTGTTAGTAATATAGACGTGTGTGTGTGTGTGTGTGTGTGTCAGATCTGCAGGTTCTCTGGATGCACGGAGAGAGAGGTCCAGGACTGGCTCAGTTCTACATCCCTCACAGTGTGGCGGTCGACAGCTATCAGAGGGTGTGTGTTCATGTGTGTGTTCATGTGTGTGTTCATGTTTCATCCGCAGCATTAGTTCATGTTCTGCTCTTACTGAAAACCTTCTGCAAATGTTTGTCTTGCTTGGTTGATTTTAAATGTGCCTTATAAATAACATTGATCTGATTTGAATTGATTTTATTCAATCAAAAGATTTCCGGTCTCTCCTTCAGTCTTCAGATCTAAGGGTCAGTGTGTGTGTGTGTGTGTGTGTGTGTGTGTGTTCAGGTGTGGGTCGCAGACAGAGGGAACAAGCGTATCCAGGTGTTTAACTCGGTGACGGGCGACTGGCTCGGGTCGTGGGGAAGCTGCTTTAAAGACGACGCGCCGTACTCCGTCAGGTGACACACATCATACAATCAATAAACACATTAATGCTAATACTTACATAAATACATTTACAGTTCATTAAAATAGAAATAATTACTCCGTCAGGTACTGCAGACCGGGGCTCCGATGACAGAGTAAAATAAATAAATAAAAACATTAAAGCTAATACTTTAATAAATACATTTAAAGTTAATTAATATAGAAATTATTAAAATTAAAAATTAAAATTAGATTAATATAGATTAGATCAGTAATTAAATGATACAAATGTCTTTGAACTAAATATTAAATATGAAAGTTACATTAAAATAAAGCAGTATATAATGAAAAACATGTTTAAATAAATAATTATTTAAAAAATTACATGGAAATACAATTGTAAAAAAAAAATGTTTAAATATATTAAAATGAACATAAAAACAATAAAAAGTTAAAATCTTTTTAAAATAATAAAACTACATAAAAATAAATAAACAATACAAATTGATTTAACATAAATAATACATTTAACAGCACAGTACTATAGTGTGTAATAACTTAAAATATTTTGCAAATAATACTTTACAGTGTAGTATACAATTAAATCCTTCTTTATTGATGACAATATATTATTGCGTTTTGAATTGTAGGACGACAGTATTTGGGTTTCTGTGTATTTAAAGGCTAGAAGAGCCCTGATCTGTAGATGTTCTGTGTTTATGACCCGCAGATTCACTCCTGACCAGAAGTACATAGTGGTGGCCCAGTTAAACACCAATCAGATCGCTCTGCTGGAGGCTCCGCCCATCGGCATCATCGGCCAGTGTCAGGTGATCAGCACCATTGAGCTGGCTGAAGATGTGAAGCCACACCTGGTGGACCTGGACCTGAAGAGTTCTGACCTGTACGTGGCCGAGATCGGAGCCGGTCAGGCCCAGAAGTTCGTCCCGCTGAGTGTTTAGAGGTGTCGCTGATTATAACGATTATAGCTGACGCCTGTCAATCAAACCGTGAGCGACTCACCAGACTAATCTTTCATTTACAATCTACAGAAGCTTCTTTCCAACACGAATAACAAAATAACAAAAAGGGAATTTTGAGTTTCTCGCAATTGATATTTTTCGTAATTACGAGATTTTCTCACAATTCAGACATTATTTCTCGCAATTCTAACTTTTCTAAATTACGAGTTTTTCTCACAATTCTGACTTTATTTCTCACAGTTTTGAGTTTCTATCTCAAAATTTACACTTTTTCGCAATTGCGAGTTTATATCTCACAATTCTGACTTTTTCTCGCAATTCCGACTTTTTTCGTAGTTACGAGTTTATATCTAACCTCTGACTTAATTTTTCGTAAAATTTAGTTCACAATTCATATTTTTTTGTAATTACGAGATTTTCTCGCAATTCTGACTTTATTTCTCGCAGTTTTGAGTTTATTTCACAAAATTCTGACTTTCATAATTACGAGTTTTTCAAAACTTTATTTATTCCAATTTTGAGTTTATATCTAAATTCTGACTTAATTTTTTGTAAAGTTGAGTTCACAATTCAGACTTTTTTCTTAGAATTGCGAGGAAAAAGTCACGGTTTCCTTTTTTGTTTTTTTACTCTGTGGCAGAAACAAGTTTATAATCAAATAAAACTCTGAGGTCTTAAATCAAATCAGAAATATAATATGATTTCAGGTGATTCTCATGGAGGAATAAAGGGAGTGTTGGTGATCTGGGAAGAATTATGCACATCTGTGGAAATCCACTTGTTTTTTATTTGTGATTGTGCTTATGGTACATGTTTAATCCTGTTATAATCTTCATGTGATTGTATATGATAATTTAAGCTTCGTGTGTGTTTTTGTCATCTCAGCCACTCACCTGTGTTTAAATATCTTGACAGTTCTTGACATTTTAAAGAGATCTAAGAATAGTATTCATATTCATGTCCTCAGATGATGATATTTTGACACTTCTTGAACTCGTTGTGGTGAAGGTTGTGATTTGTTCTCAGGTGATCATCTGTGTTTGAGATGTGATTGTCATGTTATTGAAATCTGAAACAAATGAAAAGGTTCTGTTTAAATTCAATACATTGGGCTGGAGTATAATTTGTGTTGATGTGTAATAATATTTGCATCAAACCATGTATTTAGTATAAATAAAGACATTGTTTTTTGTAACTGGGAATTTTGCAGTTTTAATGTGTTTTATTGGCACTCACGTCACCCAAAACTAAACGATACTACATATCTATACATATTTTCCAATAAATATTATATGACAAAATCAGGGATTTGATTTTTCCGGATTAATCCGGATTTTCCGACCTGAAAATGTGACCTACGTGAATCATGCAGATCTGTTAAAAAAAAAAAAAAAAAAAAAAAAAAAAACAGGGAGGGGGGGGGGGGGCAGCTGCCGGAGTGAAAAGGAGAGGATATGAGGACTTAACAGGCTTACGTGCGTACAGATTTTTCCTTCCTTTCCAGGTATCAACAAGGACGTATTTGCGTTCAGCTTGTTCACCTGCTCAATTTCCTACCTCAGTCGCTCTCGCGCTACAGTGATATCGTTGTCAGTTGACAAGAACATCGCCGTTAGGCCACCAGTAGGGCTGGGCGATATATCGATATAGGTCAAATTTGCGCTATGATCCTTGCTCCAAGCAAGCTGCTGACTGCTTTTTGTATATCGTGCATTCTATCAGTTGCAGTTCTGGCGCCCCCGTCTCAACAGCATTGTGTACAACGCGACAAATACTCATATCAAATGTTAACGCAGAGGAACGGCCACATCAGTTCAGTGAGTTCACAAAAGTTCATTATTTGCATGTGCTTTAAAGGCTTGCCGGTTAAACATGTCATTCACTGCTGATGCGCTGTTCTAACATGCGCTTTACTGAGTGCGAACACCCGACGCGCACATGCACTAAAAGCCTGTCTAACAGCGCCTGGTTACTGGACTAAATTATCTTTCAAGTCTTATTTCGCTAATACTCTCAAATACACACAAGGTTTACATAAGGAAAGTTGGTTATGTCTAAACTGAAAGCAAACCGAGAAAACTGAGAGAAATCTGCTTGTCAAATGCGCGTGTATATTAGACGCGTCGCGTACAGGTCTTAAAGAGACAGTAGCCCTAGTAATAAACATGCAGCCGCTTGTCCTTAAAGGGATAGTTGACCCAAAAATAAAAATTCTGTCATTATTTATTCACTGTAATGTTGTTCCAAACCTGTATTAATTTATTTCTTGTGCTGAACACAAAAGAAGATATTTTGAAGAATGTGGGTAACCAGACAGTTGCTGGTCCCCATTGACTTCCATAGGGAAAAGGGGGTGGTGGGGGGGGGGGGCCCGGTATATTTTCCTGCTTTTTTGTCCTTAGCCAATCACATGCCTGCAAAATGCAACAAAAAAATAACGCGCATGCTAGTGCACATGAACACGCGTCTCTCCAGCGCACAAAAGAATGTCAACAATGGCGGCGCGCATCTTCTGATTGATGCCCAAAATAGTGCCTGTTCGCCTGCAGATGTACAGGTCCTTCTCAAAAAATTTGCATATTGTGATAAAGTTCATTATTTTCCATAATGTAATGATAAAAATTAAACTTTCATTTATTTTAGATTCATTGCACACCAACTGAAATATTTCAGGTCTTTTATTGTTTTAATACTGATGATTTTGGCATACAGCTCATGAAAACCCAAAATTCCTGTCTCAAAAAATTAGCATATCATGAAAAGGGTCTCTAAACAAGCTATTAACCTAATCATCTGAATCAACTAATTAATTCTAAACACCTGCAAAAGATTCCTGAGGCTTTTAAAAACTCCCAGCCTGTTTCATTACTCAAAACCGCAATCATGGGTAAGACTGCCGACCTGACTGCTGTCCAGAAGGCCATCATTGACACCCTCAAGCAAGAGGGTAAGACACAGAAAGAAATTTCTGAACAAATAGGCTGTTCCCAGAGTGCTGTATCAAGGCACCTCAGTGGGAAGTCTGTGGGAAGGAAAAAGTGTGGCAAAAAACGCTGCACAACGAGAAGAGGTGACCGGACCCTGAGGAAGATTGTGGAGAAGGACCGATTCCAGACCTTGGGGGACCTGCGGAAGCAGTGGACTGAGTCTGGAGTAGAAACATCCAGAGCCACCGTGCACAGGCGTGTGCAGGAAATGGGCTACAGGTGCCGCATTCCCCAGGTCAAGCCACTTTTGAACCAGAAACAGCGGCAGAAGCGCCTGACCTGGGCTACAGAAAAGCAGCACTGGACTGTTGCTCAGTTTTGCATGTCATTCGGAAATCAAGGTGCCAGAGTCTGGAGGAAGACTGGGTAGAAGGAAATGCCAAAATGCCTGAAGTCCAGTGTCAAGTACCCACAGTCAGTGATGGTCTGGGGTGCCATGTCAGCTGCTGGTGTTGGTGCACTGTGTTTTATCAAGGGCAGGGTCAATGCAGCTAGCTATCAGGAGATTTTGGAGCACTTCATGCTTCCATCTGCTGAAAAGCTTTATGGAGATGAAGATTTGATTTTTCAGCACGACCTGGCACCTGCTCACAGTGCCAAAACCACTGGTAAATGGTGTACTGACCATGGTATTACTGTGCTCAATTGGCCTGCCAACTCTCCTGACCTGAACCCCATAGAGAATCTGTGGGATATTGTGAAGAGAAAGTTGAGAGACGCAAGACCCAACACTCTGGATGAGCTTAAGGCCGCTATCGAAGCATCCTGGGCCTCCGTAACAGCTCAGCAGTGCCACAGGCTGATTGCCTCCATGCCACGCCGCATTGAAGCAGTCATTTCTGCAAAAGGATTCCCGAACAAGTATTGACTATTGAGTGCATAACTGAACATAAATTACTTTTTGTTTTTGTATTAAAAACACTTCTTTTATTGGTCGGATGAAATATGCTAATTTTTTGAGACAGGAATTTGGGGTTTTCATGAGCTGTATGCCAAAATCATCAGTATTAAAACAATAAAAGACCTGAAATATTTCAGTTGGTGTGCAATGAATCTAAAATACAGTATATGAAAGTTTAATTTTTATCATTACATTATGGAAAATAATGAACTTTATCACAATATGCTAATTTTTTGAGAAGGACCTGTATATTTTGTGGTGATTGACATTTAATAAAATTCAGAAATGGCGAGTGTTCTCTAGCTGGTGCGCCGCTAGAAACCTGAACCCACACTCGTGCGAGATACCGAGTGTACTCGGCCTTTTACAAGAGCTTCTGGACGCGGGTCGCACCCCCTCCACGCTTAAAGTATATGTGGCGGCCATAGCAGCATTTCACGCTCCCCTGTCTAGACAATCACTAGGGAGAAACGACCTGGTCCTCCGCTTCCTTAAAGGGGCAAAGAGGCTAAATCCTCCGCGTCACCCCTCTGTGCCTATCTGGGACCTCTCCACGGTCCTGGAAGCACTAAAGGGTGCCCCGTTTGAGCCACTTCAGTCTGCCGACCTGAAGCACCTCTCGCTCAAAACCGCTCTTTTACTGGCGCTCGCCTCCGTTAAAAGAGTGGGCGATCTGCATGCGCTGTCTTCGAGCGCGTCCTGTCTCAAGTTTAGACCTAACGACTGCAGAGCTGTCCTTAAGCCTAGACATGGGTATATTCCTAAAGTGCTCTCTACCCCCGTCAGAGCACAGGTTATTTTCCTGACAGCTCTCCTCACCAGAGGACGAAAGAGTCGTGAATTTACTTTGTCCCGTCAGGGCTCTCAGAGTGTATCTGGAGCTTTCTGCCTCATTCAGACAGTCAGAACAACTTTTTGTGTGCTTTGGCGGCCGCACCAAGTTCTTGCCGTCTCAAAGCAGAGATTATCGCCCTGGATAGTTGCTGGATTATGAGTCTAAAGGCCTTCACTGCCCCTTAGGCATCAGAGCTCATTCCACAAGAGGCATGGCCTCGTCTTGGGCTTGGTCGAGTGGAATACCCATCGAGGATATCTGTGCGGCGGCCGGCTGGACCTCGCCGTCCACTTTTATCAGGTTTTATAACCTACAAGTCCCTGCCCTGCATTCTAGGGTACTTTCGGTATGAATGTTTAAGCACAAAACCCCCCCATGAAACGTGGTTACCGGTACTATGGTTCATAGGGGTTTTTCTCTGTTTAACATGGGCCCGTTATCTCCGGTCCTGTTACAGCACTATAATTCATATATTTTACCACTATATCATTGGACTGGCCCTCATTAGGCCACTCTTGTGTTTACTTATGAAGTCTGTCACTGACTGGCTTATTGGGTTCATACTTTACTCTCACGGCTTCAGGCATCTGCCTTGGGCTGTATTAGAGCGAAGTCAAGCTCGCACAGCGTTTTGAAGGGGGTTCCCATAGCGTAAGCTACTTATGCAATAGGACAGACCTCTCGAAAGGGAACGTCTCGGTTACTAACGTAACCTCGGTTCCCTGAGAAGAGGGAACGACTATTGCGTAAACCGCTGTGCTTGTGCTTTAATCGGCACAAACTCGACAGCTCGATGGGCTGAATTTATAGCCTCTGGCTACGCCCATCCTGGCGGGCTCTGACGCGGCAGGGCACAAATCGCCCCGATTGGACTACGCGTCTGAGCCGCCCCCGTCATAGGTTCGTGCAGTTGCCGCAGCACAGCCAATGACTGCGCTAGCTCCTCATCTGTGTATGCTGTGCAGCTACACTGTGTTTTAAAATATTTGGCTTCATATTCTCGAGAAAAGGGGTTTTCCCATAGTGTAAGCTACTTACGCAATAGTCGTTCCCTCTTCTCAGGGAACCGAGGTTACGTTAGTAACCGAGACGTTTAGCTTGCTAATTAGCTAAGACTTCGACCGACAGTAGCGCTAGCTTTCTGGCTCATAGCTAATCTGAAGGGTTCTACGAGCTGAGCGGACTATAAATATCTCTGGTTGCTAAGGGTGGCAAGTCGTATCTAAGGTCCTTCCTATTTCCTGTAGGAGTGAACAACATTTGCATTGCATAAGAACCTGATGGATGGGAATGATTGTTCCAAGTATTAGTCAAACCGTCAGGCATAACCAGGGAAATGGAGTTATTGTTTGTAAAAACTTTAGTTTTCGATTGTAAAACTAATTAAAATATAAACTAATGTTTTAAAAATTTGTTATTTGGCAAGTGACCATGGTATAAGCAGGTTAATGCCCGACGAGGTGTCAGGTATTAATGGAGGCAACCGTCCTCCGTGCACGCCTCGCCGTCGTCCATTAATACCTGACAATGGACACCTCGTCGGGCATTATTAACCCTTACACATATGACAAAAACAATTGTCTAAATTATGTTGCATATTCCTCAAAAGTTCTTGCGATGATATCACTAGTTGACAACATAGTACAATTTTCGGAAATCATAGGCTATCAGAGCCGACAGACTCGTGTGTCAGTGTAACGAACGGACAGAGGCGGTCGGATCCATGTGCAGAACTTTATAAGAATAAGAACATAAGCAGAAATAAACCAGGCACACAAATAAACAAGGGCAATCCAATAACTCATGGTGTAAACAGGCGTAGGTCGAGGCAGGCAGCACAGGTTCGCAAACAGTCCAGGATACAGGCAAAGGTCGAGAGTCCAGGGAAACACGGAGAAACAGAACAGGGAATAACGCTCAGAAATGCACGCTTACAGTGTAACAAGACTTCGCAAAGGACAGAGGAGAAACACAGGTTTAAATCAGGAACTCAATAACCAATAATGAAACACAGCTGAACATAATAAAACATAATGAGTCCATGGGGAAAACATAACACAATGAGAGAGTGCCCTCCAGTGGCTCTCGAGGGCACTACAGCTGCCGATCGTCACATAACCCCCCCTCTAAGCAGCGGCTTCCAGACGCTCCTAAGAGCTCCAGGGGGAGGTCAACGGGGGCTGGGATGGACGGCCAGGCCCATGGAGAGGCAGGAGGTCAGGCCCATTGACAGACCTGGGGCCTGGAGACCAGAGCAGGGCAAGAGACCATGGGGGAGCAGACTCAGACGGAGACGAGGGCGGAGCAGACTCAGACGAGGTCCATGTCAGCGTCGCCTCCATGGCCCTCACAGAGTACCTACTGCCCCCTCCCCCAAAAAAATACTTGGGGAAATCCACGGAAGGAACCTCCGGGCAGTAAACGGGTTCAGGAAAGGCCTCCCGGAGCTTGAAGGGCGCAGGCAGGGCGAGGCGCAGAGGCGGGGCCGGCAAGGCGAGGCGCAGAGGCGGGGCCGGCAGGGCGAGGAGCCTGATGAGCCGAGCGAGTCCTCCTCCTGCGACGGCGCGCTGTTGGAACTGGTAACTCTGGATCCAGGGGAACAGACTCGTTAACTGGACCTGACTCCATAGATTCAGCCGAACTTGACTCACCTCCTTCACCGGATTCACTTGACTCTGGGCTAGATGCACTTGACTCGGGATTCGGTTCGCTTGACTCGGGATTCGGTTCACTTGACTCGGGATTCGGTTCACTTGACTCGGGATCTGATTCCTTCGAGTCGGCTGGCACGCGCTCCAACTCCGGTTCGACTGGCGAAACCTCCGCTGTCTCTGGAATAGCACGTTCAACAGGGCCAGTACGGAATACGGGCTCGAGGGGTCCGACACGATGAGTGGGTTTGGCAGGAACGATATGCTTAAAAGCTCCTCTGACAGCCCTCAAGGGAGGATCAAACAGTTTGGCGAGCTGAGGCTTTAGCGGCGTGCGGAATGAGTGAGAGAAATCCGCCGCATACGAACCTCCCCGGCGCAGAGACAAGAGCAGTTCCTCGGGATCCTCCTCTTCTGCGGGGAGTTCAAAAGCCTTTCTGAATAGGGAGATAAACACGTCGTAAGAAGGAAACGATATCCGACCTGATTCCCAGAACGCGCCTGCCCACTCCAGAGCCTGTCCAGATAACATTGAGCAGATGAAGGAAACGCGGTCGTTATCCGAGGCGTAAAACTGGGGCTGGTGACTCATGTACAAGCCACACTGCTGAAGAAACCCCTCACACGCTACAGATGAGCCATCAAACTTTTCGGGAGGTGGCGTACTGGGATAACTGGATGCGGTACTCACACTGGGTAGTGGTTGAACAGGTGCAGCGGCAGTTTGGGCTTGATTAGCCGCTGTGCTTGAGCTCTGCGGAGACCAGGATTGCACGGAGCTGGCTAGTTCCTCGAGGAGAGAAGTTAGTCTCGCCAGCTGAGAACGATGAGAGGCTAGCATGGAAGCTCGGGTCTTGACCACGGTGGATAGATGCTGAAAGTCTGCTGGATCCACGTTTGGCGAAGTCTTCTGTCATGAACAACCAGACGAGGTTAGATCCAAACGCAGCGTGAGTTTATTCACAGGGTAGTCAGACAGGCAAGGGTCACAGACAGCAAACACAGCATAGGAGACAAGGCAATACTCAGGATAAGAAACCAGGCGAGATGACAGAGGCAGGCGGCAAATGAGACGGAATCCGGGAAACAGGAAATGGGTCAAATACACCGACAGGAACAGACTAGACTAGGATAACAGACTTGGAAAACTAGGAAACGCTCGGAGATGTACACAACAGTGAAACAAGACTTAGCAATGAGTGATAGTGAGAGTGGGGTATAAATGAGTGTGGAGCTGCGTGTGGAACTAGATGCAGGTGTGAGAGTGATCAGTGGAAACAGGTGTGCGCAATCAGTTTAGGGTGTGTGCGAAAACAGTCCAAGGGAAGCCAGTGCAGAAGTGGAGCGCCCTCTTGTGACACTAGAGGGCAATCCAGCCGAACTTCATCACAGTCAGACTCATTTCAGTGCAAAATAATTAGGTCAAAAACGATTTAATATACTGCAAATAGCCTACTACTTTTTTATGTTTATTTATAATTCATTTAGTTGGACAACAAGGCTACCAAGTACTGTGTGCACAGTGCGCAGCTAATTAATTTAACGTTTTTTTTCTAACGTCATTTTTTGATGATTTTTAGTCGAAAATTTCAGGACTTCAGACGAGCAAGATTTTCTTTGGTTGATTACAGCCCTGTTTGTGTGTGTGTGCATGTGTGCTTGTGCGTGTGTGTTTGTGTGTATGTGTGTTTTGTGTGTGTTTGTTTTTATATATATTGTTGTTTAATAAACTTGTTTAAAACAAAAATAACTATTCACGTGAAAAAAATCCTCGGTTGCACAGATCCAGTTAAAACACATGATGCCTTTATAAGACCTGAATAAAAGTCAAAGAATCCCATTTATCACTAAATATTGTAAATGCTGACGTGGGTTAAGTCAATATCCTGATTATGTTTTGGGCTTTGTCCTGTTTCTGAGGAGGATTCTGTGAAGGTTTTCTTTATTTAAGTAGCTCATAAAACACTTATAATGCACACGAAGGAACGATCTCAAATCACTGCATTAGGGTTGTGTTTGAATAGCAAACTGTAAATGTAGATTCATGTGGCACAATTTGTTTTTCTGGACCTTGAACATATTGGACTTTAGAGAGAAGTCAACAAATACGCCTAACCATTTTCCAGAGCTCTGATTGGCTGTTGTCATCCTGGTCATATGTTTCCTGAGATTGGTCTTTTAATACTCGAGTATTTAAACTTGTTGCTTTCATATTCTGTGCTCATCTGTTATTCTGTATAGTATGCATTATTATTATTATGGTGTTTACAGAGTTTTGGATCACTGAGTTCATATCATTTATTTATTTTAATATCAGTCTTGCATTAAGCCATGATAGCGTTTCAGAACGTTATGTACATCATGTACAATAGAAGTCCCATTTTCATTGGCTAGGCGCCGCAACCAATAAAACGGCTTGTTTGAACAACCCCCAGGGAGCTGGCAGGATTTGATCTCAGTATTCTGGTTATAGTGGTCAGTCTGCTGGTCGGGGGACATCTAAACTTGGTGTGAGCGATCAAAGATCGGGAGGAATAATCATGGGTGGCTCATACTCACAAGCGGACTATGAGAGGTCTGCTCTTTTGGTGTATAGAAACGTTTTACAATATCAACCATGCCACTTACCAGATATAGGCATAGATGAGTCTCTGCTGAAATATTCTGGCTCCGACTCTAACGCAGTGCTGCAGACTTACTCTGAGGAGTTGCTCAACTCGGTGCAGGGTTACATCAGCAGTCTCGGATCTACCTCTAGTGCACTGAACTCAGTCCCGAATGCTGTCGGACTTGGAGCTCTGGTGATTTCCATGATCATAGAGATCATCATGAAGAGCAGCACTGAGACAAGAGATGATGACACATACAGCCTGTTACAACGAGTGTTTGGGGAAGAGAAAGCTTTGGGTGTCCAAGACACAATGTCAGAGTATCTGAAACGCCATGAATTGTACATGAATAATGACCAACTATTACGGGAGGAAATAAAGAGACTGGAAAAGCAGCTGAGCAACCATCTCACCATCCTCAGAAACTCCCTTCTGCATGACGGACAGATGCGCAGCCGCAGGTTCAAGATCTGGGTCAACGGAGCCGCCTTCCACGTGCAGATGCTGATCCATGAGGCTCGCCTGGATATTCAGGCTGATAAACCCGCATCAGACTGTGTTCATAAAGTCAAATCTGCAATCGAAGTGTATTCACGGTACCTAGATAATTTGCTGGAGAAATACAAGACCTACAAGATCAATTCAGATGTGTTTATAAAGGATTCTTTTTGGTTGATTTTTCTTGCTGGTCATGACGCGCCTATAGACTATACGCCATGTAAAATGTATAATGATGAAATTGAAGGATGTAGTATTGATGTGTATTCAAATGATCTTTCCCCGTGTGATTATGGAAAAGAAGTTATGACGGCTTTTATGGATGTTGTTTGCTCAAATTATGAACCGATCAAAGGTTTAAAGAGTTATTTTTCAAATATCAAGAACAATCTCAACTCTTCAATCCATGAGCGTGGTTCATTCACTATGCCGTCAGCAGAAGGTTAGTGTAGATATGTGGTGTTGATAAGGGATCGCTGATGCTGGAGTGTGCGCTCATGTGTAGAGGTGTACTCTTCAATGCACCGGGCCTGGGTTTGACCCCGACCGCTGCATGTAACCCCCCCCCCCTTTCATGTCTTCAGCTGTCCTGTCAATAAGGGCCTAAAAATGGCCAAAAATAATCTTTAAAAAAAGAAGTGTTGAACTTCCATTGTAATATTTTACCGTATTTACTCTGATCTTGTGACCCACATGTATATTTGATCTGTGTTCTGTCATGATGCTCTCCTGCATGTTACTCGCTTAAGACATTAAATACTCTGCTGAAATATTTTAGTCCTGTTTCTGGTTTAAAAATCCTTAAAATTACATCTGCTCCTCCTTCCTCGTTGAAGACTTCTGAATCTTTGAATGAGTAAATGTTGTTCATTATAAAAGTGTAAGTGTTGAACACGAGATGTCTCCTACTTCACTGTAAAGTTTGTTCTTAACGTTTGCTTTTGTGATGTTCAGTGTAGTTTTGTAGTCGATCCAATACTCTTGGATCGACTACAAAACTACACTGGTGTTCAGGGACAGGCATTAAGCTGGTTTAGATCGTACTTATCGGACTGTTACCATTTTGTCTGTCTAAATGGGGAAAAATCGAAGATAACGTCAGTAGACTATGGAGTGCCGCAGGGATCGGTGTTAGGCCCTCTGCTATTCTCAATATATATGCTGCCACTTGGTAATATTATAAGAAAACATGGAATTAATTTCCACTGTTATGCTGATGACACTCAATTATATATTTCATCACGACCAGATTAAAACACTAACTTATCTAAATTGACAGAGTGTCTTAAAGATATAAAATGCTGGATGACGTGTAATTTCCTGCTGTTAAATTCAGATAAAACGGAGGTATTACTTATTGGTCCAAAAAACTACCCACAAAACCTCGTACAATACAACTTTAATTTAGAAGGATGTCCTGTTACCTTATCCACTACAGTAAAAGACCTGGGTGTTATACTAGACCGCAACTTGTCTTTCGAAAATCATATTTCATATGTTACAAGTACTGCTTTTTTCCACCTTAGAAACATTGCTAAATTACGTAACATACTTTCTGTTACTGATGCAGAAAAGTTAGTTCATGCATTCATGACCTCGAGACTAGATTACTGTAATGCTTTATTAGCTGGTTGTCCTGCATCCTCAATAAACAAGCTACAGTTAGTCCAAAATGCAGCCGCTAGAGTTCTTACTAGGTCAAGAAAATATGATCATATAACACAGATTTTATCATCTCTGCACTGGTTACCTATTAAGTTCCGTATCAATTACAAAGTACTATTACTGACGTATAAAGCCGTAAATGGTTTAGCTCCTGTGTATTTAATGGATCTTCTATCGCCCTACAATCCATCGCGTTCTTTAAGATCCCTAAATTCGAGGCTTCTGGTCATTCCCAGGATATCTAAGTCCACTAAAGGAGGGAGGGCGTTCTCACATTTAGCTCCTAAACTCTGGAATAGCCTTCCTGATACTATTCGTTGCTCAGACTCGCTCTCCCAGTTCAAAACTAGATTAAAGACGCATCTCTTCAGCCAAGCATTCACATAATGCTTACCTCTTATACTACTGTTCAATCAGATCGAATGCATTAATATTATGAACAGCAGCTACGCTAATTATTTCCCATCTGCTTTTCTGCTGTTATCTCGGGACGCTAGTCCCGAGGTAAATAGCGTTCTTCAGCTACAGTCTGTATCCAGCCTCTCACGGAGACTTCAGATGCCCCAACACCTGCGATGAGACGACTCGACGCCTGTGAAGAGACGACTCGACGCCTGTGAAGAGACTGTGAAGAGACGACTCGACGCCTGTGAAGAGACGACTCGACGCCTGTGAAGAGACGACTCGACGCCTGTGAAGAGACTGTGAAGAGACGACTCGACGCCTGTGAAGAGACTGTGAAGAGACGACTCGACGCCTGTGAAGAGACGACTCGACGCCTGTGATGAGACGACTAAACGCCTGTGAAGAGATGACTAAACGCCTGTGAAGAGACTGTGAAGAGACGACTCGACGCCTGTGATGAGACGACTAAACGCCTGTGAAGAGACGACTCGACGCCTGTGATGAGACGACTAAACGCCTGTGAAGAGACGACTAAACGCCTGTGAAGAGACTGTGAAGAGACGACTAAACGCCTGTGAAGAGACTGTGAAGAGACGACTCGACGCCTGTGAAGAGACGACTCGACGCCTGTGATGAGACGACTCGACGCCTGTGATGAGACGACTCGACGCCTGTGAAGAGACTGTGAAGAGACGACTCGACGCCTGTGAAGAGACGACTCGACGCCTGTGATGAGACGACTCGACGCCTGTGATGAGACGACTAAACGCCTGTGAAGAGACTGTGAAGAGACGACTCGACGCCTGTGAAGAGACGACTCGACGCCTGTGAAGAGACGACTCGACGCCTGTGAAGAGATGACTCGACGCCTGTGATGAGACGACTCGACGCCTGTGAAGAGACTGTGAAGAGACGACTCGACGCCTGTGAAGAGACGACTCGACGCCTGTGAAGAGACGACTCGACGCCTGTGAAGAGACGACTCAACGCCGGCGATATGTTATGCCCTAAATTAATACATGATGATTAACTAACTGTATTTTCTACGTACATTTCTGAAATGCACTTTCTGTAAAGCTGCTTTGAAACAATATGTATTGTGAAAAGCGCTATACAAATAAATTTGAATTGAATTGAATTGATGTTCTCTTTAACAATAAAGGATCATGTGTGTTTTTTTTACTGTCTTTCTTTCAGGGTTCGAAATGTACTTTTTCGACCATCAGCCAAATGGCCAGTAAATGTTCAAATCTTCACCAGCCACTCACCCATACATTACCATTGTTTTTAGTTCAATATTAAAAGCATGGATGGTGTCTTTGTAGATGTTATAATGGACTACAAGTTTTGTCTTCCGCCACATGCGCTCTGCTTTTCTGCATTGTCTTTTCATATTTTGCACTGCTGTCGAGTTTCTCCAAGGTGCTTTTTGTCTTTCCAATCTTCTTCCTGACTTTCTCAGGAGCAATATCATCAATTACACTCTTAACTTTTGAGTTAAAAGAATCAAGGAGAAAATCAACAGAGTCAGCAGATATGCTTGGTGTTAAAGATATAGCCTTCATAAACAGTACACTAGTGTTCTCATTTAAGCATCTCTTCTTGACAGACACAGATCTAGCTTCAATGGCAGGAGAGATCAATATATCAAAGAAAATACAAAAATGATCAGACAGTGCTACATCCTTAATAACAATCGATGAAATGTTTAGACCCTTACTGATAAGTAAATCTAGAGTGTGTCCACGATTATGTGTGGGTCCATGTACATGCTGAGTCAGATCAAAAGTTTTTATAACAGTTTTGATTTCTTTTGCCATATTGGTTTCTGCATTATCTATGTGAATGTTACAGTCTCCAGCAATGATAAAACAGTCAAACTCTGAGGAAATAGTTGACAACAGTTCTGTAAAATCATCAGCAAAGGCTGGAGAGTATTTTGGAGGCCTGTAAACAATGATAAGTAAAATACGTGGAGCACCTTTTAACACAATACCCAGATATTCGAAAGATGGTAATTCCCAAATGATATTTGCTTACATTGATAGACATCTTTAAAAAGAGCAGCTAAACCTCCACCTCTTCTGACAGCTCTGCAGACACTCATAAAAGCCTCAGTGGGAGGCTGGTCGGACAAAAGAATTCTGCTTTTTTGTAGTAATCAAGCGTTTGAGCACTGTGCTGATTTGCTGAAGTTAAAATTAGGTGATAAAAGGAGATAAAATATAAAAGCGATAGAGCGATTAAAAAATATAAAAGCGATAGAGCAAAGCGCGGAGCAGTAAGAAAGAGCGTCCGAACAGTAGCTGAACAGGAAGCCAGGAATCTCACGTTATGGCTCCGTAGCAGACGTTTTTGTAAAGATAGGCTAACGATTGTGTCATGACCACGCAACTATCTGTCGCACAGTAAAGAAATTACCGTATAGTGAGGAGAAGCTCGCAGGCAATCAGGGGGACGTGGAGGCATACAGTCAAGGGAGAAGCCCATAGAGAGTCCATGAAAGCATCGGAACAAAATATTTCAGCAATGTTTTGATGGATTGGAAATACTTTGGTGAATTCATATGACATTTGGATTTCTCTTGGCACCGCTACCAGAAGACTTACAACTTTTAGACAGGTTGCTCACGTCACATCTACGTCTTCAAGCTCAGTTTGAGTCTGTGCTGTACGCTCAGCCATCACCGGGAAAGTGCTGCCAATAGACTTTGCTGGTCTCCGTCGAAGTCTACGGGGTCGCTGTGTCCATTAATTTTACTGTCTATGGTTTACACCACCAGAAAGCATGTTGGGAGAAGCAGCTGTCAAAATCTCAACGTTAACAGAGACGCAAAGAATACCCATTTGGGTCGAACATTTCTTTTCTATGGAAAACTGTTGAACTATACAAAGTCCTGAAGGGTTATATATATCTTTTTTTCAAAGGTTTAAAGCCAGTATACATATTATAATGAAAACACTTACTGCCATAACAACAAATCAGTGTGTTTCTATTACAGTTTTAACCCATAAACCAGAGGGACTTGAGCTGACTCTACACCCTTCGAGACCGCTGCTCACGGTGAGCAGATCGCGCCGCTCTAACACAGCTCCACTATTGGCTGAGGCATCACAGGCTTCCTGGAAACATGACGTAAGGGCTTTTCTACTGCTCAGACGGCCCGCTATAGACCCTTTTAAGCCAACGGGTGCGCACATAATGCTCACTGATAGACATATGGTCTGAGCCAGTGAGCTGTTTTGGAGGGGCTTTGGGATTCATATGCGCCGGGCGACTTAGGCTTTATTCGCACCAGGAAAAGAAAATCACACCTTTACCCTCATATGACCCAGAACTAATATATTTTTTTGTGACAGAATAGATGCGATCCAGGGAGCATTAGGCTGAAAATAAACTTGTCTTTTCCTGTACACATGCAGCCTCAGAATAAGCCCAGTGAATGAATGAACAACACAAAAACATTGTGCTTATATAAGACCTACGCATAACTACTTTCCAGAGGTCTGATTGGCTGCTGGAGTTAGTTATATGTGAGAGAACTGGCTGGATTTGATCTCAGTATTCTGGTTATAGTGGTCAGTCTGCTGGTCGGGGGACATCTGAACTCTGTGTGAGCGATCACAGATCGAGAGGAATAATCATAGGCAGCTCATACTCATTCTCAGAAGAGGAGTATGAGAGGGTTGCTCTTGAGATTTATGAAGACATTCAATATCAACCACGCCTCTTACCAGATGTAGGCATAGATGAGTCTCTGCTGAAATATTCTGGCTCTGACTCTAACGCGGTGCTGCAGACTGAATAATGAGATGCTCAACTCGGTGCCGGGTTACATCAGCAGTTTCAGGTCTGCCTTTGGTCCACTGACTCCAGTCCCGAATGCTGTCGGTCTTGGAGCTCTGGTGATTTCCATGATCATAGAGATCATCATGAAGAGCGGCACTCAGACGAGGGATGACACATACAGCCTGTTACAACGAGTGTTTGGGGAAGAGAAAGCTTTGAGTGTCCGAGACACAATGTCAGAGTATCTGAGACGCCATCGCAGGTACATGAACAATGGCCAACGCTTACGGGAGGAAATAGTGAGACTAGAAAAGCAGCTGAGCGACCATCTCACCATCCTCAGAAACTCCCTTCTGCATGACGGACAGACGAGCAGCCGCAGGTTCAAGATCTGGGTCAACGGAGCCGCCTTCCACGTGCAGATGCTGATCCATGAGGCTCGCCTGGATATTCAGGCTGATAAACCCGCATCAGACTGTGTTTGTGAGATCGAAGCTGCAATCGATGTGTATTTACGGCTCCTGTATAATTTGCTGGAGAAATACAAGACCTACAAGATCAATTCAGATATGCTTGAAACTGGTGTTGAATTTTCTAGTACTGATGCAGTTAGGACATGTCATGTGGTTAATAAAGAACATAAAAAGTGTTTTTCTAGAGTGTTCTCATATCCTGACCCGTGTGATTATCAAGAAGTTCTGACGGCTTTAATGGATAATGTTTTCTCAAAGTATAAACCGATCAAAGGTTTAGAGTTATTTTTTAAATATCAAGAACAATCTCAACTCTTCAATCCATGAGCGTGGTTCATTCCCTCTGCCGTCAGCAGAAGGGCAGTGTAGATATGTGGTGTTGATAAGGGATCGCTGATGCTGGAGCGTGCGCTTATGTGTAGAGGTGTACTCTTCAATGCACTGGGAGTAGTAAATATACAATGATTTATGGCCCCCTTGATTTATGGATTTGACAGCTGTTTTATGACGGGATATGAGCATGGGGAGGGGTTTATGACGGGATATGGGGAGGGGTTTATGACGGGATATGAGCATGGGGAGGGGTTTATGACGGGATATGAGCATGGGGAGGGGTTTATGACGGGATATGAGCATGGGGAGGGGTTTATGACGGGATATGAGGATGGGGAGGGGTTTATGACGGGATATGAGCATGGGGAGGGGTTTATGACGGGCTATGAGCATGGGGAGGGGTTTATGACGGGATATGAGCATGGGGAGGGGTTTATGACGGGATATGAGGATGGGGAGGGGTTTATGACGGGATATGAGCATGGGGAGGGGTTTATGACGGGATATGAGCATGGGGAGGGGTTTATGACGGGATATGAGGATGGGGAGGGGTTTATGACGGGATATGAGCATGGGGAGGGGTTTATGACGGGATATGAGGATGGGGAGGGGTTTATGACGGGATATGAGCATGGGGAGGGGTTTATGACGGGATATGTGCATGGGGAGGGGTTTATGACGGGCTATGAGCATGGGGGGATATGAGGATGGGGAGGGGTTTATGACGGGATATGAGCATGGGGAGGGGTTTATGACGGGATATGAGGATGGGGAGGGGTTTATGACGGGATATGAGCATGGGGAGGGGTTTATGACGGGATATGAGCATGGGGAGGGGTTTATGACGGGATATGAGGATGGGGAGGGGTTTATGACGGGATATGAGGATGGGGAGGGGTTTATGACGGGATATGAGCATGGGGAGGGGTTTATGACGGGATATGAGCATGGGGAGGGGTTTATGACGGGATATGAGGATGGGGAGGGGTTTATGACGGGATATGAGCATGGGGAGGGGTTTATGACGGGATATGAGGATGGGGAGGGGTTTATGACGGGATATGAGCATGGGGAGGGGTTTATGACGGGATATGAGCATGGGGAGGGGTTTATGACGGGATATGAGCATGGGAGGGGTTTATGACGGGATATGAGCATGGGGAGGGGTTTATGACGGGATATGAGCATGGGGAGGGGTTTATGACGGGATATGAGCATGGGGAGGGGTTTATGACGGGATATGAGCATGGGGAGGGGTTTATGACGGGATATGAGCATGGGGAGGGGTTTATGACGGGATATGAGGATGGGGAGGGGTTTATGACGGGATATGAGCATGGGGAGGGGTTTATGACGGGATATGAGCATGGGGAGGGGTTTATGACGGGATATGAGGATGGGGAGGGGTTTATGACGGGATATGAGCATGGGGAGGGGTTTATGACGGGATATGAGCATGGGGAGGGGTTTATGACGGGATATGAGCATGGGGAGGGGTTTATGATGGGATATGAGCATGGGGAGGGGTTTATGACGGGATATGAGCATGGGGAGGGGTTTATGACGGGATATGAGCATGGGGAGGGGTTTATGACGGGATATGAGCATGGGGGATGGTTTTATGACAACAGGTGGTTTGTGTGACCTTTTGGCCGTGCTTGCTTCCGGTGTGTTTATGACATGTGTTTACGACGCCCCTGCAATCTGCTTTGTGTGACTGTTAGGAATGTTTTCAGGGAATGTTTTTATTATATCTGGATAATGGTCACAGAAATCTGAAATTATGACCAGAGGATCCGTGATTTTCAGCCGGCACTGCATCATCCATATTGTCTGTGGGAGAGAATGAAACAAATGAGTTTAAAGAAATAGCATTGATGACAAATAAAGCTTATAAAATAAAATTAAATTTAGATGTTAAGCATTTTAAAGCAAAGTTTAACAATGTGTTGAACTTAATGATGCGACTGTTATGCGTCTGACTAAAGTCACAGAATCTTAAATCTTTCTGATCAGATGAAATGTTATAAATTAGGTTTTTAGTAAATGAAAAGCATTCTTAAATGAAACACATAAATAGTGATTAATTTTATTAAACATTTAAAGCAAGTTGTCTTGAACTTAATGAGGTGATGTTATGCGTCTGACTAAAGTCACAGTCGCTTCAAATTTTTTCTGATCAGATAAAAATTGTCACAAAATAGTTTTTTCAGAAATAAAAAGCAATGTACTTGAAAAAAACACATAAATAGTGATTAAATTAAATAAGATGTTAAAGTATAAGCATTTTAAAGCAAAGTTTTAACATGTCTTGAACTTAATGAGGTAGCCTTTATGCGTCTGGCTAGAGTCACAGACTCTTAAATCTTCCTGAACAGACGAAAATGTTATAAATTAGGTTTTTCAGAAATAAAAAGCATTGCATATAAATAATCATATAAATAGTGATTAAATTAAATAAGATAACAAATTATCCACAATATACTGCCTTATCCACAATATACTGTCTTAAACAGTTAAATAAGATGTTAAATTATCAAGTATAATCATTTTAATCTAATACACCACAATATGCTGTCTTACACAGTTAAATAAAACATATAAATTAGTGAATAATAGTTCATATTATTTGAAACAACCTGTTAAATTACCAAGTATGCAAACTTTAATTTAATGCCCCACGAAATACTGCCTTACACAGATAAATAAACATATAAAACAGTGTTTATACGAAATAAGATGACATTTTATTAAGTATTTAAAACTAGTTTTAAACGTATGTTGAAGTGTACCTACCATTGGTGAAATTAGGAGGTCTTTTTGGGTCTGGTTAAAATCACAGATCCTTGAATTTCTGAGCAGAAGATATGTTTGCTCTCCGTTTGCTAAATTGAAAATGAAGATCGCTTCCATCATGTCCGGGGCCCCGGGGTCCGCCCCTTCCTCTCTGTGTAGCTGCTAGGTATTAGCATTAGCAGTTTGTTTCAGAAAACATCAAGCAATTAAAAGATAGTGCGGCCACATGGTGTTTTACAATCAAAGACCACAACTGTCTCCTACCATAAAATCTTCTGATCTGAAGCATTCCTGTCTGGCGGGGAGACCCCAAAATGGGGCCATTTTGACACTTCACACGGACCAGGCTGTAAGATCAATATAATTCGATGTTTATACCGGCGTCTTCAGGAAAAAAAGTCAAAACAAAATGGTCGCAAAGTTACATATTATATAGCCTACTCTTATCCATTAATTGTGATGATGAGATAAATTGTCCTTATTTCCTGGGGAGTTGCCCCCCATCCTGTTTTTCTTGACACCTCAATGACTCCTTTTGAAGAGCAGATTTATTTTTCTAACATTTAAACTTAGAACACATTAGAACACCCTCTGACTTTATGAATACACATAAATGACATCTTAATGATTTTTTATATTTTTGTGCATTTATTTAAAGTTTGCATGCGGACATACCATTCTGACACTAGTGATACCTTACTTCTTTGATAATATTAAAGGTTTTTATGAAATATTAGTTCTAATTTTTTCAGCACACGTAGTCAGAGTCACAGAAAATAATATTAGTGCAACAAATAAGGAGATTATGTTTTATTTATTTTAATCAGGTTTTAAAAGTATGCCCGGTTAAAAGGTTAAAAGTATGCCTGAATGATGTTAGTTAATCTGCACTGATGATGCATTCCTGTAAATCTTAACTTTGAGTGCATCAGAATTAAATGGATGTAAAATTATTATCATGTCACATGTGACATTAACATGACAGAAAAGACAGTAACACCAATGACACAACGAATCACCAATGCCACACATAAGACCATAATTAGATGAGACTAAATTGTTACATTTGGCATACAATCTAAATGAATAGCTTTGAATAAAGTTTATCTTTAAATGGGGATTTTACTTAACAGTATCTGCTCAAAAACTTTACAATTTTAATGCAAAAACTGGGCTTAGTCGTCTTAGATCTAATTTAAACAAAGATATGCAAGCAGTATTTTCAGTGACGTGCGGTGATGTCTTAAAGGAACACTTCACCCATTTCAACATTAATCTTTATTGAAAGTGGGTCATATATGTAGTCAAAATGTAAAAGAAATTTTGAATTGGGTGCTCTCTTGACCGAGAAAAGACAGAAAATAACTTTAGGGCGCATTTGTATGTAAGACAACAACTCCCACAATGCACCACATTGCACAGCTCCGCAAGCCACTCCCACTAATCCAGAACAGCGCAAACATTAGATAAATCACTCTTCCGTCTACAAGGCTAACGTTAGCTGCCACCAGAGTTAGAAATTCATTTCACAGAAAATTTCTAGTTAGTTGGCTGTGGCGAGCAGGACGAGGGCGAGGGACGTGAGAGGACGGCGTGAGTGATAATGAACGACACCTGTGAGACGCGCCGGTCTCGTATCTCTCAGGAGTGGAAGCATAAAAGGAGGAGCGACGACAGGGCAGATCGAGAGAGGAACAGGCCTGATTTTATGTTGTGTTTTGTTTCTGTTGTGTGTGGCTAGCAGTGAGGGGCTGCTGGCTTATATTTTTGTTTTGTATTTGTTTATTTTACTATTAAAATGTTTAAATGTTCGCCGGTTCCCGCCTCATTCTTCCCACAACAACGAACCCTGTTACATTGGCAAACTCATTAGTGAATTACTCCTCGTTTATATTTCTTTATATGGTGAATTATTGCATGATACCTGGATGTTCAGTCAGAATGCGGTGCGAAACTAGGATGGATCACAACACAAACGTCCGTGTGCTTGTCTGATTCAGAGATTTCGTCCAGGAGAAATTGCCATCGTTGAAATGGTCTGCAGCAGACGGACTCTATCTCCGTGTTCGTAGCGCACAGCGAGAGCACAGGCACCAGCAGTCCGCCCAGCTCGAGCCAGTCCGGGCTCCTCGTCCGCGACAGGCAGCCGCCTCCTGTTCCTCCATCAGCCTCAGCTGCTCTTCACTATATCGCGGCTCGTAAAGATAGCCACGAACACCGGATTCGAGCAGCAGAATTTCAAAATCCTCTTCTTCCATATCATGTTTAGTTTCTTCCGTCATTGTCGTAACTTCCTATCTCCACAGCGCTTGTTAGCTTAGCTTCCAAATAAGATGGCTGAT
>JAPDVR010000024.1:35169926-35182426 GCA_026230005.1 Gila orcuttii
TTTAGATCATTTGATTTACATTTCCAATAAATATCATATACTTAAATGTAACTATTAAAACCAAGCCTTTGTGATTCTTGAACAATAGATTAAAATATACCAGGGTTATTCTTCATTCAGTTAATATAACTTTCTATATGTGAATCTTTAAACCTATTTCTATAATTATTAGCCTTACCGTGTTATATTACTGTAGTTCTGATTGTAATTTTCTGTCTGTTGTACTTTATTGAAATTCTATTTAAAACCATATTAGAAGGAAGCACAAAAGTCAGTCCATATATGGGAATGTGTGTGTTCTGGAGGAGACTCAGTCACTATCAGTTATTCCCAGATGTGTAATTAAACTCATGCATCCGTCTCGCTCACAGGGCTGGAAGTCATGAGAATCATCATTTTATCTGGCAGATCGACAGAAGAGCGAGGGAATGTGAGCGCCTTACAGTAAACACACTCCACTTTCACTCATTCACACTGACGTCACACACACTTTCCCTTTGAAACGCCCTGAAAGCGAGCACTGGTCAGCAAGGTTAGTGAAGGCCGGTTAATGAAGAGCAGATGTGCAAACACTTCCAATACATTCATCTAAACATCCATAAAACAAGAAATATTTACTTAAGAAACAAAATGATACAAGATTTTATGTCTTAATTTCAGAGGAATGCTGTTTGAAACAGAAAAGGCTGTTTGCCAGTGGGGTAAAAAAACAAATTCTAATTCAAAAAGAAAAACAAGATTTTTTCACAAAACTCTTGATCTCTCTGAAATCAAGACGTAAATTCATGTCATTTTGCTTCTTTCAAGTGGAAATCTCTTGTTTTCAAGATGTTTTGATAAATGTGTTGCTTGATGAGGCAAAAAAAAATAAGTAAGAGTAAAAATATGATTCTTTGGAGTGTGGAGAAGTAAATGAACTCTTGTGAAATGAAAGTTTGCTAATTGACACCAGTTGTGCTGTTAAACTCAGTGCTAGAGCTGCAGTCATGTTCAGCTTCACACACACACACACACACACACACACACACACACACACACTCATACTCACACACACTCATACTCACACACACTCATACTCACACACACTCATACTCACACACACAATCATACTCACACACACACACACACACACACACTCATACTCACACACACTCATACTCACACACACTCATACTCACACACACAATCATACTCACACACACACACACACACACACACACACACACACACACACACACTCATACTCACACACACTCATACTCACACACACTCATACTCACACACACTCATACTCACACACACACACACACACACACACACACACACACACACACACACACACACACACACACATACTCACACACACTCATACTCACACACACTCATACTCACACACACACACACACACACACTCATACTCACACACACTCATACACACACACACACACACACACACACACACACACACACACACACACTCATACTCACACACACTCATACTCACACACACACACACACACACACACACTCATACTCACACACACTCATACTCACACACACTCATACTCACACACACACACACACACACACACACACACACACACACACACACACACACACACTCATACTCACACACACTCATACTCACTCATACTCACACACACTCATACTCACACACACACATGCAGTCATGAGAGAATCATGTTCAGCTTCACACACACTCATACTCACACACACACACACATGCAGTCATGAGAGAATCATGTTCAGCTTCACACACACTCATACTCACACACACACACACACAAACTAACCCGACCCCCACACACACACACACACACACACACACACACACACACACACAAACTAACCCGACCCCCAAACCGACCCATCACACACACACACACACACACACACACACACAAACACACAAACTAATCCGACCCCCAAACCTACCCATCACACACACACACACACACACACATCTGCCCTTATTGTGGTTATTGTTAGAAGGTTTGACTGATAATGAGAATCGGCCTTTGAAAAAGTCCCTCACTATCGAACTCTTCTGGAGAATCATGAGCTCTGATGAAGGAAAATGGCGATTCATATCGAAGCGAGACATGAGTGGAAACTGCGTTAGAGTTTAATATGATGGAAAACTGACACGCAACCACTGAGTAATTGCTGACGTGCACAAACTCTCAGAAGCTGATTTCAGTCGAGTCAGCTTTATTTCTACAACGCTGGAAATCGATTACAGATCGATTCACAGTAATAAACAATCAATGATGAACAATGAAATCAAATCCACAAACTCTACAGAAGACAACAGAAGACAGTTGGGGATATTCAAATTAATTAACCAATCATACCATTGATCAGTCTTTTTTCCAGTAATAAACAAACATTGTTAAGTTGTTTTGATTGATACTGTGAAGCAGCTTTGATACAATCTGTATTGTGAAAAGCGCTATATAAATATATTTGACTTGACTTGACATTAGAGTCGTTATTCAGATCCAGTTCAGTTTTGTTTTCATCTGATAGTCAAAATCGATAAAGTTACTGAATATTAAGTGTCTTTTAAACTTCTGTTAGGGGATCTAGGGGAACTTTCAGAGTTCATGCGTGATTTATTTCTCTCCTGGCCTGTTTTCTTTCTCTTTCCAGGAACATTTAGATCTGAGTTTCTCTCTCCGGGGAGCAGGTAACGGGAAAGGCCAAAAACCTGGAGCGGATGTTCCTGAAACTCAACTCCACAGTACAGTAGAACCCGAGGTACTTTCTCAAACACTTCTGAGATTTATCACTTTGACATCATTCAAAGGGAAAACAAGATGATTTTTAAAGGGATAGAAAATTAGCCCATGATTTACTCACCCTGAAGCCATCCTAGGTGTATCTGACATTCTTCTCTCATACGAACACAATCACAGTTATATTAAACATGTCCTGGCTCTTCCAAGCTTTATAATGGCAGTGAATGGGTGTATGTCTTTGGAAGTCCATAAAAGTGCATCTAACCATCATAAAAGTGCATCTATCCATGATAAAAGTGCATCTATCCATGATAAAAGTGCATCTATCCATCATAAAAGTGCATCTATCCATCATAAAAGTGCATCTATCCATCATAAAAGTGCATCTATCCATCATAAAAGTGCATCTGTCCATCATAAAAGTGCATCTATCCATCATAAAACTGCATCTATCATCATAAAAGTGCATCTGTCAATCATAAAAGTGCATCTGTCCATCATAAAAGTGCATCTGTCCATCATAAAAGTGCATCTGTCCATCATTAAAGTGCATCTGTCATCATAAAAGTGCATCTATCATCATAAAAGTGCATCTGTCCATCATAAAAGTGCATCTGTCCATCATAAAAGTGCATCTATCATCATAAAAGTGCATCTATCCATCATAAAAGTGCATCTATCATCATAAAAGTGCATCTGTCCATCATAAAAGTGCATCTATCATCATAAAAGTGCATCTGTCCATCATAAAAGTGCATCTGTCCATCATAAAAGTGCATCTGTCCATCATAAAAGTGCATCTGTCCATCATAAAAGTGCATCTATCATCATAAAAGTGCATCTGTCCATCATAAAAGTGCATCTATCATCATAAAAGTGCATCTGTCCATCATAAAAGTGCATCTATCATCATAAAAGTGCATCTGTCCATCATAAAAGTGCATCTGTCCATCATAAAACTGCATCTATCATCATAAAAGTGCATCTGTCAATCATAAAAGTGCATCTGTCCATCATAAAAGTGCATCTGTCCATCATAAAAGTGCATCTGTCCATCATAAAAGTGCATCTATCATCATAAAAGTGCATCTGTCCATCATAAAAGTGCATCTGTCCATCATAAAAGTGCATCTATCCATCATAAAAGTGCATCTGTCCATCATAAAAGTGCATCTGTCCATCATAAAAGTGCATCTGTCCATCATAAAAGTGCATCTGTCCATCATAAAAGTGCATCTATCATCATAAAAGTGCATCTGTCCATCATAAAAGTGCATCTATCATCATAAAAGTGCATCTATCCATCATAAAAGTGCATCTATCCATCATAAAAGTGCATCTGTCCATCATAAAAGTGCATCTGTCCATCATAAAAGTGCATCTGTCCATCATAAAAGTGCATCTGTCCATCATAAAAGTGCATCTATCCATCATAAAAGTGCATCTGTCCATCATAAAAGTGCATCTGTCCATCATAAAAGTGCATCTGTCCATCATTAAAGTGCATCTGTCCATCATAAAAGTGCATCTGTCCATCATAAAAGTGCATCTGTCCATCATAAAAGTGCATCTATCCATCATTAAAGTGCATCTATCATCATAAAAGTGCATCTATCCATCATAAAAGTGCATCTGTCCATCATAAAAGTGCATCTGTCCATCATAAAAGTGCATCTATCCATCATAAAAGTGCATCTGTCCATCATAAAAGTGCATCTGTCCATCATTAAAGTGCATCTGTCCATCATAAAAGTGCATCTGTCCATCATAAAAGTGCATCTGTCCATCATAAAAGTGCATCTGTCCATCATAAAAGTGCATCTATCCATCATAAAAGTGCATCTGTCCATCATAAAAGTGCATCTGTCCATCATAAAAGTGCATCTGTCCATCATTAAAGTGCATCTGTCCATCATAAAAGTGCATCTATCCATCATAAAAGTGCATCTATCATCATAAAAGTGCATCTGTCCATCATAAAAGTGCATCTATCCATCATAAAAGTGCATCTATCCATCATTAAAGTGCATCTGTCCATCATAAAAGTGCATCTGTCCATCATAGAAGTGCATCTGTCCATCATAAAAGTGCATCTGTCCATCATAAAAGTACATCTATCCATCATAAAAGTGCATCTGTCCATCATAAAAGTGCATCTGTCCATCATAGAAGTGCATCTGTCCATCATAAAAGTGCATCTGTCCATCATAAAAGTACATCTATCCATCATAAAAGTGCATCTATCCATCATTAAAGTGCATCTGTCCATCATAAAAGTGCATCTATCCATCATAAAAGTGCATCTATCCATCATAAAAGTGCATCTGTCCATCATAAAAGTGCATCTGTCCATCATAAAAGTGCATCTATCCATCATAAAAGTGCATCTGTCCATCATAAAAGTGCATCTATCCATCATAAAAGTGCATCTGTCCATCATAAAAGTGCATCTGTCCATCATTAAAGTGCATCTATCATCATAAAAGTGCATCTATCCATCATAAAAGTGCATCTGTCCATCATAAAAGTGCATCTGTCCATCATAAAAGTGCATCTATCCATCATAAAAGTGCATCTGTCGATCATAAAAGTGCATCTATCCATCATAAAAGTGCATCGGTCCATCATAAAAGTGCATCTATCCATCGTAAAAGTGCATCTGTCCATCATAAAAGTGCATCTATCCATCATAAAAGTGCATCTGTCCATCATAAAAGTGCATCTGTCCATCATAAAAGTGCATCTATCCATCATAAAAGTGCATCTGTCCATCATAAAAGTGCATCTATCCATCATAAAAGTGCATCTATCCATCATAAAAGTGCATCTGTCCATCATAAAAGTTCATCTGTCCATCATAAAAGTGCATCTGTCCATCATAAAAGTGCATCTATCCATCATTAAAGTGCATCTGTCCATCATAAAGGTGCATCTATCCATCATAAAAGTGCATCTATCATCATAAAAGTGCATCTGTCCATCATAAAAGTGCATCTGTCCATCATAAAAGTGCATCTATCATCATAAAAGTGCATCTGTCCATCATAAAAGTGCATCTGTCCATCATAAAAGTGCATCTATCATCATAAAAGTGCATCTGTCCATCATAAAAGTGCATCTGTCCATCATAAAAGTGCATCTATCCATCATAAAAGTGCATCTGTCCATCATAAAAGTGCATCTATCCATCATAAAAGTGCATCTGTCCATCATAAAAGTGCATCTATCCATCATTAAAGTGCATCTATCATCATAAAAGTGCATCTATCCATCATAAAAGTGCATCTGTCCATCATAAAAGTGCATCTATCCATCATAAAAGTGCATCTGTCCATCATAAAAGTGCATCTGTCCATCATAAAAGTGCATCTATCCATCATAAAAGTGCATCTGTCCATCATAAAAGTGCATCTATCCATCATAAAAGTGCATCTGTCCATCATAAAAGTGCATCTATCCATCATTAAAGTGCAACTGTCCATCATAAAAGTGCATCTATCCATCATAAAAGTGCATCTATCCATCATAAAAGTGCATCTGTCCATCATAAAAGTGCATCTATCCATCATAAAAGTGCATCTATCCATCATAAAAGTGCATCTGTCCATCATAAAAGTGCATCTGTCCATCATAAAAGTGCATCTATCCATCATAAAAGTGCATCTGTCCATCATAAAAGTGCATCTGTCCATCATAAAAGTGCATCTATCCATCATAAAAGTGCATCTGTCCATCATAAAAGTGCATCTATCCATCATAAAAGTGCATCTGTCCATCATAAAAGTGCATCTATCCATCATTAAAGTGCAACTGTCCATCATAAAAGTGCATCTATCCATCATAAAAGTGCATCTATCCATCATAAAAGTGCATCTGTCCATCATAAAAGTGCATCTATCCATCATAAAAGTGCATCTATCCATCATAAAAGTGCATCTGTCAATCATAAAAGTGCATCTATCCATCATAAAAGTGCATCTGTCCATCATAAAAGTGCATCTGTCCATCATAAAAGTGCATCTGTCCATCATAAAAGTGCATCTATCATCATAAAAGTGCATCTGTCCATCATAAAAGTGCATCTGTCCATCATAAAAGTGCATCTATCATCATAAAAGTGCATCTATCATCATAAAAGTGCATCTGTCCATCATAAAAGTGCATCTATCATCATAAAAGTGCATCTGTCCATCATAAGTGCATCTGTCCATCATAAAAGTGCATCTATCCATCATAAAAGTGCATCTATCATCATAAAAGTGCATCTATCATCATAAAAGTGCATCTGTCCATCATAAAAGTGCATCTGTCCATCATAAAAGTGCATCTGTCCATCATAAAAGTGCATCTATCATCATAAAAGTGCATCTGTCCATCATAAAAGTACATCTATCCGTCATAAAAGTGCATCTGTCCATCATAAAAGTGCATCTGTACATCATAAAAGTGCATCTGTCCATCATAAAAGTGCATCTATCATCATAAAAGTGCATCTGTCCATCATAAAAGTGCATCTATCATCATAAAAGTGCATCTGTCCATCATAAAAGTGCATCTGTCCATCATAAAAGTGCATCTGTCCATCATAAAAGTGCATCTATCCATCATAAAAGTGCATCTGTCCATCATAAAAGTGCATCTGTCCATCATAAAAGTGCATCTATCCATCATAAAAGTGCATCTGTCCATCATAAAAGTGCATCTATCCATCATAAAAGTGCATCTGTCCATCATAAAAATGCATCTATCCATCATTAAAGTGCAACTGTCCATCATAAAAGTGCATCTATCCATCATAAAAGTGCATCTATCCATCATAAAAGTGCATCTGTCCATCATAAAAGTGCATCTATCCATCATAAAAGTGCATCTATCCATCATAAAAGTGCATCTGTCCATCATAAAAGTGCATCTGTCCATCATAAAAGTGCATCTATCCATCATAAAAGTGCATCTGTCCATCATAAAAGTGCATCTGTCCATCATAAAAGTGCATCTATCCATCATAAAAGTGCATCTGTCCATCATAAAAGTGCATCTATCCATCATAAAAGTGCATCTGTCCATCATAAAAGTGCATCTATCCATCATTAAAGTGCAACTGTCCATCATAAAAGTGCATCTATCCATCATAAAAGTGCATCTATCCATCATAAAAGTGCATCTGTCCATCATAAAAGTGCATCTATCCATCATAAAAGTGCATCTATCCATCATAAAAGTGCATCTGTCAATCATAAAAGTGCATCTATCCATCATAAAAGTGCATCTGTCCATCATAAAAGTGCATCTGTCCATCATAAAAGTGCATCTGTCCATCATAAAAGTGCATCTATCATCATAAAAGTGCATCTGTCCATCATAAAAGTGCATCTGTCCATCATAAAAGTGCATCTATCATCATAAAAGTGCATCTGTCCATCATAAAAGTGCATCTGTCCATCATAAAAGTGCATCTATCATCATAAAAGTGCATCTGTCCATCATAAAAGTGCATCTGTCCATCATAAAAGTGCATCTATCATCATAAAAGTGCATCTGTCCATCATAAAAGTGCATCTGTCCATCATAAAAGTGCATCTATCCATCATAAAAGTGCATCTATCATCATAAAAGTGCATCTATCATCATAAAAGTGCATCTGTCCATCATAAAAGTGCATCTGTCCATCATAAAAGTGCATCTGTCCATCATAAAAGTGCATCTATCATCATAAAAGTGCATCTGTCCATCATAAAAGTACATCTATCCGTCATAAAAGTGCATCTGTCCATCATAAAAGTGCATCTGTACATCATAAAAGTGCATCTGTCCATCATAAAAGTGCATCTATCATCATAAAAGTGCATCTGTCCATCATAAAAGTGCATCTGTCCATCATAAAAGTGCATCTATCCATCATAAAAGTGCATCTGTCCATCATAAAAGTGCATCTATCCATCATTAAAGTGCATCTATCATCATTAAAGTGCATCTATCCATCATTAAAGTGCATCTGTCCATCATAAAAGTGCATCTATCCATCATAAAAGTGCATCTATCCATCATTAAAGTGCATCTGTCCATCATAAAAGTGCATCTGTCCATCATAAAAGTGCATCTGTCCATCATAAAAGTGCATCTATCCATCATAAAAGTGCATCTGTCCATCATAAAAGTGCATCTATCCATCATAAAAGTGCATCTGTCCATCATTAAAGTGCATCTGTCCATCATAAAAGTGCATCTGTCCATCATAAAAGTGCATCTGTCCATCATAAAAGTGCATCTATCCATCATAAAAGTGCATCTGTCCATCATAAAAGTGCATCTATCCATCATAAAAGTGCATCTGTCCATCATAAAAGTGCATCTGTCCATCATAAAAGTGCATCTATCCATCATAAAAGTGCATCTGTCCATCATAAAAGTGCATCTGTCCATCATAAAAGTGCATCTATCCATCATTAAAGTGCATCTATCATCATAAAAGTGCATCTATCCATCATAAAAGTGCATCTATCCATCATTAAAGTGCATCTGTCCATCATAAAAGTGCATCTATCCATCATAAAAGTGCATCTATCCATCATTAAAGTGCATCTGTCCATCATAAAAGTGCATCTGTCCATCATAAAAGTGCATCTGTCCATCATAAAAGTGCATCTATCCATCATAAAAGTGCATCTGTCCATCATAAAAGTGCATCTATCCATCATAAAAGTGCATCTGTCCATCATAAAAGTGCATCTATCATCATAAAAGTGCATCCATCCATCATAAAAGTGCATCTGTCCATCATAAAAGTGCATCTGTCCATCATAAAAGTGCATCTGTCCATCATAAAAGTGCATCTGTCCATCATAAAAGTGAATCTATCCATCATAAAAGTGCATCTGTCCATCATAAAAGTGCATCTGTCCATCATAAAAGTGCATCTGTCCATCATTAAAGTGCATCTGTCCATCATAAAAGTGCATCTATCCATCATAAAAGTGCATCTATCCATCATAAAAGTGCATCTGTCCATCATAAAAGTGCATCTATCCATCATAAAAGTGCATCTATCCATCATTAAAGTGCATCTGTCCATCATAAAAGTGCATCTGTCCATCATAGAAGTGCATCTGTCCATCATAAAAGTGCATCTATCCACCATAAAAAAGTGCATCTATCCATCATAAAAGTGCATCTGTCCATCGTAAAAGTGCATCTGTCCATCATTAAAGTGCATCTATCATCATAAAAGTGCATCTATCCATCATAAAAGTGCATCTGTCCATCATAAAAGTGCATCTGTCCATCATAAAAGTGCATCTATCCATCATAAAAGTGCATCTATCCATCATAAAAGTGCATCTGTCCATCATAAAAGTGCATCTGTCCATCATAAAAGTGCATCTGTCCATCATAAAAGTGCATCTGTCCATCATAAAAGTGCATCTATCCATCATAAAAGTGCATCTGTCCATCATAAAAGTGCATCTATCCATCATTAAAGTGCATCTGTCCATCATAAAAGTGCATCTATCCATCATAAAAGTGCATCTATCATCATAAAAGTGCATCTGTCCATCATAAAAGTGCATCTATCCATCATAAAAGTGCATCTGTCCATCATAAAAGTGCATCTGTCCATCATAAAAGTGCATCTATCCATCATTAAAGTGCATCTGTCCATCATAAAAGTGCATCTATCCATCATAAAAGTGCATCTATCATCATAAAAGTGCATCTGTCCATCATAAAAGTGCATCTATCCATCATAAAAGTGCATCTATCCATCATAAAAGTGCATCTGTCCATCATAAAAGTGCATCTGTCCATCATAAAAGTGCATCTATCCATCATTAAAGTGCATCTGTCCATCATAAAAGTGCATCTATCATCATAAAAGTGCATCTGTCCATCATAAAAGTGCATCTGTCCATCATAAAAGTGCATCTATCATCATAAAAGTGCATCTATCCATCATAAAAGTGCATCTATCATCATAAAAGTGCATCTGTCCATCATAAAAGTGCATCTATCCATCATAAAAGTGCATCTATTCATCATAAAAGTGCATCTATCCATCATAAAAGTGCATCTATCCATCATAAAAGTGCATCTGTCCATCATAAAAGTGCATCTGTCCATCATAAAAGTGCATCTATCCATCATTAAAGTGCATCTGTCCATCATAAAAGTGCATCTATCATCATAAAAGTGCATCTGTCCATCATAAAAGTGCATCTGTCCATCATAAAAGTGCATCTATCATCATAAAAGTGCATCTATCCATCATAAAAGTGCATCTATCATCATAAAAGTGCATCTGTCCATCATAAAAGTGCATCTATCCATCATTAAAGTGCATCTGTCCATCATAAAAGTGCATCTATCATCATAAAAGTGCATCTGTCCATCATAAAAGTGCATCTATCATCATAAAAGTGCATCTGTCCATCATAAAACTGCATAAAGGCATAAAGGTTAATAAAGGCCTTCTGGAGTGAAGCAATGCGTTTGTGTAAGAAAAATATCCATATTTAACACTTAGGGCTGTGAATCTTTGGGTAGGCAGCGAATCGATTCGATTCACAATTCATAGGTTTTCGATTCGATTCAAGAACGATTTTTGCAAATTCAGAAAGATTCGATTCAATGCGATTCACATTAAAATTCGATTTAGTCATTCACTGCCATTATAAAGCTTGGAAGAGCCAGGACATGTTTAATATAACTGTGATTGTGTTCGTCTGACAGAAGAATGTCAGATACACCTAGGATGAGTTCAGGGAGAGTAAATCATGGGCTAATATCAATTTTTGGGTGAACTATCCCTTTAACTCACTTCATTTGAATAATTAAGATTTAATATCTTCAGTCATTTAGCTTCTCCAGTAAATGTATCCTGATTTAAGAATCTTTAGATATTTGTGCTGGAAAACAAGTGTGGCATAAACATCAGTTCCTTAAAAACACTTGGCATTTGACTCTTATAAGCGGATCGGCGTTCAGTAAGCCGAGCGCAGTCTTTGTTCATGTTTACAGGATTGCAGTTTCAGGGCTGCGGGGAGAATCTGTGTGTGTGTGTGTGTGTGTGTGTGTGTGTGTGTGTGTGTGTGTGTGTGTGTGTGTGTGTGTGTGTGTGTGTGTGTGTGTGTGTGTGTGTGTGTGAAACACTCGCTGACTCTCGTGACTCTCATTCTGCTTTGATCGTCGGCATCAAATATCCGCTTACAGTTTCCTTCAGCATGATGAACACGACAGACAGTGGAATGTGATCATGTGATCCTTTTCTTGAGTTATTTAGACCAGTGGTTCTCAACTCCAGTCCTCGGGACCCACTGCTCTGCACATTTTGTATGTCTCTCTTATCTGACACACTCAGTTCAGATCATAGAGTCTCTCCTAACGAGCTGATGATCTGAATCAGGTGTGTTAAATAAGCAGACATACAAAATGTGCAGAGCAGTGGGTCCCGAGGACTTGAGTTGAGAACCATTGATTTAGACAAGAGTAATAAACATTCAGACTGAACAAATCCTCCTCTTTGTGTGTGTGTGTGTGTGTGTGTGTGTGTGTGTGTGTGTGTGTGTGTGTGTGTGTGTGTGTGTGTGTGTGTGTGTGAGGGTAGCATGTACAAAGTGAACAGCAACGGTCCTAGTACTGAGCCTTGTGGTACGCCATACTGAACTTGTGACAGATAAGACATCTCTTCATTTACTGCTACAAACTGATAACGGTCAGATAAGTATGATTTAAACCATGCTA
>JAPDVR010000024.1:35187426-35242426 GCA_026230005.1 Gila orcuttii
ACAGCAGCGGGTCTTTGAGAACTCGGTGTTCCATGTTTGTGTCGGGTCATTTCCTGTAGCGCTACTTCCTGTTTGAACAGATGATGTCATTGTGCTGGAGTCCTGCGCGTCTCTAATTAGTCTGCCTTCATTGTTCTAATTATTGATTATTCATGCTGCTTTAATAAGCTTATAAAACACCTAAACATTCTTAAACCAAGACACATTTAGTTCAGCAGCAAAATGACTTTAGACTTTATTAAGTCTGGTTTAAAACAAACAAAAAATAAATAATTGGGTCAAAAATAAATATAAAATAAATAACTGCCAATTGGGTCAGAAAAATAATCTTAATTCAAAGGGAAAAAAATTTTCTGCCCCCACTACCAGATATTTGTTCTTGTTTTAAGCACAAACTCACTTAATTTTAATAATTAAAACTTAATATATTCCGTCATTTTGCTCCTCCAGTAAATATATCTTGATTTAAGAATGTTTAGATATTCGTGCTGGAAAATAAGGCTACAATATTGAGGAAGAAGCTCATTTTATGCGGTCCAGACCACATGTGAGATTCCTAACACGTCTAAATACAAATTTGAATATTGTGTAATATTACCCAGTAGTTTGCGCAAACCTAAAAGTGATGTCAGCAAGATAGAGCATTTCCTTTTCAGTTTATCATGCAAACTACTTCTGGTATTTTATATTGATGTGTATCACGATGATGATGATGATTTTGACCTAAAATGGTAATGTTGAAGTAGTGAGGAGGAACACACACCGCAGACGCAAATAACAGAGACCTTTTATTTAGGAAAATACTTCATAAATAGATTTACACAGTAGTTGTGGTACAGTTCCTTCATATAGTAGTGGCAGCTCATACATGACGTGTGTGTGACTGTGGGTTTGGTCATGTGTGTGTATCTGGAAAGCAGAAGGTCTGTGACTCAGACTGATAGGAGGAAGCTCCTTTTATTATCGTGTCAAACAAGCCTCTATTAATATCTGTGGTGATGATGTGCGCTTCCCTCAACCGGGATCTCCTGTCTATCTTTATCCTCGCTCATGATATACACACCAGGGTCGAACTTATTCCAGGCTGGAAAATCTAAAAAAAGACCAAACAAACATTGTGGTTTGTGTGTGTGTTTATGTGCAGAGCTAAACTTGATCACCAGTCAAACACGATTCAGTGTTTCTGAGGTTGAATAAATCATCGGCTCCAGGATAGGAAACTGAGCTCAACAACAGGAAAGTGGTGCAGGTGTTCCAGTAAAACGCTTCCTCTGTCCGATGACATTCCTTCGGCTAATGCACAACATGCATATTGAAAACAAGCTCTAGATCTCTCTGTCCAGTGAATCTAGTGTTTGCACCATGTTTTGCATTAGTCAAGGGCGGTTTTGCAATATGCAAACATATCGCAGGTACATTTCACTCCAATACTCACAAATCACAGTCATTAAAGTGCATGCACTATACATCAGAAAGTGTAGTGTTGCTGCGACTCGTGCAGTTTGAGTCTGGTTTTAAATGTAAGAGTTGTCATGTTTACACAGTGTAAAAAGTGTTCAGTTCACTTGCTTAATCATTTTAAGGCAACGGGTTTCCTCAATTTTTTTAATTAAACAAACTTAATTCCTAATTAATAAATAACTTGCAATTTCACTTAATTTTTTCGATTAAGCATGACGTTTATTCACTTAATAATTTTAAGGCAATGGGTTTCCTCAATTTTTTTTTAAGTTAAGTCAACTAATCACTTTTTACAGTGAATGTTTCGTGTATTTATGGTGGTGTATTTCACACTGAATTTGTTCCAGATCACCCACGCATCACATACTGAAACCCGGTGTCATGCATGCGGCACTAGTCAGGTGAGAACGCTCTGGTTTCTTTTCCTTCTTTCGTCTTCAGATTCAAGCTTTGATGCCTCTTTTGAATCTATTCCTCTTTGAGTGACAGAGCTTTAATGTGACGGCCAACACCAGCGCCATTCCCAGTACGAGCACCACAATCACGCTAATCCACAACACTTTCCCATCGGCAGACTCGCAGTGCTCCGGCTTCACGGCGCTCACGCTGATCTCCACGCTCTCCGAGTCTCGGGAATACCAACACGTCGCTCCGGAGAGATCCGGCACCGTGAGTCTCTCCTGCCGGAGAAGCGTGAGGAGATGCGGGTTCATGCAACAGCTCAACGGGTTCGATCCCACATATAAAGTTCGGAGCGTTTCTTGCAGTGTTACTTCATGAAGCGTTACTAAACTGTTGTTTTGCAGGTTTAATGACTCGAGGGAGGAATCCCCGCTCCATAGGGAGACTCCCGTGAGCCGGTTCACCGACAAATCCAAGGATTTTAGATTCGGGAAAAGAGTGAAATCAATTGTTAGGGATTGAAGTTGGTTTCCCTTTAGAGAGAGATGGGAAAGAGATGCTTCCAGACCGGAGAACGACGACGGGATAATGTCAACGCCGGGATTCTGGGATAAATCCAGGATTAGCAACGGGCTTCCATGGAACGATCCTGGTGGAACCGAAAACAACCCGTTTTCCGAAAGGTACAGATACCTTAGAGTCGGGATTGAGGAGAGTTGGACGCAGCCAAAACTCGGATTTTCCAAAGGAGAACAAATGCTGAGCTGGTTCTGCTGAAGATGAAGGCTTTGGATGTTGGGAAGCTTGAGGAAAATCCCGGCGTCTAACGTTTGGAGAGCGTTTCCCTCGAGGTGGAGTTCGTGTAACGCGGCCAGCGCATTCAGTCCGAAGGAAAGGTTCTGGAGATTGTTGGAGCTGATGTCTAGTGTCTCTAAAGAGTTCAGACTGTCGTCCACAATGAAGCTTTCTAAACAGTTATTGCTGATGTTTAGGGTTTCCAGCGCCGTCATACTGGTGAAGAACGAGGGAGGAACCGCTTTGAGCTGGTTGAAGCTCAAGTCCAAGTAAAGCAAGCTGGAAAAATCCTGGTGCCTTTTATTGACACACAATGAAAGAGGTTTATCAGGATCAGTCAATAGATATCCACTATCCTTCAGGTTCTCCAGCTCTTCTAATGGACCGGAGCAATTTACACTCCTTAAGAGGTTTCTAGACAAGTCCAGGTATATAAGCTTGTTCCTTTGGGGAAGGACGGGGAAGTAGAGGATTTTGTTTTCTCTCAAGTCCAGATCCTGAAGCTCAAACTCCTGGTCCGATTCATCCGCCTGGAAGTTAGTCAAGCTGTTTTTGCTCAGGTTCAACGTTTTGAGCTGAACGAGGTTGAAATCTGTAATGCATGAGATGGAGTTCATAGACAGATCGAGATCGGAGAGTCCCGTCAACGACTCGAATGTGCCTTCCTCGATCTCTATGATTACGTTGTTGTGTAAGTCGATGTTTTTTAAAGCTCGAGATCCGTTGAATGTGGATCGGCCTATCTTGGTGATGCTGTTCCCATCCAAAGAGAGGTTGGTGAGAACCGGGGCGTCGTTTAGGAAGAAGTCGCTCATATCCGTGAACAACCCGTTTCCCGATAGATCCAGTCGGCGCACAGATGTGAGCGTCCCGACGTGTGTTTTCAGAGACGCGTAAAGATCCAGGGAGTTTTCCGACAGATCCAGCTCCTCCAGAAGGCTCGTGTCTTGGAAGAGTCCCGGTTGGATGAACTGGATCTTGTTTCCGTGAAGGTTGAGATGTCGGATGGTGGAGGAGGACGGCAGGTCTCGGTCCGTGAGGTTCTGGAGGAGGTTTCGGGACAGATCGAGCCGGTGGATGGTATCCGGGATTTGCTTCGGGATCCGTCTAAGGTTCAGATTGCTGCAGTCGAGATCCTCCTGGAGCTGAAGAAGAAACAGTGCTATTAGGCAACATCAGGGTTTTTTCATAGGGGTGGCTCACATTTATTTGTGCATTAAAGGGGTCATCGGATGCCCATTTTCTATAAGTTGTATGATTCTTTAGGGTCTTCATTTAAAGTTTGTAACATACTTTGGTTAAAATTCCTCAATGGTTGTGTAAAACAACACCCTTTTACCTCCTCAAAAACAGCTGTTCACAGCGACCCGTTTCAGTGCATGTCTCTTTAAATGATAATGAGGACAGTCTGCAAACGGCTTAGGATGGAAATATGCTAATACAAGTAATATGCTAATACGGGTAATATGCTAATACGAGTAATATGCTAATACGGGTAATATGCTAATACAGACCGTCAGTGGTCGTGGGCGGAGCATGAGCATTATGACATCATGTTGCTCAAAAAAATCCAAACGCTCGATTATTGAGAGTGTTTAGACTTTTTGAGGATTTAAAAAAACAGTGAATGGATTTTTTTCATTGTGTGGTGGTTGTGTCCACACACTGCAAACACACATTTAAATGCAAACACCATATAAAAGTGAATTTTGCATCCGATAACCCCTTTAAAAAATGGCATCAGTTTGTGCCTCATAGGCTATAGTGATCTCAACCATAGCAGAATATTTTAGTCCAGAGACATGTGACGCTTATATAATGAATACGTGTATGCATGCAGTTTTGACACAGCTTTAATCGTCTTTTTGATTATTTCATGAGAACTACAGCTCCGCCCCTCGTCAACATTACACTACAAAAAAATGCTTTTCTTACTTAGTATTTTTGTCTAGTTTCCAGTCCAAATATCTTAAAATACTTAAATAAAGATGCATTTACTATACGAGTAAAATGCCATAAGATATTATGTCTTGTTTTCTGGGGAAATAAATCAAAATTAAGAGAGTTGTTGCTTAAAGAAAGTGTAAATTAATTAATTAATTAATTAATTAAAACAGAAACAAGATATTTTTTCTTACCCCATTGGCAGATCATTTTACTTGTTTTAAGCAACAACTCTCTTAATTTTTATTTATTTCCCCAGAAAACGAGAAATAACATCTCAGGGAATTTTCGTACTTTAGTAAATGCATCCTAATTTAGGAATTTTTACATATTTGGACTGGAAACTAGACAAAACATTTTTTTGCATTCCGTGTTTCCTGGAATATTTCAACACAATGGAGCAGTTTTTTGCGTGACATGAACGCTATCTCTATCAGCCGGGCTCTTCAGACGGCAGTTTCAGGGTTTTCCCTCGTCTCTGGGACTAACCCTACATTTCGACGAGATCGACGAGAGGATGGAGACATAATGGAGTGTGATGTGTTTCATCCTACACACACTTCCTCACTGATGTCCAATCCCAGATTTCCTGAACTCATCCTGAACTCTCTAACCTGGAGTGATCAGTTCATCAGAAGTGACTGGATGTTTCTCCATAATAAAACTCATTAAAAGTGAATACAGTGAAACCAAAAATTATTCAGACACCAGATATAATTGTTGATATTTTTTCACTAGTGTGTGCAGGACACTATAGTTCACTTATGTAAGTGAGGAGAGCAAAATAAAGTAAACTGTGACATATTATACCCACAAATTCTTCATACCGTGACTATTTACATACCGTAAAAATGTGAAAAAAATTGGGACCAAAAATGATTGGGACACTTTGAGCTGATCATGTTTTGCTGAAGTGTTTTTTCTTTAATAACTAATGCACCTTTTTACACCACAGACTGAACAAAATTAAGCATTGCTTGGTAATCGGTTGAGCTAAACTGGTATTATCTAATTGTGTAGTTAAATTTAACAGCTGACAGATATTCAACATAATTCATGTGTGAGAGTCTAACAGAAGGACGGACAAAACCAGTGAAATATCAACTGATTTAATAACTCTGAGTTCGTCATATTTTATATCCATTTTCTAAACTATAGCGAATAAACTGTGATAATGTGAGAAATGTTGAAAGTGTCTGAATAAGTTTTGGTTTGACTGTATATTAAATTAAAGCTGAAGCGTCTTCTAAACGAGCGAGTCACCAGTTGTCATGAAGATTTATAAAATGATTATAGATTTAATGAGAATCCTCTTCCTCAGTGTTTCTGTCGTGTTTTCCAGCACAAATATCTCAAGACTCTTAAATCAGGATACATTAACGGGAGAAGCAGCAAAATGACTGAAGATATTAAGTCTTGTTTATGAAAAATGCATCAAAATGAAGGGAGTTTGTGCTTAAAACATTAAAAAGTCAGAAAAATAAATAATTGTTTTCTCTTTGAATTAAGATTATTTTTCTGACTCCACAGATATTATATATAAGCATAAATTCATGTCATTTTGATCATATTTATTCAGTAAACAAGACTTAATATCTTCACTCATTTTGTTTCTCCACACTGAAAAAAAAAACAATGTCAAATTTACTTCATTTTTCTTTCGCAAGTTTTTGTATGCAGATTTCTAAAGTAATTTCACAAATGGAATTAAGTAAACTCTATTTAACTAAGTGAAGTAAAATTAACAAAGAAAATAAGTAACTTTAACTTGTCCAGTAAAAGGTTGAGTAATTTCTAGTTGAAGTTTCCTTTGCAAAACTTTTAAAACAATATCTTCTTTTCTCTTTGAATTATGATAATTAATAACACTTTACAGTAAGGTTCATTAGTTAACATTAGAAAATGTATTTACTAACATGAACTGAAAATGAGCAACACATTTATTACTGTATCTGTTAATCTTTAACATTCGTTCATAAAAATACAGCTGTTCATTGTTTGTTCATGTTAGTTCTCAGTGAATTAACTAATGTTAACTAATACAACCTTTGATTTTAATAATGTATTAGTAAATGTTAAAATTAAGATTAACAAATGCTGAAGTATTGTTCATTCTTAGTTCATGTTTACTAAAGTAGTTAACTAATGTTAACTAATGAATCTTATTGTCAAGTGTTACCAGATCATTGTTCTGACTCTATTGGCTGATATTTGTTCTTAAAGTTTTAAGCACTTCATTTTGATGCATTTTTTAGAATGCAAGACTTTCCGTTTAACTTAAGTATGTTTTGATATTTGTACTAAAAAATTACAAAAATGCAAAGTTATAAAATAATTTTCTGCTGTGCAAGACTTGCCACCGCTCTGAAACTCAACAGAAGACGCATCTATCTCTTTAAAACTCAGTCAATTTATTCTATTTGAGACAAACAATTGAGATCTCAGTGTTTGTTTCTGTCCTACATGTTGACATTTTCGTCTATGAACAAAGTCAGTTTCACTCAACAACTGAAGCACAAACACCTGATCAGTTTCTCTGCACAGAAATTCAGTTCAGTCAGAGTTTTAATTCAGTGAAGTGGAGTCACTCACCGCTCGACAGGCCGGAGCTCCTGGACGTCTGAAGGCCGAGACCGGCTGGAGCACGAGCATCAGTATCCACACACACGCACCCATGATGCTACACACACACACACACACACACACACACACACAGATGAAGCAGAGAATGAGCACAGACACAGCCATGACATCACACTGAGCCACGTCACAGCTTCTGTTTTTAACTCAGATGATGTGGAAACACATGCGTCACTGTCTCAAACATGATCGAGTTTCTGCTCAGATATTTGACTTGAACTGAAACACCCACATGTTGAAAACAGCAGAAATATATTAAAGGTTAATCATCGTTTCCACATTATGTGTTGAATATATATCAGAGAATGATGTTTCAGAAGGAGTGATTACTCATCCTGCGCCAATCAAAGACGAGAAGAACCGCAAGATCAGAAAACAAAACATTAGTCTGATTCTCAAGCCAACTCAGCTCTATTTCTACAGCACTTTATACAGTAGAGGAGAACAATAGACATTATTCAGATCAATTCAGTTCAATAATTGTGTAAAGATCATCAATTTTGAAACAAGTTCAATTTCAGCTATAAAGTAGAATGCAAAACAAACTTATGTTTCTACTCGAGTGCTTTCGTCTGGTGTTCCAGAACACACGTATAAACATTGATAAATCAAGATACATTTGCTGGAGGAGCAAAATGACTGAATATTAAGTCTTGTTTACTGAAAAATTTATCAAAATTAATTGAGTTTGTGCTTAAAAACAGAACAAATATCTGCCAATGGTGTCAGAAATATAAACTTAATTCAAAAGAGATAATAAGATTATTTTGCCGACCTCTTTGGCAGATATTTGTTCTGTTTTAAGCACAAACTAAACTGATACATTATTTTTTTGCAGTGTAATATCATTTATTCAGTCCAATAACTTCAATCATGAAACATCAGCTGTAGTGTGGTTATGTGTGTCATCTCAGTAGTGTTACCTCAGTAGTGTGTTACCTCAGAAGTGTGTTACCTCAGAAGTGTGTTACCCCAGTAGTGTTACCTCAGAAGTGTTACCTCAGTAGTGTGTTACCTCAGACGTGTGTTACCTCAGTAGTGTGTTACCTCAGTAGTGTGTTACCCCAGTAGTGTTACCTGAGTAGTGTGTTACCTCAGTAGTGTGTTACCTCAGTAGTGTGTTACCTCAGTAGTGTGTTACCTCAGAAGTGTGTTACCCCAGTAGTGTGTTACCTCAGAAGTGTGTTACCCCAGTAGTGTGTTACCTCAGTAGTGTGTTACCCCAGTAGTGTTACCTGAGTAGTGTGTTACCTCAGTAGTGTGTTACCTCAGAAGTGTGTTACCCCAGTAGTGTGTTACCTCAGAAGTGTGTTACCCCAGTAGTGTGTTACCTCAGACGTGTGTTACCTCAGTAGTGTGTTACCTCAGTAGTGTGTTACCCCAGTAGTGTTACCTGAGTAGTGTGTTACCTCAGTAGTGTGTTACCTCAGAAGTGTGTTACCTCAGTAGTGTTACCTCAGTAGTGTGTTACCTCAGAAGTGTGTTACCTCAGAAGTGTGTTACCTCAGTAGTGTGTTACCTCAGTAGTGTGTTACCTCCGAAGTGTGTTACCTCAGTAGTGTTACCTCAGTAGTATGTTACCTCAGAAGTGTGTTACCTCAGTGGTGTGTTACCTCAGTAGTGTTACCCTAATAGTGTTACCTCAGAAGTGTTACCCCAGTAGTGTGTTACCTCAGACGTGTTACCTCAGTCCCATTACCCCAGTAGGGTGTGTGTGTGTGTGTGTGTGTGTGTGTTACCCCAGTAATGTGTGTTACGTCAGACACGTTACCCCAGTAGTGTGTGTTACCCCAATAGTGTGTTACCTCAGAAGTGTTACCCCAATAGTGTGTTACCTCAGAAGTGTTACCTCAGTAGTGTGTTACCTCAGACGTGTTACCCCAATAGTGTGTTACCCCAATAGTGTGTTACCTCAGTCGCATTACCCCAGTAGTATGTGTGTGTGTGTTACCCCAGTAATGTGTGTTACCTCAGACGTGTTACCCCAGTAGTGTGTGTTACCCCAGATGTGTTACCCCAGTAGTGTTTTACCTTAGTAGTGTGTTACCTCAGTACATTTACATTTACTCATTTAGCAGACACTTTTATCCAGTAGTGTTACCTCAGTAGTGTGTTACCTCAGTACATTTACATTTACTCATTTAGCAGACACTTTTATCCAGTAGTGTTACCTCAGTAGTGTGTTACCTCAGTAGTGTGTTACCTCAGTAGTGTGTTACCTCAGTAGCGTTATAGCGCAATATTAGTGTGTTACCTCAGTAGTGCATGTTACCTCTTCAGTGTTTTACCCTAGTAGTGTGTGACCTCAGAAGTGTGTTACCTCAGTAGTGTGTGACCTCAGAAGTGTGTTACCTCAGTAGTGTGTGTTGCCTCAGAAGTGTGTTGCTTCAGAAATGTGTTGCCTCAGTAGTGTTTTACCCCAGTAGTGTGTGTGTGTGTGACCACAGAAGTGTGTTTGCTCAATATTAGTGTGTGTGTGTGTGTGTGTGTTACCTCAGTAGTGTGCTTCTCCAGTGCTGTTCTCTCTCATGCTGCTCTCCTCAGTCTGGCTGAAGCTCAGGACTCTCTCTCTCTCTCTCTCTCTCTCTCTCTCTCTCTCTCTCTGCTCGATACACATCCTGTGAGAAGAATATCCTGCAAATATTCACTTGTTTTTTCCTTCTGCTCAAGCCTGGGATTGGTCAAATCTGACCGACCTCTCTCTCTCTCCCTCCCTCTCTCTCTCTCTCCCTCCCTCTCTCTCTCTCTCTCTCTCTCTCTCTCTCTCTCTCTCCCTCCCTCTCTCTCTCTCTCTCTCTCTCTCTCTCTGTTCCTAAAACATGTTAAACGCGGTTTGTAACTGTACTGTAAATTCGTAGTAAATGAACATGCCCCTCATTCGAACACTTTTATCTTCCACAACCCTCTCATGATATGTTATCTTTCATTTTATTTCTATTATAATTTCTATTTTGATTGCATTCATTTGTAATTGTAATATTTTTTAACTTTATTGTCTTTTTTTAGAGCTGCTTTACTGCATAATTAGAATTTCTAATATTTGATTGTTTTTGCATCATTGATTCTGTTATTTTCCTGAAGCTGTTTTGAAACTATTGTATAAAGCGCAATAGAAATAAAGCTGAAATCCAAGTTAACGTCGTTTAAAATAAACCTGTTGAGTAGTTAAAGCAAACTGCTGCGTCACTGTGTGTGTGTGTGTGTGTGTGTGTGTGTGTGTCTCATATAACCGTGTGTTCCCGCAGCATCTTCAGGGATTCCCGGGATTCATGCAGGATTCCCGCGGGAAAACTCTTGCTCTTTCCACAAGCGCTTTGCTTTTGGTTTTTAATTTCAGTTTTTCCCGTATAGTTCATCTTCTGTCGAGTCAAAGCAGAAAACAGCAACTCTGATTATTACATAAATTGTTTATGTGGGCTAATGCAAAAAACCCCACAAAAACACGATTGACATGTTTATAATAAGCAGGTGTGTGTATAATACACTAAATATAACTAATCCACTCATTGTCAACAGAACACGGATAAATAATATTTGATGATTTGCTAGCAAGAGAAAAAGTTAAATGAGAAAGATGGAGGGAAAAACGCATTAGTTGTGTGTGTGTGTGTGTGTGTCGGGTCGCGCCATTCGCTGACAGTGACAATGGCCACTCCTGCCCGACTCCTGGCCACCCCTGCCCGACTCCTGCCCGACTCCTGGCCACCCCTGCCCGACTCCTGCCCGACTCCTGGCCACCCCTGCCCGACTCCTGGCCACCCCTGCCCGACTCCTGGCCACCCCTGCCCGACTCCTGCCCGACTCCTGGCCACCCCTGCCCGACTCCTGGCCACCCCTGCCCGACTCCTGGCCGACTCCTGGCCACCCCTGCCCGACTCCTGGCCACCCCTGCCCGACTCCTGGCCACCCCTGCCCGACTCCTGGCCACCCCAATGGCCAGTATAAATTTTAGTAGCATCAGTTATGCATTTCCTAAATAAGTCAAAAATATTCTTTAGTAAAAGAAGACGGGGAATTATGTGTCGTGACATGCTTTTAAAGTGCCAAACGGTTACAGTATACTGTTACAGCAACTTTTTTTTTTCATGTTATCATGGGTTTGCGCAGTGAAATATAAATGAAGCCAATATATTTTGTTATACTTAGCCTGCTCAATACATTTAAAATGAGCATAATTTAATTGTATATTATTTCTTTGTAGTGTAGGCTATATATGCACTTCTGAATTCTTGACATTAATATATAAATATAAAATTGTGAAATGTATGATTGCCTGATTGAATTTTATAAGAGAACTAATAGTAATTTGTTTTTATTAACATACTTAGATTTTATAAAATCACTGTGCAGATTTTTTCAAGAATTACTTTTTGCTGCTGATTTATACACTCATTAAGTTTATTAAAAATTCATAATACATTTATGTAATATTTAAAGGTGTTAACTGTAAATTTACACTGCAAAATAATAACTTAAAAAGGATTAAATTCATCACAATTATGTAAGTATCTGGAAATTTGCCACGGGGCGAGAGCCCTTATATATATCATATCTATATAATATATATCATTATAAATAATATAATATATATTAGTAGGGCCCTACTAATATCATCAGTAACATTAAATATAACACAATAAACCAAAGTATATCAGTAGGAGTTTCCTTAAGTCTTTCTGATAGTTTTCTACAGGCCGGTTTACTACAACAGTAGAATACAATTCTGAAATTATGGTTTATAGTTTTGGTGTGCCACCCCAAGATTTTAAGTGTCCCCATCTGGCCACCCCTATGAAACATTTCTGGAGGCGCCACTGGACAGTGAACGCACTTTTCAGGATCTTTATTGTCTGTAGGCCTGCACCTTCAGTACAATTACATTATTATTTTGTCCACTCTGTGATATTTCCTTCTTCTTAGCTGTTTAGGCTAACATTTTGAATGAAATGTAGGCGATCTGGCTCTTCTTAATCTGTCTTCTTCACAGGATAAGGATAATATAACTATATACAGGCCAGTAGCGCCATCTATCGGTCACAAACATGTATTACATCACAGGAAAGACGAGTGGAAGAGCATAAGAAACAATAACTTTACAAGAATTCACAATAAAGGACAATAAAAATAAGAAATACATAGCATGAATAATAAGAAATAATGCACAATATGAAAACTATTTCACAGTATAATAATAAAGATGTATTGCAGGTAATGATAAACTGACAAATAGGATAAAGTGTCATGAAGTATTCACAAGTAAATAATAATAATAATATACGTTTATTGTCCCCTTAGGGAAATTTGTCTTGGGCTCAGAATAAAAATAAAACATAAAAAAAAAGAAAGGAAAAAAAAAGAGATAACTTGCCTCTAAAATCTAGGGACTCCATACAATCTCTTCTGGTCTGTCTCGAAGACATCAAAACTTGGATGGCTAACAACTTTCTCCAGTTAAATAGTGACAAGACAGAAGTCATTATTTTTGGTTCTCCCAAGGCCAGATGCATGCGGTGCAAAGTTTAGGACACTTCACCCCATTTATCAACATTAGTTCTGTTGTCAAGAATAGTTTTTACCAGCTCAGAATGATTTCCCGCCTGAAGTCATTCCTATCTCGTGACGATCTTGAGAAAGTTATCCATGGCTTTATCACATCACGGCTGGATTATTGTAATTCCCTCTACTTCATCACTTAGACGTTTGCAGCGCGTCTGTTAACTGGTGTCAGGTGAGCACATCTCTAAGGATTCAGTTTAAAGTTTTATTGTTTGTTTTTAAGGCACTTAATGGGCTCGCCCCAACCTATATCACGACCTTGTACAGCCGTACTCAGTTCAAAGGTCACTGAGATCCTCACACAAAGGGCTCCTGCTCTTATAGTGACTGAAGCGATGGATGGTCTTTCCACCCCACAATTTTCATGATAGTCTTGATAATGTTGGAAAGTCTGTTTTTTAATTTTACAGAGAGATTACATTTCAGGCCTGGATCCCATTCCTGATTAGCCTCTCCAGAACAGCCTGATAAAACACAGTCGTGATGTTTTTGTTGACACCGTACAATCTGAGTCTCCTCAGAAAGTACAATCTTTGTTGGAGTTTAGAACATAATTTGTCGACATGAAGCTGAGCATGTTATCCGTGTGGATGCCGAGGTATTTATAAGAGCACACCTGTATGAATGAGCACCGACTGCTCTGGCTCAAACACCATCATCCGATTTCTTAACATTTAAAATCAGTTTGTTGGCATCACAGCACTGTTCAGAGTTCCCTATCTCAGACTGATAGGAGGATGGATCACTGTCTTTGTACAGTCGGCTCAGGATTGCTGTGTTGTCTGAGAATTTAAAGATGAAATTTCCCATGTGTGAACTTGCGCAGTCACGGGACACCAGGCTGGGGTCAGTTCCTCTGTAAATGTCTTTAACAGAAATGTTGCGATGCCATCGGCGTCCGGGCCAGTGGACTTTTTGGCACACACCTGTTTAAAGACAGACTGTACCGCATGTTTTCCCACATTGGGTTTATTCTCCGGATTGCATGGGATGGGAATAGTCCTCCGTTCCAAACCTGCAGTAGACTTCATTTAGTTCATTCACTTTATGATGTATATTCATGGAAATAAAATGTCTTCTGCCAGTTCCCATGTTAGTTATGGCTTTCACTGAATCCCACAGTCCTTTAGAGTTTGATACAGAAAAGCGTTCCTCTATAATATCCTGTAAGTCTTCAGTTGCACCCGATCACCGTTCCTAAACGCGGCTTTTTCCCTGTTAATGCACTCCTTCACTTCCTTTGTTATATAGGACTTGTTGTTAGGCTACACAATAATGTCTTTTTTCTCCACAACATTATCCACATGTAACTAGTTATTGACTCAGTGGCATCATCTATGAAGATGCTCTAGTCAGTGCAAGAGAAACTTCCTTTAAGTGTTTCAATAATATCTTCTGACCACACACACACTGTTTTAGTCTGTATTAGTCTTATAAGTTGGAAATAAATGTATAGTGTTGTGATCAGAATTAAATAAATAATAAAACAGTTATGATACAAATAACTCGTTGACTAAACTATAGTTAAGATCAAGATGTATTCGGGCTCATTCCTGGGATTCGGTAATATTTTTAAAGTGCTGGTTAACCAAAATTAGTATGTTCATTATAATTGATAAAAATAATTATTGCATTTAAATAATTTTTATCATAAAATTTAGGGATGCACCGATACCAGTATCGGTATCGGGCCCGATACCAAGCTCATGTACTTGTACTCGTACTCGTAAAAATACCCCGATACCAAAGACCGATACCTCACGTGACGCGTGACCTCACGTATATACTTAGCTTATATTTCTTAATTCTTATGAACACTCTTCCTGCAGTTATAATGTTGCTAGATTTAATAGTACACTCTAATATTTCACTTTACACTTTCGGCTGTGATTACATTGTTACTCAGTGTTATTTTATAAACATTTGTTCTGTGATTTCTTTGGCACTTTATGACAAATTTGATTGTTTTGTTGTCTGTGATTTCTTAAGCACTTTGACAACTTTGTGACAGGCAGGTAAAAATTACATTCATTATGTCCTTGGTTTTGCCCTTTGGAGGTTATTGGACACTGTGAAATTTGGGCTTTGAAAATTTGTGATAAGCACATAAGAATGATTTATTTTTAAACATAAGTTTATTTAAGTTGTTGAAAATAAAGATGCTGATATGTTCATTAGTCTCATTGTGTTGTTCTTAGAAAATTGCCACATAAAACGAGAACCCCCCCCCCCCCCAGTACAACAGGCATCGGTATCGGTATCGGCGAGTACCAGGAAAAAAATATCGGTACTCGTACTCGATCCTTAAAAAGTGGTATCGGTGCATCCCTAATAAAATTATGTCTTATTTCTATCGTACACTAAGCATTTGGTCACATCCCTGAGGCACTTCACTGAATTTGTGAACTTTAAGTAATTTGAATTTGTAAGTACTGTGTGTTACCCCAATAGTGTGTTACCTCAGTACTGTGTGTTACCCCAATGGTGTGTTACCCCAGTAGTGTGTTACCTCAGTAGTGTTACCTCAGTAGTGTGTTACCCCAGTAGTGTGTTACCTCAGTAGTGTGTTACCTCAGTAGTGTTACCTCAGTAGTGTGTTACCCCAGTAGTGTTACCTCAGTAGTGTGTTACCCCAGAAGTGTGTTACCTCAGTAGTGTGTTACCTCAGTAGTGTGTTACCTCAGAAGTGTTACCTCAGTAGTGTGTTACCTCAGTAGTGTGTTACCTCAGAAGTGTGTTACCTCTGTAGTGTTACCTCAGAAGTGTGTTACCTAAGTAGTGTGTTACCCCAGTAGTGTGTGTTACCCCAGTAGTGTGTTACCTCAGACATGTTACCCCAGTAATGTGTTACCCCAATAGTGTGTTACCTCAGAAGTGTTACCCCAATAGTGTGTTACCTCAGACACGTTACCCCAGTACTGTGTGTTACCCCAATAGTGTGTTACCTCAGAAGTGTTACCCCAATAGTGTTACCTCAGTAGTGTTACCTCAGATGTGTTACCTCAGTCGCATTACCCCAGTAGTGTGTGTGTGTGTGTGTGTGTGTGTGTTACTCCAGTAATGTGTGTTACATCAGTCGCATTACCCCAGTAGTGTGTGTGTGTGTGTGTGTGTGTTACCCCAGTAATGTGAGTTACCTCAGACGTGTTACCCCAGATGTGTTACCCCAGTAATGTGTGTTACCTCAGTCGCATTACCCCAGTAGTATGTGTGTGTGTGTTACCCCAGTAATGTGTGTTACCTCAGTACATTTACATTTACTCATTTAGCAGACACTTTTATCCAGTAGTGTTACCTCAGTAGTGTGTTACCTCAGTAGTGTGTTACCTCAGTAGTGTGTTACCCCAGTAGTGTGTTACCTCAGTAGTGTGTTACCTCAGTAGTGTTACCTCAGTAGTGTGTTACCCCAGTAGTGTTACCTCAGTAGTGTGTTACCTCAGTACATTTACATTTACTCATTTAGCAGACACTTTTATCCAGTAGTGTTACCTCAGTAGTGTGTTACCTCAGTAGTGTGTTACCTCAGTAGTGTGTTACCTCAGTAGTGTGTTACCCCAGTAGTGTGTTACCTCAGTAGTGTTACCTCAGTAGTGTGTTACCCCAGTAGTGTTACCTCAGTAGTGTGTTAACCCAGTAGTGTGTTACCTCAGAAGTGTGTTACCTCAGTAGTGTGTTACCTCAGTAGTGTGTTACCTCAGAAGTGTTACCTCAGTAGTGTGTTACCTCAGTAGTGTGTTACCTCAGAAGTGTGTTACCTCAGTAGTGTGTTACCTCAGTAGTGTTACCTCAGAAGTGTGTTACCTAAGTAGTAGGTTACCCTAGTAGTGTGTTACTTCAGACACATTACCCCAGTAATGTGTTACCCCAATAGTGTGTTACCTCAGAAGTGTTACCCCAATAGTGTGTTACCTCAGACAGGTTACCCCAGTAGTGTGTGTTACCCCAATAGTGTGTTACCTCAGACACGTTACCCCAGTAGTGTGTGTTACCCCAATAGTGTGTTACCTCAGAAGTGTTACCCAAATAGTGTGTTACCTCAGACACGTTACCCCAGTAGTGTGTGTTACCCCAATAGTGTGTTACCTCAGAAGTGTTACCCCAATAGTGTTACCTCAGAAGTGTTACCTCAGTAGTGTTACCTCAGATGTGTTACCTCAGTCGCATTACCCCAGTAGTGTGTGTGTGTGTGTGTGTGTGTGTGTGTGTGTGTGTGTTACTCCAGTAATGTGTGTTACCTCAGTCGCATTACCCCAGTAGTGTGTGTGTGTGTGTGTGTGTTTGTGTGTGTTACCCCAGTAATGTTAGTTACCTCAGACGTGTTACCCCAGATGTGTTACCCCAGTAATGTGTGTTACCTCAGTCGCATTACCCCAGTAGTATGTGTGTGTGTGTTACCCCAGTAATGTGTGTTACCTCAGACGTGTTACCCCAGTAGTGTGTGTTACCCCAGATGTGTTACCCCAGTAGTGTTTTACCTTAGTAGTGTGTTACCTCAGTACATTTACTAATTTAGCAGACACTTTTATCCAGTAGTGTTACCTCAGTAGTGTGTTACCTCAGTAGTGTGTTACCTCAGTAGTGTGTTACCTCAGTAGCGTTTTAGCGCAATATTATTGTGTTACCTCAGTAGTGCATGTTACCTCTGCAGTGTTTTACCCTAGTAGTGTGTGACCTCAGAAGTGTGTTACCTCAGTAGTGTGTGTTGCCTCAGAAGTGTGTTGCTTCAGAAATGTGTTGCCTCAGTAGTGTTTTACCCCAGTAGTGTGTGTGTGTGTGACCTCAGTAGTGTGTTACCTCAGAAGTGTGCTACCTAAGAAGTGTGTTACCTCAGTAGTGTGTTACCCCAGTAGTGTGTGTAACCTCAGTACTGTGTGTTACCCCAATAGTGTGTTACCTCAGTAGTGTGTTACCCCAGTAGTGTGTTACCCAATAGTGTGTTACCTCAGTACTGTGTGTTACCCCAATAGTGTGTTACCCCAATAGTGTGTTACCTCAGTAGTGTGTTACCTCAGTAGTGTGTTACCTCAGTAGTGTGCTACCTCAGAAGTGTTACCTCATTAGTGTGTTACCTCAGTAGTGTGTTACCTCAGAAGTGTGTTACCTCAGTAGTGTGTTACCTCAGTAGTGTTACCTCAGAAGTGTGTTACCTAAGTAGTGTGTTACCCCAGTAGTGTGTGTTACCCCAGTAGTGTGTTACCTCAGACACGTTACCCCAGCAATGTGTTACCCCAATAGTGTGTTACCTCAGAAGTGTTACCCCAATAGTGTGTGTTACCCCAATAGTGTGTTACCTCAGAAGTGTTACCCCAATAGTGTTACCTCAGAAGTGTTACCTCAGTAGTGTGTTACCTCAGTCGCATTACCCCAGTAGTGTGTTATCCCAATAGTGTGTTACCTCAGAAGTGTTACCCCAATAGTGTGTGTTACCCCAATAGTGTGTTACCTCAGAAGTGTTACCCCAATAGTGTGTTACCTCAGAAGTGTTACCTCAGTAGTGTGTGTTACCCCAATAGTGTGTTACCTCAGAAGTGTTACCCCAATAGTGTTACCTCAAAAGTGTTACCTCAGTAGTGTGTTTCCTCAGATGTGTTACCTCAGTCGCATTACCCCAGTAGTGTGTGTGTGTGTGTTACTCCAGTAATGTGTGTTACCTCAGTTGCATTACCCCAGTAGTGTGTGTGTGTGTGTGTGTGTGTGTTTCCCCAGTAATGTGTGTTACCTCAGACGTGTTACCCCAGTAGTGTGTGTTACCCCAGATGTGTTACCCCAGTAGTGTTTTACCTTAGTAGTGTGTTACCTCAGTACATTTACATTTACTCATTTAGCAGACACTTTTATCCAGTAGTGTTACCTCAGTAGTGTGTTACCTCATTAGTGTGTTACCTCATTAGTGTGTTACCTCATTAGTGTGTTACCTCAGTAGTGTGTTACCTCAGTAGCGTTTTAGCGCAATATTAGTGTGTTACCTCAGTAGTGCATGTTACCTCTGCAGTGTTTTACCCTAGTAGTGTGTGACCTCAGAAGTGTGTTACCTCAGAAGTGTGTTGCTTCAGAAATGTGTTGCCTCAGTAGTGTTTTACCCCAGTAGTGTGTGTGTGTGTGACCTCAGTAGTGTGTTACCTCAGAAGTGTGCTACCTAAGAAGTGTGTTACCTCAGTAGTGTGTTACCCCAGTAGTGCGTGTAACCTCAGTACTGTGTGTTACCCCAATAGTGTGTTACCTCAGTAGTGTGTTACCCCAGTAGTGTGTTACCCAATAGTGTGTTACCTCAGTACTGTGTGTTACCCCAATAGTGTGTTACCCCAATAGTGTGTTACCTCAGTAGTGTGTTACCTCAGTAGTGTGTTACCTCAGTAGTGTGCTACCTCAGAAGTGTTACCTCATTAGTGTGTTACCTCAGTAGTGTGTTACCTCAGAAGTGTTACCTCAGTAGTGTGTTACCTCAGTAGTGTTACCTCAGAAGTGTGTTACCTAAGTAGTGTGTTACCCCAGTAGTGTGTGTTACCCCAGTAGTGTGTTACCTCAGACACGTTACCCCAGCAATGTGTTACCCCAATAGTGTGTTACCTCAGAAGTGTTACCCCAATAGTGTGTGTTACCCCAATAGTGTGTTACCTCAGAAGTGTTACCCCAATAGTGTTACCTCAGAAGTGTTACCTCAGTAGTGTGTTACCTCAGTCGCATTACCCCAGTAGTGTGTTATCCCAATAGTGTGTTACCTCAGAAGTGTTACCCCAATAGTGTGTGTTACCCCAATAGTGTGTTACCTCAGAAGTGTTACCCCAATAGTGTGTTACCTCAGAAGTGTTACCTCAGTAGTGTGTGTTACCCCAATAGTGTTACCTCAGAAGTGTTACCCCAATAGTGTTACCTCAAAAGTGTTACCTCAGTAGTGTGTTTCCTCAGATGTGTTACCTCAGTCGCATTACCCCAGTAGTGTGTGTGTGTGTGTTACTCCAGTAATGTGTGTTACCTCAGTTGCATTACCCCAGTAGTGTGTGTGTGTGTGTGTGTGTTTCCCCAGTAATGTGTGTTACCTCAGACGTGTTACCCCAGTAGTGTGTGTTACCCCAGATGTGTTACCCCAGTAGTGTTTTACCTTAGTAGTGTGTTACCTCAGTACATTTACATTTACTCATTTAGCAGACACTTTTATCCAGTAGTGTTACCTCAGTAGTGTGTTACCTCATTAGTGTGTTACCTCATTAGTGTGTTACCTCAGTAGTGTGTTACCTCAGTAGCGTTTTAGCGCAATATTAGTGTGTTACCTCAGTAGTGCATGTTACCTCTGCAGTGTTTTACCCTAGTAGTGTGTGACCTCAGAAGTGTGTTGCTTCAGAAATGTGTTGCCTCAGTAGTGTTTTACCCCAGTAGTGTGTGTGTGTGTGACCTCAGTAGTGTCTTTGCTCAATATTAGTGTGTGTGTGTGTGTGTGTGTGTGTGTGTGTGTGTGTGCCCCTCATTCGAACACTTTTATCTTCCACAACCCTCTCATGATATGTTATCTTTCGGTTTATTTCTATTATAATTTCTATTTTGATTGCATTCATTTGTAATTATAATATTTTTTCACTTTATTGTCTTTTTTTAGAGCTGCTTTACTGCATAATTAGAATTTCTAATATTTGATTGTTTTTGCATCATTGATTCTGTTATTTTCCTGAAGCTGTTTTGAAAATATTGTATAAAGCGCAATAGAAATAAAGCTGAAATCCAAGTTAACGTCGTTTAAAATAAACCTGTTGAGTAGTTAAAGCAAACTGCTGCGTCACTGTGTGTGTGTGTGTGTGTGTGTGTGTGTGTGTCTCATATAACCGTGTGTTCCCGCAGACGGCATTTCTTGCTGATAACCACATGACTAACACAATACAATTGTGGTTTTAGTTAAACAAATTGTCTGTGTTCTCTTTATTTTTGTAAAAAATAAATAAATAAATGTAGATGTTTATTTTTAACTCCGGTTAACGTTTGGTGTAAAATTGTTTTTAAACCAATTATATTTTGTCTATTACAGGGTTGAGAATAAAAGTGTTCTAAAAATTAAAATAAAAAAACATAAAAAGGTATTTAATGCCCGAGGTGGGAAATATGATTTTCTGGGGGTTTGATGTGTGCCTAATGATGTAGGGTTTTAGAAAAGTAATCATATGCAGTTTAAAAAAACAAAAGCTCACCAGAGGATTATATATTTTTTGATAATAATAATTTCTCCCTCTAGCGGACACTAATCGAACAGCTTCGAGAGATTTACAAGATTATTCACTAGTTTTATAAATGTTCAAATTCGATTTTTTTTCTATTAGTCTGCATTTTCATTACTAATACAATATTTTCAAAAATATGACAAAAATGACAAAAGAAGATCCGCACACGAGAAATCGGCCAGAAAGCTCATATAAACATTTATTTTGTCCAGAGGCCAAAAATAAAGTGCAAAAGTGCAACACGTGTTCAAGCCTTCATCAGCGCTCATTTTATTACCATAATAATAATAATAATAAAAAAAATACATCGGACACTGACTTTGCCAACAGACAAGTAAACAAAATACAATAATACACATACATACATTATAACTAAACCCATAATCTATATATAGCGGCTGTAGACAACGCAAAACAAAAACCTGCAGCCGCGAGGGGCTAAACACTGAGAGACAGAAAACACTGTGACGCGCAGCAACTCAGTTCCACTCGACGATCTCATTTCAATCCTTTATTCGTCTTCGACACGTAAAAGTACAACAGGCACTGCAGTTACCATGTCATAAGAATTCCGTGGAAGTGCGCGAGTGCGAGTGCGGATGCGGGTGCGGTCAACAGAAAGTGTTCGCTCCCAGGCTCACCCCCTCTCTCTGTCAAAGCCATAAAACCCAGGTGATCCAGTGAAGCAAACATATAGGCCACTATCACTTCCGCCCAAACTCCGGTGGACACGCCCACCACCTACAATACGAGTGATGTGAATATTATGAATGAGACATAGAACACATGTGAGACTTACGCTGGCTCCTACATTCCGGCCCCTAATTATTTTAACACAATAATTATACAACTGCACATTATGTAGGAGATCAACACACATATTTCTTTTCTTTTTTTTTTTAGGATAAGACAGTCCATTTAAAAGTGTCCTTTCTTCTTTAGACCAAACGAAATAAAGAGACAGAGTCCTTTGTCTTTGTAAAGAATAATCTTCACAATCAGAGTCAGTCATGTAAAAGAAAAAAGGCCCGTATAACAGTCAAGTTTAAAGTCAAAGTCTATGAAGTTCAAAGGTCAGTTGGATATCCTCATGGCTCCTCTACTTCCTGTAAAAGACAAATCTTAGTAATAGGCCTGTCCAAATAGCTGGTCTTTGTCCTAATTCGCACTTGACGAACAAGTCCTCTTCTGTCAGAGATAGTTTGCACAATCCTTCCTGTAAGCCATGAGTTGCGAGGTGCTGAGTCGTCAACTATGAGTACAATATCTCCAGTAAGGAAGTTGCGCTTGACACCAGACCACTTCTGACGCTCCTGAAGAAGAGGCAAGTATTCCTTAATCCAACGTTTCCAAAACAAGTCAGAGATGTACTGAACTTGTTTCCATCTGCGACGAGCGTAGATGTCCTCCTTTTTGAACTGACCCGGTGGCAAAGATGGCATGATCTTGAGTAGCAACAGATGGTTAGGGGTTAGTGGTTCCAAGTCGTTGGGATCAGTGGATGCCTTAGTAATAGGACGGCTGTTAATAATAGCCTCAGCTTCACAGAGAACTGTGTGAAGACTTTCCTCATCAAGGGTCTGCAACTTCAGGGTAGAATTCAGGACCTTCCTCACAGACCTTATCAACCTTTCCCACACCCCTCCATGATGTGATCCTGTGGGAGGATTGAAAACCCACTTAATTCCGTTCTGAAGGAGAGTGTTGTTGATTAAAGCAAGATTCCAACCTTCCATTGCCTCTCTCAATTCTCTCTCTGCACCGACAAAGTTGGTTCCATTGTCTGAGCGCAGCTCTAATACTTGTCCACGTCTTGCTGTAAAGCGTCGAAGAGCATTAATAAAGGAATCTGTGTCCAAGGACGATGCAACTTCGATGTGGATTGCTCTTATGGAAAGGCATGTGAAGAGAACCCCATACCTCTTCAATGTACTCCTTCCTCGCTTAACTTTAAAAGGTCCGAAGTAGTCAACTCCAACCCGAGTAAATGGAGGTTCATCAGGAAAAACTCTGTCGCGGGGTAAATCTGCCATCTGCTGCTGCCCTGGAGCTGCATGCAGTCGTCGACAGACAATACATTTAGACAGGGTTTTCCTTATAGCCACACTAGCCCCAAGGATCCAATATCTTTGGCGCAGGCTAGCTAGCATGTGATTACGACCACTGTGTCCCACCTCTTGATGTATGTGCTGAAGAATTATGTCTGAAATGTGTAAATCTTTTGTCAATATAGCAGGATGCTTCGATTCTTCCGGCATAGCCGCTCTGCTAAGTCGTCCTCCAACTCTCAGAACACCATCTTCAAGTATTGGATTGAGCTTGTAAAGGTGACTAGTTCCTTTCACACTTTCTCCCTTTTGCAAGCTGTTGAACTCTCCTGGAAACCTCCTTCTCTGACAAAACTTAATAATCTCCAACTCAGCTCTTCTGAGTTCATCAACTGAAAGAAGACCACTACCAGTTTGAGCCTTGATACTCTGCATCTCCTGTTCTATTTCTTTTCCTTGTTGGTCCTTATCCAAGCCGGAATGAGCAAGAGTCATGCTCATTTGCTTCCTCTTCTGACTGAAGTACAGTAATAGACTCTTCAGCTTAAGGAACCAACCAACCATCTTCTTCAGACGGATCCAAGAGGAGAAGTAATTAATCAAGCGAGTGACTGCATCGATCTTCTCTTCAGCCTGCACGGCATTCACAATCAAACTCATCTTGACCTCAGGGTCATCTGGCAGGATTCTTATAGAGCCATCTGGGTTTTCAGGCCACCCTTCTTCAGGCCCAACAAGGAACTTAGGTCCAGACACCCATGTGTTATCTTTCAGGAGTGATGTCACCTTTACTCCCCTGGAGGCTAAATCAGCAGGATTGCTTGTGGTGTTAACATATCTCCACTGCGATGGATTTGATACACTCAGTATCTTTGAAACCCGGTTAGCTACAAAGGTACGAAACCTTGTGGTCTCATTGCTGATGTACTTCAGTACGGAAGTACTATCAGTCCAAAAAATTGAGTCCTGAAGTTGCATCTGCAGATCCTTCCTCCACAGCTCATCCATTCGACCTGCAACCATGGCAGCCGTCAACTCCATACGAGGGATGGTGATTGGTTTTAATGGAGCCACTCTAGCTTTACCCATTATGAAAGCACAGTGAACTTGTCTGTCTATGTTGTTTAATAACAGGTAAGTCACTGTTCCGTAGCCACTCTCACATGCATCAGCAAAGTGATGCAACTGAGCAGAAATCACTTCCCCAAAATCCATTGGTTTTAGGCATCTGTCAACTTCAAACTTTTCGAGCTGCCAGAGCTCTTTCAGCCAACTTCTCCACTCCTGTGCAGACAAGTCTGGTATGAGGTCATCCCAACCAAGGTCCTTTCTGCACAAGTCTTGAAGGATCTTTTTGGCAGATAAGACCACAGGTGCCAAGATTCCTAAGGGGTCATAGATTGAACTGACCGTGGAGAGGATCCCTCTTCTGGTTAAGGGTCGATCTTTGATGAGGACTTTGAATTTAAAAGTGTCGGACTGAACACACCACTGTACGCCCAATGCTCTTTCTACAGAAAGTGTGTCATTGTCCAAATCCAAATCCTTAACCTCTTTTGCTCTCTCTGTTGCTGGGATAGCTGCCAGCACGGCACGTCTGTTGCTGATCCACTTCATGAGTTGAAAGCCCCCTTTCGAACAAAGGGCACGAAGGTCTTGGTAGAGTGCTATCGCCTCCTCCTCAGAAGCCACTGATGTAAGGCAATCATCCACATAGAAATTGTGCAGGACTGTTTCTATTACTTTGGAGCTGAATTGCTCCCGATTATCTTCCGCACACTTTCTGAGAGCAAAGCTTGCACAACTTGGCGAAGATGTTGCTCCGAACAGATGCGCAACCATTCTGTGCTCCACCAGGCTCTGCTTATGGTCTCCATCCGGCCACCAGAGAAACCTCAACAGATCCGAATCCTCAGCTGGTACTCTGACTTGGTGAAACATAGCCTCGATGTCTGCCATGAGTACAACAGGCTCCTTTCTGAATCTGGTCATGACTCCAATTAGCATGCTGGTTAGATCGGGTCCCTGTAGGAGCTGAGCATTCAAAGATGTTCCCTGGAATGTAGCACCGCAGTCAAAAACGACCCTGATCTTTCCTTTCTTCGGGTGATATACACCATGATGTGGTATATACCATACCCTGCGGTCGCTCCGATCCAGATTCTCAGTTGGTACCTTCTCTGCATAGCCCTTGGAGATGATGTCATTCATAAATGCAGTGTAATCAGCATGAAATGGGGCATCCTTTTCAAACCTCCTTGTGAGACTCATAGCACGTTGTTCGGCAACTCTTCTATTGTTTGGCATATTTACATCCTTTTTTCTTAAAGGTAAGCCAACACTATAATGGCCATCCACCAACTTAGCAGATTTTGTAACATACTCCATGAACTGACAGTCTTCTCTTGATAACCCCATCTGCTCATCCTGACTACATTCAGGAAAATCTGCCTTTAGCTGCTGTTTCCACAGATCGTTGAGGTTTGCAATAGAGATCCTATTGACAGTGACATCTGGCCGCCCACAAGAAGTTTCTCTACTTTCATAGCCCCTAAGAGGTCCATTTACAGTCCAGCCCAGCATTGTTTTGACTGCATATGGGCCCCCCTCCATGCTTCGAACGACTTGCCATGGCTCCAGTGCTCTGGGAACGTTGGTTCCAATCAGCAGGTCTATATCTGAATCAATCTCCCTTATATGGACATGTTTCAGATGTGGCCATCGCTGGAGGTCTTTCTGGCGAGGAATGTTGCCTCGATGAACTGGCATGCTTTTCTGCGTGTAGATATCAGGCAGTTCACAAAAACAATCACTATCTAATTCAGCCACTTCTAAATCTGAAACAATATGGCTTCCAACGACCTTCTCCTGACCCATAGTCCTAAGGAGAATACCAGTTCTTCGTCCCCTGACATTCAGCTTGTTCATCAGCCGTTCTGTACAGAATGAAGCTGAGCTCCCAGGATCCAAAAAGGCATATGTAATCAACACCTTATGCCCTTTCCTAGGTTTAACTTGAACTGGAACTATGGAGAGTGTACAGTCTTGGTCACCGGCCCCAGTGAGACCACTGGATTGAACAGAGATCAGAGCACTTCCCACTGCTGTCTCAGATTCTCTTTTGGTTTGCACTAAATTAATTTCTTTCTCTTTTGGATAAATGTGGAGTACAGTAGGGTGCCTCAGACTGCATACTTTGCATGAGAGACGCTTCCTACAGTCTCGGCTCATGTGCCCAATGCACAAACAGCCAAAACACACCCCCTCTGTCTTTAAGAAAGTAATCTTCTCATTATGCGTCCTCTTTTCCAACTGGCGGCACAGATCCAATGTGTGCTCACCTCCACAAATCATACAAGCCTTCATACCAGCTGAACTTCCCTCTTTTAATTTTGTTACAGGTTCAACTTTCCTTCCCACTGTTGCAATGGTGGTAGCAAAGCTACTCCCCTTGGCTCTAGAGCGAGGCTCAAACCTAGATTTCCTTACGTCCCTGTTTACTGTTGTTGATGGTGTATCCTGTATATCCCCGAACAGTGGATCACTTGCGATCTTCACTTGTCTTTCAATGAAGCCAACAATATCTGTAAATGTGGCTCTCCGGCCACTCCTTTCCTGCAACTCACAAGCCACAGTTCTCCATCTGTCCCTATGTTTGTAGGGCAACTTTTTTACGATGGTCAGCATAGTGGTAGGCATGTTCAACTCTTCCATATATCTAACATCTTCCATGGCGTTACAACATCCTCGTAGAAAAAGACTATATGCCTGTAGAGATTTCACATCTTCAGGTCTTATTGGTGTCCATGAAAGAGCCTTTTCCATGTATGCTGAAGCAATTTTCTGTGCATTACCAAAATGCTCTTGTAGCAAAGCCTTAGCCTTGGCATATCCTCTATCTTGTGCCGCATGTTGACAACTTCTGACAAGCTCCCTTGGCTGCCCCCTGGTGTACTGTTCTAAGAAGTACAAGCAGTCTTTAGGATTGTCAGCCTTCTCTTCGATGCTGTGTTCAAAAGCCCTCATGAAGGTATGATATTGCAAAGGATCGCCGTCAAAAACCTGAATGTCTCTTTTAGGCAGAAATGAGAGAGATTGCTGCTGAACCAATAAAGCAGTTATTTCATTTTGTTTTTCCAAAACCGTAATTATTTGATTTTGATCACTGCTGCTTGTCACCAGTGTTGCCGATTGATGACTCCTGTGCTGAAACAGTGGACGTGACTGTACTGTATCTTGAGGTCCTGTGGCTTCGGGACGTCCTGATGATGTGAGTTGAGATTGTGCTGGTTGTATAACATTTTTCACTTGAGGTTTTGTACCCAAGAAATGTGGATTGGGCTGTCCCAGTATTGGGATATTCCTATCAGGCACGAATGTTTTTGCATCAGCACTAAGTGTTTTGGTTTTCCTTTGTCCCCTTTCTAGATAAGAATTCATGCCATTGGACTTCACAGATAGATGACTTGAAACACGAGACCCTCCTGAGCCTCTCAGCACATTCACTTTAGCCACTGATGCAGCTATTTCCACTTCAAGTTCAAACTCTTCACGTTTTTTCCTTAGCTGTTCCTCTTGTTCTTCTAATGCATGTTTGTCTTTTAGTAGTCTTTGTCTTGCAATGAGAGCAGCCATATCTGCCTCGGCTTTAATGCGTGCTGATGATGTTGTTGACACACTAGACCTTGATCCAGCCGAGCTCTGCCTACCATTAGAACATTTGCTTCCTGTGTTTGACACACTATCACTAGGTTTGACTTCATCTTGTGTGACGGAGGCTTGAACATCTTGCTCAGCGTGATTTGAAACATTGGGCTCATTATCATCATGAGGTTCAACCAACTTGTGCATTGATTCCTTTTGTGATACGGGAGCATCACTTGTGACAACGTGAGCAATAGTACTGCTTGTTGGTCTCCCCAGTTCAGAAAGCCATCCTTTTGCATCCTCCATAAATCCATTGTGGCATTTTAGTACATTCACAAACCATTCATTTTGCTTTTCCTGCTCCTCTTCAGGAAGTATGGGAATCACAGACTCATGTAACACAGTAGTTTCATCCACCATTTGACTCATTTTCTCAAGATGGGATCGCACTTGTGGGGCATTGTCATCCTTTTGCATGAGATCCTTTATTGTCTGTATTAGACCTTTAATTTTATGAACATTTTTTCTACGTTCCTTTTGCAGTGTTTCAATTTTATTCACCAAGGCCTTGGAAGTGAGTTTGATTTCTCTCCTTTGTTCATCCATCTCTGAACCATTGACATTTAAATTCAATTTCGATCCACTTGTTGCCATTTCCCTATGTACCACAAATCATCCAAGAATCCACGCCGTTCAATCAATCAATATTTTCTTCAATCAATCCACCGCTGTATCATAAACCACGTCCAAAGACCAACAATAAACAACACCGGAAAGCAACAATACGTCCCCTATGGACAAGCGGCAGTAACCTATTCACACTGTGTTCAAACAAACAACTTACACAGCACAAATTGTCAAGTTACTACATACCGCTTCAGTTGCTGCTTTGATTGTGGCCGGGTCTTTATCCTCCGAGTGGTAACGTTCATGAATGAACCGCCATCCAATACAGCGGTGCTCCAAACATTTACGTGTTTCCTCTGATATCCAAAGCGTTCCGTTGTGATCCGCGAAATCCGTGTGAACGGCTCCTTTCCGTAGAACAACACTCTGGTTTTAAACGATTTCTGTTGACTAAATATAGCGGCTGTAGACAACGCAAAACAAAAACCTGCAGCCGCGAGGGGCTAAACACTGAGAGACAGAAAACACTGTGACGCGCAGCAACTCAGTTCCACTCGACGATCTCATTTCAATCCTTTATTCGTCTTCGACACGTAAAAGTACAACAGGCACTGCAGTTACCATGTCATAAGAATTCCGTGGAAGTGCGCGAGTGCGAGTGCGGATGCGGGTGCGGTCAACAGAAAGTGTTCGCTCCCAGGCTCACCCCCTCTCTCTGTCAAAGCCATAAAACCCAGGTGATCCAGTGAAGCAAACATATAGGCCACTATCACTTCCGCCCAAACTCCGGTGGACACGCCCACCACCTACAATACGAGTGATGTGAATATTATGAATGAGACATAGAACACATGTGAGACTTACGCTGGCTCCTACACTATACTTAAAGAAATGACTGTCTTTTAATGTCCATAGCAGAATGCTTTTGATCTTTTATATGGTTTTAATGAAAGCTTTATGGCATTCTGTTGTCCTCCAGAAAACTGGTTTAAAATGAAGCCAATATTGAGAATGATTATTATCAGAAACACATTAATCTCCAGCTTTAGAGGCGTTTGAGCTTCTGTGTTTGTTTGGTGATGATGTGAAAATCTCAACTAACCTGATCTGATAGTGAAACTACAGAAAGATAAAGATCTGCTTAAATCCTCACACACCGATGACGTACATGTACAGTAACCACAAACACGGCTGCTTTTATTAAAGTTCACATTATAACAGTTCAATATGAACAACCGAGCTGAAGTCTAAACTCAAAACCCAACAGTATTATCACTCATGTTTTTCTTAAACATTTTGGTCCCACTTTATATGAAGTGGCTTTAGTGGTCTGTAAATGTGTCGTTTTTTGTTTCTGTTTTTGTTTCTGTCTGTATTAAATGTAATGCGATACGCAACTGCAGTCGCTCATGTTCTTGGACTGGGCAAATGTTGTCCGTGTGTGTGTGTGTGTGTGTGTGTGTGTGTGTGTGTGTGTGTGTGTGTGTGTGTGTGAACCGACTGTGTGTTCTTCACTGTTATTGTGAAGCGTCCTTGAGCTTGGGAAAGGCACTATTCAATTAAACTTATTATTATTATTATGCGACATTCATTATTTGTGTGTCATCCGCTTGCAGATTTCATCATAAAACACGACTGTTATTCGACAGATCAGAATGTGTAGAGCTTGTTTACAGAGAAGCCGTAATTCTAGAGAACAAGGAAGGAAAGTTGATTTAAAGAGAACAGGAAATGAGTTTCTATTGACATTAGTTTCCTGTATGCAGATGAGCTGCGGAAGCTCCGCCCACACAGGTATAAACCTGTCACAGGTGAACCGGCGGCCATTGACTGAAGAAGCTGAAGATTCGTCACAGGTGAGCTCGCCTAGAGTTAACTATTCTAATCATCTCAGTTCTGTGTTGTAAATGAGTGGATTAAATGTGTCAGTTTTTGGTTGTTTGGAGAGTTGATGCATAATGTGACTTTTTAAAAGATGTTTAAGGGAAAGTGTTTGTTTCATCATTTTTAATCTTCCATATTTTAAACGCCTATGCCATAATTTTTATCCAATGTTTTCTTGTAATTAATATGAGTTCATTAAACTTAGCATGTCAACTACATTATTGTTATTATAATTAATTAAAAAAAAAAAAAAAAATATATATATATATATATATATATATATATATATATATATATAAGCATTTTTGTTATTGGAATAAAATAAACATTAACTGAAATAAAATATAAGAAAACCCTGTAAACTCATTTTTATTTAAATTATTTATTTATTAAATGTATTTAAAAATATATTATTTCATTTTAACTTAATTTTCATTTAGTTTAACTTTAGTTTAAGATTATATTAGACTGTTTTACAAGAAAATAATTTTTCAGTTTTTCTACTTCAAACTTTCACCTATAATTCAACACGTTAATTGCAGTTTGTTTGTGGAATTTAGAAATAGTTTCTACAAAAACTGAAATAAAAATTTATAAAAACGGCAAACAATGATGTTCTTCCTCAGTGTTTCTGTCTTGTTTTCCAACACAAATATCGAAATATTCTTAAATCAAGATACATTTACTGGAGAAGAAGTGAAATGACTGAAGATATTAAGTCTTGATTATTAAAACGAAGCGAGTTTGTGCTGAAAACAACATCAAATATCTGTCAGTGGAGTCAGAAAAATAAATCATTGTTTTTTCCCTTTGAAAGTTTATTTTTCTGACTCCATTGACAGATATATATTATATAAGCATAAACTCACGTCATTTTGATCACATTTTCTCAGTAAACAAGACTTAATATCTTCACTCATTTTGTTTCTCCACACTGAAAAAAGAGTCAATTTTACTTAATTTTTCTTTCGCAAGTTTTTGCACACAGATTTTTTTTTTACATAATTTCAAGTAAACTCTACTTTACTAAGTTAAGTAAAAATTAACAAAGAAAATAAGTAACTTTAACTTGGCCAGTAAAAGGTCATTTCTACTTAGTTGAAGTTTCCTTTGCAATACTTTTAACTCAAGCAATATAACACTGAATTAAACCACGCTTTTAAAATGTATGCTTTACTAAGAAACATCTAAATAAATAACACAATAGGTATTGTCTTAGCACCATATCTACATTACAGAAATAACTCGGCAGCAGAACACAGAACTCAATATTTACAGAAAACACAATGACGGTCACATTCGATGGATAATTTTTGAGTATGAATGTCAGTTTGAGTAGAAAATGAACTCCATATGTCAAGTTACTAAACCTAACAACAAAAGCACTGATAAAACAGTGTAAATACAGCTGTTAAACAGAGAAAAATCAAACTCATTCATTATTCAAGCCCCAGTGCATGATGAGTCTAGGCTTTACTTAATTTTATAGCGTTGATATTTACGAATTGAGTACTAATATAAATATAGAATTCTTGCCTGAACTAACTTTTTCATGTAGAAATTCCATGTTTTTTCTGTAGTATTTACAGAATTATTGTTATCAGTGTAGTAAATGTGTCTTGATTTAAAAATGTTTCAATATCTGTGAAATATAAAGACAGAAACACTGAAGCCCCGTTCACACCGCTACGCCCCTGGGCACATCTGATAAAATATTTTTACGTTTTCACCCGCAGGCGTTCTCGTGTAAACAGGGCATTTAAAACGCCTCTGATTTGACACTGTGTTCATGCGCTTTATATACATGTCTGTGATTGGCTACAGTGCTCAACGCGGAAACAACACAAGTAGTTTCGTTTCGTTTTTGAATAATATTGTGTCCTCTAGTGCCCGGACCTGACTGGACTCGGACATTTTTCCGAGTCTAAAATGTCCGAGTCCGTGTCAAGTCCGAGTACAAATTCATCCGAGTGCGTGACAAGTCCGAGTTCATTCAAAATTGGACTCGAGTTCGAGTACCCCAACCTAACCAGCTGCTAGAGGTAGAGTTCAATGGCTCTGAGATCTACTCAATGGCCAGAGGAGCCGGTATTTAAGCAGAACCGGAGAGAAGAAGAGGAGAGCCAGAGAGATTATTCTTCTCTCAGGGGAAATTTTGCCAGTCGCTGAGTGTTCCTCTTGTTGGTGTGTTTAAGCTTAAATGTGGCGTTCACAGCCTCTCTCTATTGCTTATCTGCATCTAACTGACGCTGCACAGCTAACTTTCGCATGGCTGCACGTTAAAATTAATATTGACTTTATAATGAGGAATTGCCATTACATACGGTGCAACTCTGTTTTATGAGTATCATAAGTCTTTCTCTTTAAAATCTGCCATGTATATTCAATGGTTCAACCAAAGACTGGACTGGTTGGCTTTAATAAGCAGATATTTTACCGGCAATCGCGCTCTGTCTTGCTCTTTATTCGGCTCATTGCTTCCATGTATTATTCTGTATATTCTAGGCTCTCTACTGTGAAGTAGTCGCTCTAATGTTATTGGTAGACTGAACGTCTGGCCACATCTATACAAAATACCATCACAAGTGATATATATATATACAACTATATAATTTTAATTTGACTAGGAATTAGGCTCAAAAGAAACAGTATGCTGTTGGGAGAGTGTTTTTATATTACCACAACAGTGTTCAGTGGATTAAATAATTTACTAGATTAACGATCGATCAATCAACAAATTAAACTCACTCATACTGTCATAAATTACTAAAACGTCATTCGAATTTGACAAATAATCAATTTTCTTGTCCCTGATAGTCAACGTAATGCAGGGGAAACTGTAAAACGAACTGCAGCAGTACTAAACTTGCATCATAAAATTACACCACTCGAACTATAAATGTATGAATTAAACTCACTGAGACTGTCGACAGTTTCTTTTCCATGCATCATTTTATTATATATACAGTCAAATCATATAAAACAGTGAATTCGTCCTCGAACTCCTCTGTCTTGCCTGCACTCGAGACGGTGACGTGAGCTCCACTGAAAGGCTTCTTTCCTATTGGTTGTCGCTCGCGAAAATCGCTTCTCATTTGCATAAAGTTTAAATTTCTCAACTTTTGTCGCTTGTCTCTTGTCGCTTGACACGCCCACATTCTGTCGCCAACGGTCAATGTCGCTCGTGTCGCCGGAAGTCGCCAGCGCTCCATTGAAATGAATGGGATCATGTCGCTTTGTCGCTGCGTGTCGCTGGCGGTGGGGGGCTTGAGGAGGGAAATCAAATGTAAAGTCTAGAGATGCACAATATATTTCTGCCACCATATCGGAATCGGCCGATATATGTTCATTTTTAATGTAGTCATTATCGGCCCATTAACAAAATTTGGCCGGTCTTTTAAAGCCTAAAAATAATGTATTATTTCCTTCAGCTGAGACTCTTCAGATGCGCAACTGTTCAACATGATGGTTTGAATTGCTTGAAATATGATTGAAATCACTTTAAAAAAGGAAAATACAGTTCAGGGCAACATGTGCAGCGCAAGTCTGTCATATCGGCTACATAACATTATAATGAGAACATCATAATTGTGTGTTTGGGACGTGGCTTTTAATGGTGAGACTTTTGTAATCAGGCTCTCAAAAATCATATAAAATTTGGATTCAGATTTATCGGTGTCACGGTCACCCCTAGTCACATGTCTTCCTTTGTTCTGTTTTCCCACCACTCATCTGTCTCTATGGTTACTGTCATTTAGTTCATCATCTGTTCCACCTGTGTCTAGTTAATCATCATCTGTGTCACCTGGTTTCTGTTAATCTGTATTCATCATCAGTGTGTGTGTGTGTGTGTGTGTGTGTGTGTGTGTGTTCTTGAGTGTGTGTTCATCCTGCCTGTCTGTACCCGTTGGAATTCTATTTAAAGTAAAAGTTTGTCTTTGAGCCTTTTGCCTCTTCGTCTTCTTCTGCACCACACCGTGACAATCAGCCAATATATCGGTTATGAGCTTTCAAATGTAAAGAATTATCGGTTGTCATATCAGCCAAAGTTTTCATATCTGTGCATCCCTGGTGTAGACTAACACAACTGTTGTTTCCTCAGAATGGGCTTCGGCAGTAAGGGCGAGCTGATGGACGGCAGGTCAAAGGTCGGCCTCTGCTCGGGCTCGTGTCGCGCTGAGCACATCCTGCAGGTTCTGAACGGATACAGACGGAGCGGCACCTTCACAGATGTGGTTCTGCAGGTGGACGGATGTGAGTTCCCGTGTCACCGCGCATCCCTGTGCGCTAGCAGCGAGTTCTTCCACTCGATGTTCAGCAGCGGCTTCCAGGAGAGCCGGCAGGGCGTGGTCACGATCAGCGGGATCTCCGGGAAGGCCATGGATCAGCTGCTGGACTTCATGTACGAGGGCCGGCTAACGCTGGACGAGGAGAACGTGGAGAGCGTGTTCCAGGTGGGGTGTAAATCAGATACGATTATATCGATTCTCTCAGCCAGCGATGATATTTGCAGAAAGCTCAAAAAATTCTGCCGTACGATTACGATTCAGGGCTATTTAGATATTATGTGCCAAGTCTATGTGCCAAGTTTACACAACCAGTTACATTTTTATTAACTCACAAATGCAGCCAAAATATATAACATGAACGTTTGTTAATCTTTGTTACGTTAATTGAAACGGCTCTGGCGCATACCTATGGATAACACGTGGTGCGCATGTGCACAACGTCAGCGTTTTCACAAATTCGCGATTTTGAGATGATAACGTTTTTCAAAAATTTTCAACGCTTGTACTTTGGAACCTAACACTTTTGTCGTGTGAATGAGAGGCCGGAGCGCATTAAGGGTTTTCTGTTAGAGCGGTGTGTGTTAGCGGCCGCTAAGTTAATAACTAATGATCTTTACAACGGAAGTGAATCAATCAAAACTAAATTTATCTGGACAATAACTTTATTCTAGATCTGCTGTAAAGCCTAAACAATCTCTGTTACTGTAATCTCCTGTTATCACTGTAAAGCTGCTTTGAAACAGTCCATATTGTTAAAGCGCTGTATAAATCAAGGTTTGACTTGATCGTTGTTACTCCACTACTTCCAGGCCGCCGACCGGCTGCAAGTATCCGAGCTTTCCCGAGCCTGTGTGCAGTTCCTCCAGGAGCGCGTCTGCCACTCGAACTGCCTCGGGCTCATGGACTTCGCGGGCTCGTACTCCCTGAAGCCGCTGCAGGATCAGTGCCGCTCGCTCCTGTACCGGGACTTCCAGCAGGTGCTCCGGCACGAGGAGTTCCTGGATCTGGATCGGGAGCGAGTGCTGGAGCTGCTGGGATGCGAGCGGATGCTGGTGAACGAGGAGGTTCTGGTGACGGCTGCGCTCCGATGGGTCCACCACCGACCGGACCAGAGGACCGCAGCGCTCCGGGAGCTGTTGGAGACGCTGCGTCTGCCGCTCCTGGATCCCGTGTTCTTCGCCGGCACGCTGGAGGCGGACGAGCTGGTGCTGGAGTGCCGGGAGGTCTGGCCGCTGCTTCAGGAGGCGCGCGTGTACCGGGCGTACGGGCGGGAGGTGCAGTCGGAGCGAACCAGACCCCGCCGGTGAGTCCAGATCGTTTTATACAGCGTTTACTCTTTTTACTGTATTTTTATTGATGATTTGTCAAGCATACAGCATTAAAGGGATAGTTCACCCAAAAATGAACATTAGCCCATGATTTACTCACCCTGAAGGGTGACACCCTCATCCTAGGTGTATCTGACATTCTTCTGTCAGACAAACACAATCACAGTTATATTAAAAAATGTCCTGGCTCTTCCAAGCTTTATAATGGCAGTGAATAACCGTTTCTGTTTTAAAGTCCATAAAAGAGCATCTGTCCATCATAAAAGTGCATCTATGCGCATCTATCCATCATAAAAGAGCATCTATCCATCATAAAAGTGCATCTGTCCATCATAAAAGTGCATGTCCATCATAAAAGTGCATCTATGCGCATCTATCCATCATAAAAGAGCATCTATCCATCATAAAAGTGCATCTATCCATCATAAAAGAGCATCTATCCATCATAAAAGTGCATCTGTCCATCATAAAAGTGCATGTCCATCATAAAAGTGCATCTATGCGCATCTATCCATCATAAAAGAGCATCTATCCATCATAAAAGTGCATCTGTCCATCATAAAAGTGCATGTCCATCATAAAAGTGCATCTGTCCATCATAAAAGTGCATATGTCCATCATAAAAGTGCATCTATGCGCATCTATCCATCATAAAAGAGCATCTATCCATCATAAAAGTGCATCTGTCCGTCATAAAAGTGCATCTGTCCATCATAAAAGTGCATCTATCCATCATAAAAGTGCATCTATCCATCATAAAAGTGCATCTGTCCATCATAAAAGTGCATCTATCCATCATAAAAGTGCATCTGTCCATCATAAAAGTGCATCTATCCATCATAAAAGTGCATCTGTCCATCATAAAAGTGCATATGTCCATCATAAAAGTGCATCTATGCGCATCTATCCATCATAAAAGAGCATCTATCCATCATAAAAGTGCAACTATCCATCATAAAAGTGCATCTGTCCATCATAAAAGTGCATCTATCCATCATAAAAGTGCATCTATCCATCATAAAAGTGCATCTGTCCATCATAAAAGTGCATCTATCCATCATAAAAGTGCATCTGTCCATCATAAAAGTGCATCTGTCCATCATAAAAGTGCATCTATCCATCATAAAAGTGTATCTGTCCATCATAAGTGCATTATAGCATTATATACGTACGGGCGGGAGGTGCAGTCGGAGCGAGACTCCGCCGGTGAATAGGGTTGGGTATCGTTTGAATTTTAACGATTCCGAATTTCGATTCCAGTAAGGTAAAAAAACAACAACATTGATATCATTCACATTTAGTTATATTGCAAAACATTTAATTATAGCTGAATATCATGAACAAAAGTTAACAGGATACAGAACACTTACACAAGTAAAGTTTGCCTGTGGTTTAAACACCATAGAAAAACAACTAGCGTAACTAATATACATTTCAAGCATTATGAAAGACGAGTAAACACTCAGTAATAAAAAATGGACATAAAAAATTAGCAATCGCAACAAATAGACTCAACTGAACAAAGATACGATTTAAATAAACAGTGTTTTAAAGGGGACCTATTATGCAAAATTCACTTTTGCATGGTGTTTGGACATAAATGTGTGATGGCAGTGTGTGTACACAACCACCCAGCAGTGATAAAAATCCACCCACTCCTTTTTTTTAAATCCCCATAAATCATAAGCAGTGTCTCCCAACAACCTGTTTTCAGAATGTGGCTTTAGTGACATCACCAAAGCCACAGGCCCCGCCCACGAGTGTTGACAGACACTTCCGTTCTAACATAGACCCGCCCTGATCCAGTTCATAGCGAGTTGAGAGTTGTACACATCCGCCATCCCAGCAAACAAGGGACGTCCCTTAGGTCCGCATTTGGTCCGCTTTGGAACGTTCCCGAGCGGACGTTCGGAGGACGTAATAATAAATTATTAATAAATTAAATTATTGTTTAAAGCAGGGGTGTCCAAACTCGGTCCTGGAGGGCCACTGTCCTGCAGAGTTTAGTTCCAACTTGCCTCAACACTCCTGCTTGTAAGTTTTTAGCATGCCTAATGACCTTCAACAGCTAATCAAGACCTTGATTAGCTGTTTCAGGTGTGTTTAATTGGGGTTGGAGCTAAACTCTGGAGGACAGTGGCCCTCCAGGACCGAGTTTGGACACCCCTGGTTTAAAGTGACAATTTAAACATGCTGTAGAAAATTATCTGTTGGGTATTTTGAGCTAAAACTTCACATACACACTCTGGGGACATCAGAGACTTATTTTACATCTTGTGAAAAGGGGCATAATAGGTCCCCTTTAAGATTTTCAGGTACAGAAACTGTAATCAAATGTAAAATAACACTGCACTTTATAAATAAAATATACATTCCAAATATAGTTACAAAAGTTATTCAGTCAAGAATTACAACTTTTCTCTGTCTTCTGTTGTTTGATTATTGTTATTATAGAGACGGCAGGATTAGTGCGGTCACTTTAAGAGCTGCCACGGATCCAATATACTGATACACATGAACACACGAGTCTCTCGCGCTTGAATGGTTTAAAATCATATTGAAATGCTCACAAAGGAATCGAAATTTTATTTCTATAACAAGTATCTGATTCCTGATCTCAAGTATTCGATTCCAGAATTTGATTCTCAAATACCAACCCGTCCGGAGAGTCCCGCCGCTTCACTTTAAACAGTGTTTCAAAGCGGATCCACAGGAAAACAAAGCTGAAACAAATGCGGTCTCTGCTGGTTTTGTTCTCCTTCAGGTAAATCAATAATAACACTGAATATAGACGTGATGCCTGTGTGTTTCAGGAGCTGTGGCTGGGCCGAGGTGATGTTCGTGATCGGAGGCTGTGATAAGAACGGCTTCCCCAGACTGTCCTTCATGGAGAAGCTGAACATGGAGTCGAGGGAATGGCTCTCGGCCAACGTTCTGCCCGGATACTCAAAATCTGAGTTCGCAGCCTGTGAACTTCAGAACGACATTTATTTATCAGGTATAACAGATGTGTAACAGATGTGTATAACTCTTCTCGTGCTGGAGTGTGTGTTCAGTGTTACTCTATCAGCTCCGGCATCAGCGCGGAATGTTTTGACACGTGATTCCAGAGAGTCTTATCTGGATCGGATCTGGAGACAAGGGCGCGCGCGTGTGTGTGTGTGTGTGTGTGTGTGTGTGTGTGATCTCATGGCCATCTGTGTCAGTTCAGACAAAACATCATTCTGTCACGCTTCATTTACTCCCTTTACTCCAAACATCACACATGCATTACTTTCTTTTTTTATTTTGAGAGTTGTTGTTTTCTGTCCATGCAATACAGTTTCCAAAATGGGAGTTTGTGAGTTGTTGAAAGGCTATAATATAATATAATATAATATAACATAATATAATATATACACACTGCATTTGAAAACATAATGTGAACCAGTTTCACTTTATTTACATAACTATTTGCATAATTTCTAAAAGATTTTTCCTCTTGAATTGTCTGTGAAATTCATGTAAATGTGTGTAAAACTGAAAGCCTTTGTAATAATGTAACACATTATAATTAATGGTTATATTATAGCATTTGCTGCAGGGTTTAAAAAATAGGAGTTTGATGAAAGGCTAATATATATATATATATATATATATGTATATAATATAATACATTATAATACTTTTGGAACCTTTATTTTTAAGAGTCTTTGTTTGTGTGTGGATGTTTCAGCAGCAGCAGGAATATGATTTACTTATAAAACTAAATGTTGTATCGCCATAAATTACAAAATGATTGCAATATAAATTTTCGGCCAAGTTGTGCAGTCCTGTATATAAAAATCTGAAAATAATAATAATCACTGAACATTTAATAAAAATAAAAGATTCAACATTTGATCGAACGTGCACCTGACCATAAAGAAGAACCGTGAACATGCAAACGTGTTTGTTAAAATATTGACTTCTTCAGGAGCGTATTGTATGTCTAAGGGGTTGTGCTGACAGGTGTGTGTTGTGTGTGTGTGTGTGTGCAGGCGGGCAGCTGAACAGCGCAGACGTGTGGCGCTACATGACGCAGCTCAACCAGTGGGTTCGAGTCTGCGGGCTCAACAAAGGCAGATGGAGGCATAAGATGGTGTCCATGTGTGGGAAGGTGAGGCTCGTTTCAGCATCAAACACAAGAACGAACGAACTGATCCATTTGACTCATTTGACTCGTTCACTGCACAACAGCAGCAGGTGTTCTGTGATTCATGTGCTGATGTGTGTGTGTGTGTGTGTGTGTGTAGCTGTATGTTGTTGGCGGTTACAACGGTCGCGAGCGTCTGTCCAGTGTGGAGTGTTACAGTCCGCATGAGAACACCTGGACGAGCGTCTCTGACCTGCTGATGCCCGTGAGTTCTGCCGCTCTGAGCAGCTGCGCCGGGAAACTCTACGCCATCGGAGGAGCCGTGAGCGAACACGCCAACACCAACCAGGTGAGACTAGTTAACACGCCAACACCAACCAGGTGAGACTAGTTAACATGCCAACACCAACCAGGTGAGACTAGTTAACATGCCAACACCAACCAGGTGAGACTAGTTAACATGCCAACACCAACCAGGTGAGACTAGTTAACATGCCAACACGCCAACACTAACACGCCAACACGTGAGCGAACACGCCAACACTAACCAGGTGAGACTAGTTAACACGCTAACACCAACCAGGTGAGACTAGTTAACATGCCAACACCAACCAGGTGAGACTAGTTAACATGCCAACACCAACCAGGTGAGACTAGTTAACATGCCAACACGCCAACACTAACACGCCAACACGTGAGCGAACACGCCAACACTAACCAGGTGAGACTAGTTAACACGCTAACACCAACCAGGTGAGACTAGTTAACATGCCAACACCAACCAGGTGAGACTAGTTAACACGCTAACACCAACCAGGTGAGACTAGTTAACATGCCAACACCACCAGGTGAGACTAGTTAACATGCCAACACCAACCAGGTGAGACTAGTTAACATGCCAACACCAACCAGGTGAGACTAGTTAACACACCAACACTAACACGCCAACACATGAGCGAACACGCCAACACTAACCAGGTGAGACTAGTTAACACGCCAACACCAACCAGGTGAGACTAGTTAACACGCTAACACCAACCAGGTGAGACTAGTTAACATGCCAACACCAACCAGGTGAGACTAGTTAACATGCCAACACCAACCAGGTGAGACTAGTTAACATGCCAACACCAACCAGGTGAGACTAGTTAACATGCCAACACCACCAGGTGAGACTAGTTAACACGCTAACACCAACCAGGTGAGACTAGTTAACATGCCAACACCAACCAGGTGAGACTAGTTAACACGCTAACACCAACCAGGTGAGACTAGTTAACATGCCAACACCAACCAGGTGAGACTAGTTAACATGCCAACACCAACCAGGTGAGACTAGTTAACATGCCAACACCAACCAGGTGAGACTAGTTAACATGCCAACACCACCAGGTGAGACTAGTTAACACGCTAACACCAACCAGGTGAGACTAGTTAACATGCCAACACCAACCAGGTGAGACTAGTTAACATGCCAACACCAACCAGGTGAGACTAGTTAACATGCCAACACCAACCAGGTGAGACTAGTTAACATGCCAACACCAACCAGGTGAGACTAGTTAACATGCCAACACCACCAGGTGAGACTAGTTAACACGCTAACACCAACCAGGTGAGACTAGTTAACATGCCAACACCAACCAGGTGAGACTAGTTAACATGCCAACACCAACCAGGTGAGACTAGTTAACATGCCAACACCAACCAGGTGAGACTAGTTAACATGCCAACACGCCAACACGTGAGCGAACACGCCAACACTAACCAGGTGAGACTAGTTAACACGCCAACACCAACCAGGTGAGACTAGTTAACACGCCAACACGTGAGCGAACACGCCAACACTAACCAGGTGAGACTAGTTAACACTCCAACACGTGAGCGAACACGCTAACACTAACTAGGTGAGACATGTTAACACGCCAACACCAACCAGGTGAGACTAGTTAACACGCCAACACGTGAGCGAACACGCCAACACTAACCAGGTGAGACTAGTTAACACTCCAACACGTGAGCGATCACGCTAACACTAACTAGGTGAGACATGTTAACACGCCAACACCAACCAGGTGAGACTAGTTAACACGCCAACACGTGAGCGAACACGCTAACACTAACAAGGTGAGACTAGTTAACACGCCAAAACCAACCAGTTGAGACTAGTTAACATGCCAACATGTGAGCGATCACGCTAACACTAACCAGGTGAGACTAGTTAACACGCCAACATGTGAGCGATCACGCTAACACGTCTCACCAGGTGAGACTGGCACCGCTAACCTAAACCAGGACCCAGTGTCAAGCTCCGCCCCTGAAGCTCACACTCATCTGCATACACTGTTGAGAGCCACACCCACATCTCAACAGCCAATCAACAACTGACGCACAGAACCAAGCCCCGCCCCACATTTGTCTTCTTTTTTGATAATCCGTTACACTTGGAGAAACATCACAATATGGAAGATCTGCACTTTTCATTGCGACATTAAGATTAAACAATTTAGATGTAAATATTGTTTATTATTCCTGTTGATTTCTTATTGATTCAGTTTAGTTCAATAACTGTAAAGTTCCATTCAGATATAAGCTGCTCAATACTGTCATTATTCAGATCAAGTTTTGTTCTCAGCGCAGCCGAATCAATAATATTACTGAATTATGTCCGGGGATTTTTTTCTTCACAAACTGAATTTTGTTCATTTGTGTCTTTTAAAGCCCATGAATGAAGTATTAATTCCTGTCACAGGTGCAGTGTTATGACCCGGTGACGAACCGATGGTCGTTGGTGTCGAACTGCCCGTTCTCTCACCGCTCCATCAGCGCCGCCACACTCAACGGCTGCATCTACGTCACCGGAGGGTTGCTGGACCAGATCTTCTGTTACTCGCCCAGTAAAGACACCTGGAGCTCAGCTGCGGTGCTGCCCGTCAGAGTGGTGAGAGAAACACACACACGTCATCACTCACACACACACCCAGTCACTGCACTGGACCAGAGCAAGTACCCCCGATGTAACTGTGGACTGGAGTTTGAGAGACGTAAACGAATAATGGTTTTACACATGTGACATTCTCTTTGACATAACATGCAATTTATTGTCATATACATTAAGTAAACGTATATACTAATACTCAAAATTGCTAACTTTGAAATATAGGTTACGTCTAAGTAAAGTTGAGAAAACATGATTGGGCGCATGGAAATTTGCCTGTCAAAAAGTATTTTTCGGTACTAATTACGAGTTTTTGTTAATTCGGGAACATCTATGCTTACAAAACCATGCAACATGAAAGTTGATTAACATTTTTCTGAAACATGCATTTGTTTTATGGAGACATAAAATCCACCAAGCTGTAGGAATGACTTCCGAAAAGCATTTTTTTATGTTGCATTAGTAGATCCAGCCCGTTTGAGACATGTTCTTTTCTTTCTTTTAAGATTTATTTTTAGCGTTATTTTTAGATTTAGATGGTAAAGGTCCACGAGCCGGAACTCGAACTCGGGTCGCCAGAAGCACAGCGACGCTACATGTCGCCATTGAGACATGTTCTTGACCCGTGTTGTGTGTGTGTGTGATGGGTATGTTTAGGGGTCGGGTGTGTGTGTGATAAGTATGTTTAGGGGTCGGGTGTGTGTGTGATGGGTATGTTTAGGGGTCGGGTGTGTGTGTGATGGGTATGTTTAGGGGTCGGGTGTGTGTGTGATGGGTTTGTTTAGGGGTCGGGTGTGTGTGTGATGGGTATGTTTAGGGGTCGGGTGTGTGTGTGATGGGTATGTTTAGGGGTCGGGTGTGTGTGTGATGGGTATGTTTAGGGGTCGGGTGTGTGTGTGATGGGTATGTTTAGGGGTCGGGTGTGTGTGTGATGGGTATGTTTAGGGGTCGGGTGTGTGTGTGATGGGTTTGTTTAGGGGTCGGGTGTGTGTGTGATGGGTATGTTTAGGGGTCGGGTGTGTGTGTGATGGGTATGTTTAGGGGTCGGGTGTGTGTGTGATGGGTTTGTTTAGGGGTCGGGTGTGTGTGTGATGGGTTTGTTTAGGGGTCGGGTGTGTGTGTGATGGGTATGTTTAGGGGTCGGGTGTGTGTGTGATGGGTTTGTTTAGGGGTCGGGTGTGTGTGTGATGGGTTTGTTTAGGGGTCGGGTGTGTGTGTGATGGGTATGTTTAGGGGTCGGGTGTGTGTGTGATGGGTTTGTTTAGGGGTCGGGTGTGTGTGTGATGGGTTTGTTTAGGGGTCGGGTGTGTGTGTGATGGGTATGTTTAGGGGTCGGGTGTGTGTGTGATGGGTATGTTTAGGGGTCGGGTGTGTGTGTGATGGGTATGTTTAAGGGTCGGGTGTGTGTGTGATGGGTTTGTTTAGGGGTCGGGTGTGTGTGTGATGGGTATGTTTAGGGGTCGGGTGTGTGTGTGATGGGTATGTTTAGGGGTCGGGTGTGTGTGTGATGGGTATGTTTAGGGGTCGGGTGTGTGTGTGATGGGTATGTTTAGGGGTCGGGTGTGTGTGTGATGGGTATGTTTAGGGGTCGGGTGTGTGTGTGATGGGTATGTTTAGGGGTCGGGTGTGTGTGTGATGGGTTTGTTTAGGGGTCGGGTGTGTGTGTGATGGGTATGTTTAGGGGTCGGGTGTGTGTGTGATGGGTATGTTTAGGGGTCGGGTGTGTGTGTGATGGGTATGTTTAGGGGTCGGGTGTGTGTGTGATGGGTATGTTTAGGGGTCGGGTGTGTGTGTGATGGGTATGTTTAGGGGTCGGGTGTGTGTGTGATGGGTATGTTTAGGGGTCGGGTGTGTGTGTGATGGGTATGTTTAGGGGTCGGGTGTGTGTGTGATGGGTTTGTTTAGGGGTCGGGTGTGTGTGTGATGGGTATGTTTAGGGGTCGGGTGTGTGTGTGATGGGTATGTTTAGGGGTCGGGTGTGTGTGTGATGGGTATGTTTAGGGGTCGGGTGTGTGTGTGATGGGTTTGTTTAGGGGTCGGGTGTGTGTGTGATGGGTTTGTTTAGGGGTCGGGTGTGTGTGTGATGGGTATGTTTAGGGGTCGGGTGTGTGTGTGATGGGTATGTTTAGGGGTCGGGTGTGTGTGTGATGGGTATGTTTAGGGGTCGGGTGTGTGTGTGATGGGTATGTTTAGGGGTCGGGTGTGTGTGTGTGATGGGTATGTTTAGGGGTCGGGTGTGTGTGTGATGGGTATGTTTAGGGGTCGGGTGTGTGTGTGATGGGTATGTTTAGGGGTCGGGTGTGTGTGTGATGGGTATGTTTAGGGGTCGGGTGTGTGTGTGATGGGTATGTTTAGGGGTCGGGTGTGTGTGTGATGGGTATGTTTAGGGGTCGGGTGTGTGTGTGATGGGTATGTTTAGGGGTCGTGTGTGTGTGTGATGGGTATGTTTAGGGGTCGGGTGTGTGTGTGATGGGTATGTTTAGGGGTCGGGTGTGTGTGTGATGGGTATGTTTAGGGGTCGGGTGTGTGTGTGATGGGTATGTTTAGGGGTCGGGTGTGTGTGTGATGGGTATGTTTAGGGGTCGGGTTAGTGTAAGGAGACAGAATATACAGTTTGTACAGTATAAAAACATTACGTCTATGGAGAGTCCTCAGAAAGATAGTAAAGCAGACCTGTGTGTGTGTGTGTGTGTTTCAGGAGGGCTGTGGCCTGACGGCGTGTGAAGGGAAGGTGTATGTTGTCGGGGGTCGGACTGAGTCTTCTTCTGCCGTTGATCAGATCTGGGCGTTTGATCCAGCGAGTGGAAAACTGACCGAGGAGAAGCCGCTGACCCGATGCCTGAGTTACCATGGGTGTGTGAGCGTCTTACAGCGAGTCGGACACACTGACGCACACACACACTCATCATCAACTAAAACTGAAACACACACACTCTCCATCAACTAACACAGGCATCTAGTCCACTGACAAACATGCAGAACTCTGGAATGCACATTAATTTAGTTGTCATGCGAGTTATGAACTGTAATCTGATATGTTTGCATCTAGTGTTTGTGGAATCGCATTATTATCTGGTTATGAACTCTGTATCGCTCACTGCTGGAAATCCCAATGTGAATCTGAATCAATTTATACTGTGAATATTTAAAAATGCTTTGTGTTTGTAATGTTATATGTCAATAAATAAAGTTTGTATCATTTTATGTTGCTTGAGTTTTTACTGACGTCTTTACTATGGAATTCCAAAGCTGCCAAAATAATAAATAAATACAAAAATAAATACATATACGAAGAAATGTAAAAAAAATAAATGACTAATAAATGATTAGACTGAGGAAATCAAAGTATAAATACTCATTTCTTTTTATGTTTATTTTTTTACATTTAATTGTATATTTCTGTTTATTTTATTTATTACATTTATTCATATATTTATTTATCATCATCAACTTTTATTTCCAGACTCTTAGTCTATTCAGAAGGCACAGACATAATATGCAACATACCCAGAGCCGGACAGTAACGGAGTACATTTACTTGAGTACAATTTTGAGGGATCTGTACTTTACTTGAGTATCATTTTTGGGGATTACTCATGACTTTACTCAAGTACATTTGAGAGGCAAATATTGTACTCTTTACTCCACTACATTTCTATCCATAACCGTGAGTACCCGTTACTTCTAAAAAAAAAAAAAAAAAAAGGAAAAAAAAATCTCGGAAACCCTCAGTTTGTTGTTTCCCTCTCAAACGTGATTGGATTGTGCAGGCGCCACTGATTGGGACAGCCTATCAGCAATCACCTTCAGCTCTGAACTGACGCCAAAGTAAACTCCATGGTCAGATTTAGATAAGAGACGAAACAGGTTCAAATGTGGGTGCAAAAAATCCATTAAAACTCTAGCAGAGGTTTGTCAGAGCGTTGCCATTGTGCATTTCCTTGTGGGCAAGTGAGAAATGTTAAATAAAGCAACATGGTAAAAAGATGAAAATGACTTGAATTAACTTTCAATTCCTTTTAGATTATCAAAGGTATTAACATTGACATTTTTCATAACTCCATGTAGGACGTTTCTGTACATAAATGTAAGCACGGTTCGCGTACCTACCCCGAAGTGATAAAATAAAATTCTGTATCAGATTTATAGGCAAAGACAAGTAGTTTGTTTAGGCATGGTTTGTAGGGAATTACAAACTTGCACACATATATTCGAACACACATAACTATAGAATCAATTCTTAATGTGCATGTGAACGCCATCAGCGTCTATCACAGGTTCAGTTTAAAGTCTGTTTCGTCTTAGCGGCCCTTAATTTAATAACAAATGATCATTTAGACGGAAGTGAATCAATCAAAACTAACTTTAGCTGGAAAATAACATTATTCAAGAACCGCTATAAAACCAAAACAATCTCTGTTACCTTAAATTATATGTTTATCTCTGAAAAGCCGCTTTGAAACAATCTACATTGTTAAAAGCGCTATATAAATGAAGATGACTTGACACGACACTGTGGCAGTAGTAATGCAATATTTAGAAAATGTACTCTTGATACCCGAGTACTTTTAAAAACAAGAACTTCAGTACTTTTACTTAAGTAGACATCTGACTGTAGTACTTTTACTTGTACTTGAGTAAAATTTAGCAAGGGGTATCTGTACTTTTACTCAAGTAACGAAGCTGTGTACTCTGTCCGCCTCTGAACATACATAAAACGAATACATATACAAAAAGATACAAAAACAATAAGGAAAAAAAAAACGGCATTTCTATAAAAGCCACTTATACCAGTCTTCCATAGTGATGATTGGTATCGTATGGCACTAAACCAGCATAACTGCTGTTCTGGGAATCATTCAGGAGACATGCGTTTATAGATGTGTGTCCTCAATAATGCCTGAAAGTGCTGACGCTGCACACACACCTGGGCTTGTTGAGCAGTGTCCCCATACAGTCGTTATAAAGCAATACTAGCCTTTTTAGACTTAGTCTATAAAGGAGCTGTATACAGAGGAGTGCAATATGCTTTAAACAGGCTAATTTTGATGCATTTTAGCTTGAGCATATAATATGTGATGATGCCTGTATAAATCCTCACCATCAGATAACTGATCTGTAATGTAATGACCCAGGTATTTAATTTTATTACAAACACTCATCACTTATCCTGACAGATAAAAGTCTGGAAAACAAAGATCTTTTTCCACTTTTGTCCTACATATCAATACAGCACTCTTTTTGGCGTTATATAACACATCAGATTTCACCCCATATTCAGAGATATTCAGAGATATTCAGAGATATTCAGAGATATTCAGAAGCTGTTGGGAGAGGAAATGGCCAAATCATCAGCGTACATAAAATGATTAACCAAGGTGTTACCAATTATACAACCTGTTTTACATCTTGATAATTGGTTGGATAACTCATCCACGCAAAAGCTATGTAGCTATTTATTTATTATTTTGGCAGTTTTGGAAATCCATACTTTACATAAAGCAAAGCTGATGTGAAAATGATGACCATCTATCATCTACGACCATCTATGATCATCTATCATAACATAAACACATGAACTGAGATCAATAAATGCAGATGCTTTGTGTTGAAACTTTAGTTGATAATTGTTTAATATTGTCAGTGTGTGAACGATGGTTCTGGTCCTGCAATTCAGGGTTCATGACGTCATGAAAGCTAATAGGCCTACTTAATTATACAAATGTTACAATTTTAACAAGTTAAAAAACATCTAAATAAAACAATTATGCCAACTGAAAAAATGAAATGTTTTTGCATTCACGCCAACTCGGAGTTATGCGTTTCTATGGCAACACTATCAACGACATGGTCAGGTGGTACACGTCGGATTTAATAACTGACTCGTGATAATAAGAATGTTGTGTTAACATTGCTGAAATATGAACTTCTTTTCCTCTGAGCTCGTGTCCAGTCAAACAGACCCGATGGAAGTTTCTAGAGAAAGACTGCAGTCTGTACAATCACATGTCATATAATTACAGTTTTATATTCTTCCACTGAATTCGTCTTCCTTTTTAAACGAAAGCAAATAAACTAAAACCATAAAAAAAAAATCATTACATGAAATAAACTAAACTAAATGAAAACACAAAATCGTTAATTTACGTTTTTGTAAAATTACAGATTGAGCTGACATTGAGCTGTAACGTTGACGTTGACATTTTTTTTGGTTAATTTATAGAATTATTATTATTTTGCAGTTCCTGCTTTAAATGAAAAGGTGCAGACCCGTGATGCAAGTTTCTAGAGAAACACTGTAAATATATATGACGACACATTCTTGACATTCTGATTCCTTTTTAAAGGAAAGCGAGTAAACACTGTTTTTATGGTCCACATGAACAATGAGCCTCAGATTACCATCAACCATCATTCTTCAAAAGGAAATCCGAGCAAATGTAATTAGTTTGTCTTTAAATCAAGTCTGGTGCAGTTCAGAATAACTCCAGATAACATTGTTCACGGAGACACTAAAGATGAAGGTCAGTGTTACATCTGTCGCGTGCGAATGTTTGTCATATTTTGAGTTTCGTGTTTCTTTAAAAGCTCTGGAGAATCGAGCGATTCCATGTAAAGCGCGTCTGATGTGAAACACGATTAACAACATGAGCATCTGAAGCAGTGGTCTCCAACATGGTGCCCGCGGGCACCTGGTAGCCCGCATGGAGTCTCTGAGTCGCCCGCCGAGCACGTTCTATAAATAGCCTAAATTGTAATCTTTCATTTATTTATTTTTTTTATTTATTTTTTTATGATGATGGCATAAAATGAGAAAATAACTAATGGTAACATTTCATATACCATTAAAACATAATAAAATCATTTAAAATATTTTGAATCTGCACGTCGAGCACGTTTAAAAAAAACAAAAACGTAACGTAACTTCTGTGAGTTGAGGCGGTCGCGGGCAGACGGTACATACATAAGATAAATTGAACTATAAAAAAGAAAAAAAGATTAATTATGGCTGATGATGCAGGTCATGCAAAAAAGAAGACGACTTATTATTTTAACGAGGAGCGGGAGACAGAATTCCTCTTCACTAACGTTAAAGATAAAGCTGTATGCCTCATCTGTGGAGCTAGCATTGCGGTTGCCAATGGTCTATGACAGGGGTCTCCAACACGTCGCTCGCGAGCTACCAGTAGCTCTTGGCCTGATTGGAGGTCGCTCACCAAGGGGGCGTTCACATACCGCGTCTTTTGCGCGCTCAAGTTCGTTATTTCAAATGTAGGAAGCTCATAATTGAAGCGACGCGCTCATTTTTTCCAGGCGCAGCGAGATGAAAAATCCATTAGCTACTAAAACTTCTTTGTCATTGTGGAGAGCGCAGTGCATGGTTGCATAGCAACGACAGACGCCACGGGAAAATCGGATCGAATTTTACTATTAATAATGAAAGATAAGCTAATGTGCATTGTGAACGTCAGTAATTCATCTTTTTTGACTTATTCTTTTTATAAAAATGATTTAAAGGCTGAAATATGGGAGCTTTTTATAAATCTTTTTTTGTCAAAACTTTATTTGAACTTGAAGGCTACATGTTGATAACATGTCGCAAGACACTCCTTTAAAATCTGGCCATCATTTTTAATGTTGTTATTTTGTTTATGTAAACAAAAAGTGCAAATGAATTCTAATTATATTTGTTATTTGCTGGTTTTCGACATAAACCTTGGTGAATTGATTTTATTGTAGTATTAGTACTTTTTGAACAGGATTCTGTGATAACCGTGATCATTTTGGTGACTATAATCATGAAATGAAATTTTCATGCCATTTCATCTCTAGTTAAGATGCACTATAAAATCAACTATAATTATGTGTTTTTACAGTATAATATGCAAAGTACAATTTTCTTGAAAAAAATTAATCTCTGATTCTGTTCTTTTCTCTTACATTTAAGGGTGACATATATAGGCTTACAAAAACTCTTTTAGGTCTAAAACAGTTTAGATAGTTGTTAATATGAGAGTTATGAGACATTATTTAAGTATTGTATTAGCCTACATAAGTAGCTCTCGGCCACTATCTTTTTTTAAAAAGTAGCTCTCAAATGAAAAAAGGTTGGAGACCCCTGAAGCATAGACATAATAAATACATAGACGCCCTATTGGCCGCTTTGGAGCGTTGCTGCAATACGTCAACGTGTCCGCCATTTTGCGGAGGGCAAGACTGCGCTGTAATCAAATGCAAGTAAACGGGTGAGCTGCGGTTTTTTTGGATAAAAACAAAAAATGTTTTTACATTTATCAGCCGATTTCAGTGGTTTGTATGTGGTGTACAAAAAGTTTCATTTCCAGTTATTTAAAATCTCGATAGACTTATATAAAAAAAAATGTATATGTATCTGGCTTTTTATTCTTGGATAAGAATTGTGAAGACCCCCATACTGAGATATAATTTACTGTTCACATTAAATGGAATAAAGTTTTCTTATTGTGGAAAAAACATTTTCTATGATTGACCCGATTTTAGCAATAACAAAGATAACTGATGGATCCTTTATGGTAATACATATGATATGGTACAACTACAGTGAAATGCAGATAGTAAATATAAGATAAAGTGAGAAGTAATAGTAAATAGTTTAGTCAATAAAATAAACAAACAGTATACAGCAAATAAAATAGTAATGGATAGTATAATTATATAATATCATAAGTACAATAAAACAATCATAAAAGTATTGATAATAGCATATAGTTTATGTATAATACTATAATAATAGCAATATAATAAGAAATATCAATTACAGTATACAGACAATAAATATAATAAGTTAGTGACTATGATAGCATAACTATAATAGATTGATAATTGCAAGTGATATAATAGGCTTATAATAACAATAATAATAAGAACAGCAAATACAATGTAATATCAATTGCAGAATAATATAGACAATATGAAAAAAATATTAAACATTATAATATTGATCATTAAAGTGACATTTTACAAAAAGAGATTTGTCATTTTATTTTATGTAGGCCTACATACAGTGAAGCTAATGTATAAATATGCAAATATAATTTATATATTTTAAAATATTCCTACATAGGCTATATGAAATAAAATGACACAACCCTGTCTATTTTTTGTTAAATTTCAGTTTTATTGATCAGTAATAGCCATCATAACAGTATAAGTAGCCTAAAAGGTATAAAAAGCTATACAAGACAAGAAATAAAGTAAACGATTCAGTCAAACATACAGCAGGATACAACGTTAAATAGCCTAAATATAAAGTTATGAAACTTCACTTTGCCCTCAGCCAAAACGAACAGATAGATTAATGAGACCAAAGATCGCCCGTTAGATATACACAAGACGAATACATCAGAGCCAGCGGCAAACGTCAGAAGCACTAGCCGAGGTAAGGCTGTTCCAGGCGGGGTACATGAGCGCTGAGCGCCCGGTGATCGCCTGTATCTCACAACTCCGAAAACGTTCGATCAAATTTTTAAATAGGCGCTATATTTTTAAATAAACCACAGATCTGAGCTTTAAACAACTACATTGTCGACTGAAAAACTATTAAGACCACACTTCGTGACACAATAAGTAGTATTTTTAAATTTCGCGGCCTTTCTCCTCTGAACGTTACTATTACTAATTATATCATGACCAAATACAACCAGAAACAAATGTTCAGTCTTGCTTGTGAAAGGTAATTCCTCGAGACCTGTTTTCAGTTGTTTGGCGATTTGTGCAGCACACGAAAAGTGCATTTTTCTCTATTCCCGGTATGAGAGGTATGGGAAAGTTGCCCTCCGCAATATGGCGGCGCCGTTGACGTACGCTCCAGCGGCCAATAGGGCGTCTATGTATTTATTATGTCTATGATCTGAAGCATAGACATCATCTGAAGCGTCTTTCAAACCGAGCCACGCGAGAACATGATGTCATCCGAGCAGGAACATTCCCGCTGCATCCACATTCAGAAGATGAAGAGTTTTTAAACCCTTCAGGTTTACAGCATGCACCTTCAGAATTAGATGTTAATGAGATGAATAAACTTTACCTTATGTAAACACAACACTGCAATCAAACTGATGTATGCTGCCTTCAAATTCACGTGCTTTCAGAATTATCGTAAATACGAGATTCCCAATCGGAAATTCCAAGTCGGAAAATACACATCAATGCCCTAGTTGTAACATGAATATAATGCAGTATATTTATAGTTGACAACATTGAAAGGAAGACATTTTAGCAGTGTTAATTTCGTCGAGGAATAATTTTCATCATAATTTGTCAACATTTCTTTTTTTAATTTTTAGAAAACAACACGATAAAATTTAAATCAGTTTTGAAGGAAAAAAACTATGACGAAAATATCTTGACATTTTCATCAACGGATAAAACGAGAGGAAGCGTTAGGGAGGGATTTGGGAAGAGATCCCGTCAGAATGATGTCGCGAGATTATTCGCTCTTAAAGTGACAGCAGCCTAATAAACCCGATCAAACATCAAAAGAGAAAATCGCTCAATGTTTTTGACTAATCTTTATTAAAGTTATTCAATCTATATTTAATTCATACAAATACATAAGTCTGCTTGAAAGAATGAAGAATGTTTTATGGAAGTTGTTATAAAGAATGCGCTATTAAAAAGACCATGTTCTTGTTCCTTTAGGAGAAGTGGTTTTATTTAATTGTAAGATAAATAAAGACATGTTATAAATGTCACAGCAGGAAAATCTGTGTGTTTATCGCATGCACAAACCTTAATATCACTCATATTACCAGGTTCAAAGATGTTTAGACTGTTGACTAAAATCTTATGATATTTAAACGACTAAAACAAAAACAATTCAGATGACTAAAATATGACTAAATGCCATTTTAGTCCAAAGACTATGACTAAAACCAAATCAAAACTTGCTGTCAAAATCAACTCCATTTCAGGCAAGTTTGTGAAAAATGCAATACGTCCATAAAAATGTTTTGTTTTACGTCTTTACTCTGATCATTGGATGTAATCACATTATCAGTGCGCATGTACACAAACACACAAATCAGAAATTTTCATTCAGTTTGATATATTTATATATATATGCATGTATAAAATTAAACAGATACAGCTGTTTTCATATACAAAAGGCCAATAAAAGCAGGAAGTGTGAAAGAGTTAGTAGACGAAGGCACTCTCATCCACAGTGTTCCAGTTAACATGATCATGTGACACAATAGTGCTGTCGTCAGGCAGAAACAGTGCAGGGTTTGTGCCGACAGGAATGGAATGTTTATCTCCAAAAAAAAATAATTATCATCTATGCAAAAACATCCAACAAAAACGACTCCAGCATCAGAAACTAAAGGAATGATCCTGATTCTGGTTATAGTGTTCAAAAGTGTCAGAACTTTCACAAATAAAGACAAGACTTAAGTTATGATACATCAAACGTCCACAGGAAGGAGTTTAAAATCGTAAGACATAAAAGTGGAATGAGTGCGGAGTGTTTCAGACGCTTTACACACACTAAACTAACACTGAAGGCATTTCTACACCAGCACATTACTCTAACTCTAGTGGAACCGTTCACACATGCGCAGTCGGCAGCTTCTGGAGTGTTTATGAGACAATTACCCATCATGCTCCCTGATGTCCGTTACATGCAAACACAGCTGTCAATCACACCACACAACCAAACCATCTCACAGTCAGAAAACATGCTTATCTTTGGGAAACATTATTGAAAATCATAACAAACCGCAAAAATAATATACCATAGTTTATAAAAAAATAAAACTACTTCACTAATATTTTAATGTAATTCAGTCATGAAAATCTGGTCACAAAAAAAAAAACTGTTTTCTTGACACAAATGATATGATGTTTGATTGATTTAGTGGTGAAATGTGACATGGATACATGAAAAAAAATTAAAAAAATAAATTAAAATCAATAATAAATTTACAAAACATATTACTTATGTTTTGATAATTTTACAAAACATATTACTTAAATCGCCATTTAAGTATTTATACATCATGGCATTTAAAAATAAAACTTTTACAGTAATATTTTTAATATTATGCAGTCACAAAAAAAATCTGTTTCTAAAGAAAGGCTCCA
>JAPDVR010000024.1:35252426-35259926 GCA_026230005.1 Gila orcuttii
CATAATGACTCATTAGATTCTTATAACAATAACAAAATTAGCCTAATTAAATCATTATAAATTCAAAACAGCACCACACATACACTAAATTTTTTTTCACATTAAAGAGAATTTGAAGGAAAATGTGTTTAATAATGTCACATAACACTTTATAGTACGGTCTCATTAGTTAACATCAGTTAATGCATTAAAGTCCTCCTGTAGTCAATCATTTTATCCCTTAAAACTCACCAAAATGGTTCTATAAATATGCAAATGAGCCCCGCCTCCACTCACTCACTCAGAGATCCACTCGTTGACGATCACACGTTGATCTGATTGGTTACAGGGTAGTTTGTGACGTCAGAAACACCAGCGATTTCAAACCATGTTTTTGAGACTGTCTTTGGTTCACTGCAGTTTTAAGGAGAAAATACTCAGCAATGCTGTCGACTTTTACACATGGTTTGTCTTAAAGCATATTAAACACCACATAGACATATAAACAACATTAAAAGCTGGATTTTCACCACAGGGGGACTTTAAATAACACTGAATAATAAATATTTTGCGGTACTTATTCATCTTTGTCAACATTAGTTAATAAAATTACTGTTAATCTGTTTATTGTTAATTCATGTTAGCTGAGGTTCATTACATAATATCAACAAAATAACGATTTTAATAATGTATTAGTAAACATAGAAATGGACCTTAATTAAGATTACGCAATGCTGTAGATTTTTTACGTTAACTGATGTTAACTCACCAAAACATTTTTACGGTCCTAATATGATTTTCATTTTTTTTTAATGCAGCTCATCATGTATGATGTGTGTGAAATATGAGTCGAGAGCTTAGTGAGGTTCATCTGATGAGGGCTCACCGGTCCGACACACACCGTTTGACTAGAATCTGGTTTAGTGTTAAAACTTCTCAGTCCTGACGTCATGCTCCATGCACACACACACAGTTAACCGGTTAACCCACGTGACCTACGACCCCAGAGTGTGTGATGAAGCCACATACCCTTCGTAGTCGTGAGTGGGTTCCTGTCGCCGGATGATGAGGTACGTGACCACAGAGATGATGATGATGCCGATCACGGCCCCGATCACACCGCCCACGATCACTGCAGCGCTGGTGTGAGGAAGAGCCTCTGAACACACACAGAGGAACACCACCGTCACACACACACACAGAGGAACACCACCGTCACACACACACAGAGGAACACCACCGTCACACACACACACAGAGGAACACCACCGTCACACACACACAGAGGAACACCACCGTCACACACACACACACAGAGGAACACCACCGTCACACACACACAGAGGAACACCACCGTCACACACACGCACAGAGGAACACCACCGTCACACACACACAGAGGAACACCACCGTCACACACACACACACAGAGGAACACCACCGTCACACACACACACACAGAGGAACACCACCGTCACACACACACAGAGGAACACCACCGTCACACACACACACACACACAGAGGAACACCACCGTCACACACACACAGAGGAACACCACCGTCACACACACACACACACACACAGAGGAACACCACCGTCACACACACACAGAGGAACACCACCGTCACACACACACACACAGAGGAACACCACCGTCACACACACACACAGAGGAACACCACCGTCACACACACACAGAGGAACACCACCGTCACACACACACAGAGGAACACCACCGTCACACACACACAGAGGAACACCACCGTCACACACACACACACAGAGGAACACCACCGTCACACACACACAGAGGAACACCACAGTCACACACACACACACAGAGGAACACCACCGTCACACACACACACAGAGGAACACCACCGTCACACACACACAGAGGAACACCACCGTCACACACACACACAGAGGAACACCACCGTCACACACACACACAGAGCAACACCACCGTCACACACACACACAGAGGAACACCACCGTCACAAACACCACCGTCACACACACACACAGAGGAACACCACCGTCACAAACACCACCGTCACACACACACAGAGGAACACCACCGTCACACACACACAGAGGAACACCACCGTCACACACACACAGAGGAACACCACCGTAGCACACACACACACAGAGGAACACCACTGTCACACACACAGAGGAACACCACCGTCACACACACACACAGAGGAACACCACCGTCACACACACACACAGAGGAACACCACCGTCACACACACACAGAGGAACACCACCGTCACACAGACACACAGAGGAACACCACCGTCACACACACACAGAGGAACACCACCGTCACACACACACAGAGGAACGTCACACACACACAGAGGAACACCACCGTCACACACACACAGAGGAACATCACCGTCACACACACACAGAGGAACACCACCGTCACACACACACACACAGAGGAACACCACCGTCACACACACAGAGGAACACCACCGTCACACACACACACAGAGGAACATCACCTTCACACACACACAGAGGAACATCACCGTCACACACACACAGAGGAACACCACCATCACACACACACAGAGGAACATCACCGTCACACACACAGAGGAACATCACCTTCACACACACACAGAGGAACACCACCGTCACAGGAACATCACCGTCACACACACAGAGGAACACACAGTCACACACACACACAGAGGAACACCACCGTCACACACACAGAGGAACATCACCGTCACACACACAGAGGAACATCACCGTCACACACACAGAGGAACACCACCGTCACACACACACACACACAGAGGAACACCACTGTCACACACACACAGAGGAACATCACCGTCACACACACACAGAGGAACACCACCATCACACACACACAGAGGAACACCACCGTCACACACACACAGAGGAACACCACCGTCACACACACACAGAGGAACATCACCGTTACACACACAGAGAAACACCACTGTCACACACACACAGAGGAACATCACGTCACACACACACAGAGGAACATCACCGTCACACACACAGAGGAACACCACCGTCACACACACACAGAGGAACACCACCGTCACACACACACAGAGGAACATCACGTCACACACACACAGAGGAACATCACCGTCACACACACAGAGGAACACCACCGTCACACACACACAGAGGAACACCACCGTCACACACACACACAGAGGAACACCACCGTCACACACACACAGAGGAACACCACCGTCACACACACACAGAGGAACATCACCGTCACACACACAGAGGAACATCACCGTCACACACACAGAGGAACATCACCGTCACACACACTGCCGTTCACACCACCGTCACACACACCACCGTCACACACACCAACGTCACACACACTGCCGTTCACACCGTCGCAAACACTGCCGTTCACACCGTCACACACACTGCCGTTCACACCGTCACACACACTGCCGTTCACACCGTCACACACACTGCCGTTCACACCGTCACACACACTGCCGTTCACACCGTCACACACACTGCCGTTCACACCGTCACACACACTGCCGTTCACACCGTCGCAAACACTGCCGTTCACACCGTCACACACACACAGAGGAACACCACCGTCACACACACACAGAGGAACACCACCGTCACACACACACAGAGGAACACCACCGTCACACACACACACAGAGGAACACCACCGTCACACACACACACAGAGGAACACCACCGTCACACACACACACAGAGGAACACCACCGTCTCACACACAGAGGAACATCACCGTCACACACACACAGAGGAACATCACCGTCACACACACACAGAGGAACACCACCGTCACACACACACACAGAGGAACACCACCGTCACACACACACAGAGGAACACCACCGTCACACACACAGAGGAACATCACCGTCACACACACAGAGGAACATCACCGTCACACACACTGCCGTTCACACCACCGTCACACACACCACCGTCACACACACCAACGTCACACACACCAACGTCACACACACTGCCGTTCACACCGTCGCAAACACTGCCGTTAACACCGTCACACACACTGCCGTTCACACCGTCACACACACTGCCGTTCACACCGTCACACACACTGCCGTTCACACCGTCGCAAACACTGCCGTTCACACCGTCACACACACACAGAGGAACACCACCGTCACACACACAGAGGAACATCACCGTCACACACACTGCCGTTCACACCACCGTCACACACACCACCGTCACACACACCAACGTCACACACACCAACGTCACACACACTGCCGTTCACACCGTCACAAACACTGCCGTTCACACCGTCACACATTGCCGTTCACACCGTCACACACACTGCCGTTCACACACACTTCCGTTCACACTAGGGCTGAACGATTAATTGCATTTGCGATAATATCGCGATATGATGAAATGCGATTTTGTAACCGCAAAAGCTGCGATTACACTGGTCACGTGACACGCGAGAGAAAAGCAGTCTGCAGATCAAGCATCAACTTAGCACGCTACACATAGGTCTGGCATACAGGAAAGAACAGTTTATTTTTTATGTATGTGATATTGTGCTATTTATTCTCTCTACAACAATTCTGGATCGATTCAGAGAATTTCAGAATCGAGTCAGAGTTTAGTTTTTAAACACAGATGCGTGATGACGCTGCGCGTGCTTTAGAAACAATCGTATTCTGCTTGCTTCTAATTTCTCTCTCTCTTTCTCTCTCTCTCTCTCACACACACACACACACACACACGACATTGCTCGAACCTTCCGAAAAATAAGCTTTCATAAAGTTCGGGGTTTAAGCGAATTACAAGGACAGTCGCGGGCTTCATTGCAAAGGTTTTGCCGCTTTGATGTTACTCTTGCAGTGCGCGGTCTCGCCCGCCGGAATTTTCCTTACAAATGCTCCACAAAGGCATTATTTATGTCTTTTGGAATGCAGTTGGCTTATATATTAAAAATATGAAAATCACTGAGAAAGCTGCTTTCATTTTAAAATACTTACGCGCGCTTTGTGAAGAGTGCTCGTGCATGCGGCTGTGAGCGACTCATTGGTTAAATGTAGGCTACTTGCATCTCAAAATGCTTTTGATGCGAAATTAATGTAAACACGGTCAGTTATTTCGTAAACCAACAGGACAAATCACATTTACAATTTCAAAAGAGATATGTGCATTAGTGTGAATGCAGCTTATCGTATAGGGGGAAAATCACTCCAGCTCTTGAATGGAAAACGTTCAGACAGTCTACTTTTAAATACTGAAAGCACTCTTTTATTGCTTGTAATGTTTTTTTTTTCCTCTTTATTTACTAGCTTTTATATTTTGAAGCTATATTAGTTTATAGCCCATTTAAAATTCTTAACATGTAATTGGTTTAATTAAATGTGTTACATCATATATATATATATATATATATATATATATATATTTAAAGTATGTATATTTACACATGTAATTAAATACATATTTGAAGTGTTATTAAGATTAATTAATAAGAAAAAAATTAGATCGGATCATGAGCTGCCTAAAGATTCCTATCCCTACTGTACAATGATTTATTGCTTGTCTTTGTCGACTAATACAGAAGGTAAAGAACTTAAAGTAATCGCATATTAAATCGCAATCGCAATATTGGTTAAAAAAATCGCAATTAGATTATTTTCCATAATCGTTCAGCCCTAGTTCACACCGTCACACACACTGCCGTTCACACCGTCACACACACTGCCGTTCACACCGTCACACACACACACTGCCGTTCACACTGTCACACACACACACTGCCGTTCACACCGTCACACACACTGCCGTTTACACCGTCACACACACTGCCGTTCACACTGTCACACACACACACTGCCGTTCACACCGTCACACAAACACACTGCCGTTCACACTGTCACACACACACACACACACTGCCGTTCACACTGTCACACACACACACACTGCCGTTCACACTGTCACACACACACACACTGCCGTTCACACCGTCACACAAACACACTGCCGTTCACACCGTCACACACAAACACTGCCGTTCACACCGTCACAAACACTGCCGTTCACACCGTCACAAACACTGCCGTTCACACCGTCACACACATTGCCGTTCACACCGTTACACACACACTGCCATTCACACCGTCACACACACTGCCGTTCACACCGTCATACACACTACCATTCACACCGTCACACGCACTGCCATTCACACCATCACACACTGCCGTTCACACCGTCACACACATTGCCGTTCACACCATTACACACACACTGCCATTCACACCGTCACACACACTGCAGTTCACACCGTCACACACTGCCGTTCACATCGTCACAAACACTGCCGTTCACACGTCACACACTGCAGTTCACACCGTCACACACTGCCGTTCACATCGTCACAAACACTGCCGTTCACACCGTTACACACACACACACTGCCGTTCACACCGTCACACACACTGCCATTCACACCGTCACACACACTGCCGTTCACACCGTCACACACACTGCCGTTCACACCGTCACACAAACACACTGCCGTTCACACCGTCACACACAAACACTGCCGTTCACACCGTCACACACACTGCCGTTCACACCGTCACACACACTGCCGTTCACACCGTCACACACAAACACTGCCGTTCACACCGTCACACACACTGCCGTTCACACCGTCACAAACACTGCCGTTCACACCATCACACACACTGCCGTTCACACCATCACACACACTGCCGTTCACACCGTCACACACACACTGCCGTTCACACCGTCACACACACACACTGCCGTTCACACCGTCACTAGGGCTGTCGCGATAACCACAATATTGCAATACCGCGCTACTGACAGGCCAACCGCAGAGGAATGCAAGTAACCACAGCAACCGTGAACCGCGTTTTCTTTTTTCATAAGGCCACCCTTCGTAGTTCGTACCATGTGTATTGAATGTTAAATAAGTTAATAATGATAACAAGACTGTTTATCATGGTGATTTGTACAGAGGCTTTGTGGATTTGGACTTAAGTCTAAACAGACAGTGAATGTGATCGACTGAGCGCGTGCGATTACCTGCGTCTGTCTTTGAAGTCAAGTCATCGTGAAAAGGTTGCCGTTTCCAAGGAAAGTGAATATTTGTCGTATCATCCTTTTAACGTGTGGTATTTACCATGAATGGCGTCAGCGCTGGTCAGCATTACACAGCGCGAGGAAGCCGTGGGGGAAAGCAGTCACGCATTGAATCAATGCCATTGGTCTCTATTAAGTGAAGCATTGCTTTAGCTTTGCCCAAAACTGAAGCATTGCTGGCCAGCTGAGCCTTGAAAAGTGGAGCTCAAAGTTAAAAAATAATTAACACCTTGTTTCATTACATCTATCATTTAAGGAATCAGCTTTTTTGAACGTTTTCGTTGAATGAACGGTTTAATGACTCACTCAAAGACAGTCCATTGGCGTAAC
>JAPDVR010000024.1:35262426-35274926 GCA_026230005.1 Gila orcuttii
CACACTGCCGTTCACACCGTCACACACACACTGCCGTTCACACCGTCACACACACTGTCGTTCACACCGTCACACACACACACTGCCGTTCACACTGTCACACACACACACTGCCGTTCACACCGTCACACACACACACTGCCGTTCACACCGTCACACACACACTGCCGTTCACACCGTCACACACACTGTCGTTCACACCGTCACACACACACACACTGCCGTTCACACCGTCACACACACACTGCCGTTCACACCGTCACACACACACTGCCGTTCACACCGTCACACACACACTGCCGTTCACACCGTCACACACACTGCCGTTCACACCGTCACACACACACTGCCGTTCACACCGTCACACACACACACTGCCGTTCACACCGTCACACACACACTGCCGTTCACACCGTCACACACACTGTCGTTCACACCGTCACACACACACTGCCGTTCACACCGTCACACACACTGCCGTTCACACCGTCACACACACACACTGCCGTTCACACCGTCACACACACACTGCCGTTCACACCGTCACACACACTGTCGTTCACACCGTCACACACACACACACACTGCCGTTCACACTGTCACACACACACACTGCCGTTCACACCGTCACACACACACTGCCGTTCACACCGTCACACACACTGTCGTTCACACCGTCACACACACACACTGCCGTTCACACCGTCACACACACACACTGCCGTTCACACCGTCACACACACACTGCCGTTCACACCGTCACACACACTGTCGTTCACACCGTCACACACACACACTGCCGTTCACACTGTCACACACACACACTGCCGTTCACACCGTCACACACACTGTCGTTCACACCGTCACACACACACACACTGCCGTTCACACCGTCACACACACACTGCCGTTCACACCGTCACACACACACTGCCGTTCACACCGTCACAAACACACTGCCGTTCACACCGTCACACACACTGCCGTTCACACCGTCACACACACACTGCCGTTCACACCGTCACACACACACACTGCCGTTCACACCGTCACACACACACTGCCGTTCACACCGTCACACACACTGTCGTTCACACCGTCACACACACACTGCCGTTCACACCGTCACACACACTGCCGTTCACACCGTCACACACACACACTGCCGTTCACACCGTCACACACACACTGCCGTTCACACCGTCACACACACTGTCGTTCACACCGTCACACACACACACTGCCGTTCACACCGTCACACACACACTGCCGTTCACACCGTCACACACACTGTCGTTCACACCGTCACACACACACACTGCCGTTCACACCGTCACACACACACACTGCCGTTCACACCGTCACACACACTGTCGTTCACACCGTCACACACACACACTGTCGTTCACACCGTCACACACACACACTGCCGTTCACACACACTGCTGTTCAAATGTTTGGGGTCGGTCCGATTTTTTATGTTTCTGAAAGCTCACCAAAGCTGCATTTATTTGATCAGAAATACAGTAAAAACATTGAAATATTATTCTAATGTAAATCAGCTGTTTTTTATGTGAATATATAGTAAAGTGTAATTTATTCCTGTGATCAAAGCTGAATTTTCACCATCATTACTCCAGTCTTCAGTGTCACATGATCCTTCAGAAATCAGTATAATATGATGATTTGATGCTCAAGAAACATTTATGATTATTATCAGTGTTGAAAACAGTTTCTTTCAGGATTCTTTGATGAATAGAAAGTTTAAAAGAACAGCATTTATTTGAAATAGAATCTTGTGTAACATTATAAATGTCTTTACTGTAACTTTTGATCAATTTAATTAATCCTTGATGAGTAAAAGTATTGATTTCTTTCCCACAAAAAATAAAATAAAAATTCTTACTGACCCCAAACTTTTGAACGGTAGTGTTTAATGTTACAAAATCTTTCTATTTCAGATAAATACTGTTCTTTTGAACTTTCATTTCATCAAAGAATCTTGAAAAAGAATTATACTCAACTGTTTTCAACACTGATAATAATCAAATGTTTCTTGAGCATCAAATCATCATATTATACTGATTTCTGAAGGATCATGTGACACTGAAGACTGGAGTAATGATGCTGAAAATTCAGCTTTGATCACAGGAATAAATTACACTTTACTATATATTCACATAGAAAACAGCTGATTAAAATTATAATAATATTTCACAATATTACTTTCAAATAATCAAATAAATGCAGCCTTGGTGAGCAGAAGAGACTTCTTTCAAAAACATAAAAAATCTTACCGACCCCAAACTTTTGAACGACAGAGCCATGAGAATCAACCAAACAGAGGCTTTCGACACTTCTTATTTCATGCAGTGTTTATTATAATGATTTATGGGTACACATCATTATTGTGTTAATAATCTTGAATCAGAATAAGTTCCTTTTCAGCATCTCTTCTCTTCTCTGATGATGTGGGCGGGGATATAACCTGTCACTCACATGAGATCAGCCAATAGCAAACCACAACCATCCAATCAATTCCTCACAGACACGATCAAGCCCCGCCCACATGTGTTCTTGTTCGCTCACCTTTCATGACCACTCTGACTTTAGAGATGGACATCTGTCCGGTGATGTCCGGGGGATTCTTCACGTCGCAGCTGAAGGTCCCGTTGTCCTTGAACTGCATCTGGATCACGCGGATCGACGCGTCCTTCTTGTTCATGTCTCCGGCCCATTCCACACGGGACTTAAACTGCGGGAGCGAGCCCGGAAAATGCTTCCCACCAGAGTGATAGAAGATCTGCGGAGGACGACAACATCCACGATGATCATATGATGCCTGATATTATTATACATGCATATGTGAGCCTGAACCACAAAACCAGTCACATGGGTCATTGAAACTGAGTCAGCTGAAAGCTGAATAAATTGATGTATGGTTTGTTGTAGGACAATATTTGGCTGAGATACGACTATCTGAAAATCTGGAATCTGAGAGTGCAAAAAAATCTAAACATTGAGAAAATCGTCTTTAAAGTTGTGCATTTATGTGCGCGATTGTGCTGCATTCACTTACAAAAATAAATGTTTTATATTTTCACGGTAGGAAATGTACAAAATATCTTCATGGAACATGATCTTTATTTAATATCCTAATGATTTTGGCATTAAAAAAATCGCTAATTTTGACCCATACTGTGTATTGTTGGCTATTGCCACAAATATAGCCGTGCGACTTGTGACTGGTTTTGTGATCCAGGGACACGTATTATAGATGAAGACTCACTGAAGTGGGCTGTCCCGTGTCTCCCTCCGCTAGGAAATACCACGTCACTGAAGCCGAACTTCCGACCACCTCTTTAGACTTAAAACTACAGCTCAGAGTCGCTGTGGTCCCGTTCTCAACAAACACCTCTTCAGGAGTGAACACGTCTATCGCCGACACGCCTGAAACACAGACACACACCAGTCAGTCATACATCAACATATCAACACTACTGTGGTTTAAAACTGTTATTATTTCATGCTATTACGGCTCGGTTAAAAATATTTAAATTGAAATAAGGAATTGAAGTAGGACCATAATTATGTCATTACAATGTTATTATAATGTTATTAGTACACTAAAAATTAAGGAATGTGCAATTTCTTTTTTCCTTGAGAAAAGTGGACATGTATTGTCCTTCAAACTGGAATTGAATTGCAAGCTTGAGAATGGAAATCGAATCGTGAAATTTGTGTCAATGCCTAACTTACATGCTGTATTATATTTATATAACACGTCAATGAATGATACAGGCGTGACCTCTTCAAACAATATCATGGTATATTTTATTACTTAAAAAAAATCATTTTAAACCCAGACATAAAGGACACTATATAAAAACAGACCATGTAAATGGTGTTATTTAAGGATTTACACCAGATGATCATTAAAATACACGAAATAAAATAATTAATTCAGATTTGAGCCTTTTGTTCGTCTCTCCTGGTTTATTAAAGGAAACTCAAGCTGATAACTCAGGTATGATCAAATTAAACCTAAAACGTTTAAAAACACAATAGTAAGTGATTAAATTATGTGAGTTATTATTAATTAATCAAAGGAACTTTTCGTGAGTACATATGATATCATGTAATAGTAATGAGGGAGGCTAATGTGCTAACAGAACAATACGAGCTAACTTAAACTTCCTGATCTGAGAAACACTTTAAACACACGCACACTGGATGTATTTAAACGAGCTGCTTCAGAACATTAAATTAACACAAAACAAGAGTTGTTCTTTATAGACTCGCTTCATGTGATATTAATATAAAATCCCCAGATAATTATTAATGTTTACTGAAGCTAGCAGGTTAGCACGGAGCTGCGCTAACGCTCACATATGACGTCAAAACGCCTCAGAGAAATCAAACAGAACTTACCCGCGATAATAAACACCACAGAGACACACAATGAAACATAACTGTGTGTGGAAATCGGAAGCCTAATTTCCATCCTTTAGATTTCATAAATATCGCCCGAGTACCGGAGCCTCCTTGTTTGTTTACAGCATCAGACCGACGGAGTTTCCCGCTGATCTCAGATCAGACTCAGTGACGTCAGGACTAGTGCACCGAACACACCCTACTGGTCTCAGATCAGCTCTGATGTTCCGACTGTAATGATCTACTGATCTCAGATCGGATATTGGGTAACCAGTATTTTAATGTTGGTTATAATAAAGACTTGAATACATTTGCTTTGCATTCTGAACTTTGTCGCGAGAATTGTAATAAAAATAAATCTTTCACACTAACGTCTGTGTTTGATGATGAGACAATGAAAGTGAGATTCTGATTGTGATATTAGTTTTAATAATACTAACATTTTATTGATATATTATTATTATTATTATTATTATTATTATACATAATTGCATCACAGCTCTTTCGGAATAACACAGTATTTTATCATCTTTGCAAACTGTATATCCACAAATGTAAATTCACCAACAAGAAACCAATTTTTCTTGTGTTTTTTTTTTATAGTAATGTTTTTTATGTTTTTTGTAATAAGAAACCAAGTAGAACGACTTTTTGAATTTACACAACCTTTTACATGTATACTGTTGTTGATGTCTATAAATTAATTTTATACCCTCATGATCGGTCCTTTTTCTTATTTCTTTTTTTCTCTCGTTAGCAGAAAAAGTAGTTTTTTGTGTATTATGTTGACAATGGGTGTATTGTTGTTAATTTGTGTGTATTATACACACAAGTTTTGTATAAATATGTCAACTGTGTTTGTTTTTTTTTTGTTTTTGTTTTTTTTCAGCATTAATAAAAGTCCCCTCATAAAATAACTGAAAACAAAACAAAAGTCGTTTGCCGTTCTACTTCCGGTGTATGTCGGGCTAGTAGCGGATCATCGATCGTTACACAGCGGGTTTGACTCGCATTGTTATTAATCTTAATAATCCTCTATTATGGCGACTTTCTTCGGCGAGGTGTTGTCGGTGTACTCGAGAGCTGTCGAGGAGGATGAGTATGATGATATGACGAGGGAAAACGAGGAAGATGAACAGATCCGACAGGAAATAGAGGAGAAGAGGTAAAGTTATGCATTATATTTATTCATAATGCAATAAACTGTGTCCGTCCGTAACGTTTGATTTAAAGTCTTATTCCATCTGCTTTTTAAGAGACTAAATAAAAACACTCCTTTCGGTTTCACTTCAGCCGCGTGTGTTTCTGTCAAGCTGCTGTGAAATAAACAAGAGTTATTTATATATTTTTAGTTGTTTTGATCTTTTTAGTATTATTTTATGTACATATATTCCCAGCTTTGGCATTATTGTATTATTTACAGTCATGGCAATAAAGCAATTTTGAGTTTGAATATTAATATGGATCGTCACTGTATTGATCACGTCACAGATCAATCAATATATACACACACACACACAGTTTCAAAGCAGCATGTTAATTTTTACAATATCTTAATATGGGTTTCCATATGATCGATTATATCTTAATTATGACACAAAGTCAAAATTGACATACATGTCATCATAATTATGACATTAAAAAGTTTAAATTATGATAAGTTAAAATTATATGACTCTTAATTACAACTTTTTATGTCATAATTGCGAGATAAAAAGCTGAAATCATGACTCTCTATGTCATAACTACAACTTTTAATCACAAATTTTGGTCACAATTTCAACATTTTGTTTACAAAAGGTTGTTTTTTATTCTTATGCGACAGTCATAATTATGAAATTAATTATAGACAGCGGACTTAAATTTTCGATTTACTATAGAAATTTCCTATTTACATATTTACTGGTTTTCCTGTAGCTCAAACAGTAGAGCGTTGGTGCTTGCAACACCAAAGACATGGGTTCAATTCCCAGGGAAAGTAAGATGTAAATGTACTTGAAATGCAATGTAAGTCGCTTTGGATAAAAGTGTCTGCCAAATGCATACATGTAAATGTAATACTTTTTCTCATAATATGACAATCTGTCATAATTTTTACACTTTGTCATAATTATGATTTAGAAAAGCATGATTTTGTGGCGGGAATGGGCTTCATGTGAGCTGCGGTTGATAATGAAAGTAATTGAGTGTGTGTGTGTCTCAGGCGTGTGGATGTGTTGTGGCTCTCACACACAGACAGTGGGTCCCTGTCGTGTTCGGATCTGATCATCGCTGTGGGTCCAAACGCCACTGGTGAGAAACATCATGCTTCGCTCTAGAAATCCTGCAGAACCTGAGCTTGAGCTTCAGTTTCCCAGTTCCCCTGTTCCCCTGTTCCCCTGTTCCCCTGTTCCTCTGTTCCCCTGTTCCCCTGTTCTCCTGTTCCTCTGTTCCCATGTTCTCCTGTTCCCCTGTTCCCCTGTTCCTCTGTTCCCCTGTTCTCCTGTTCCCCTGTTCCTCTGTTCCCCTGTTCCCTGTTCTCCTGTTCCCCTGTTCCTCTGTTCCCCTGTTCCCCTGTTCCTCTGTTCCCCTGTTCCTCTGTTCCCCTGTTCTCCTGTTCCCCTGTTCCTCTGTTCCCCTGTTCCCTGTTCTCCTGTTCCCCTGTTCCCCTGTTCCCTGTTCTCCTGTTCCCCTGTTCCTCTGTTCCCCTGTTCCCCTGTTCCCCTGTTCCTCTGTTCCCATGTTCTCCTGTTTCCCTGTTCTCCTGTTCCCCTGTTCCTCTGTTCCTCTGTTCCCCTGTTCCTCTGTTCCCCTGTTCTCCTGTTCCCCTGTTCCTCTGTTCCCCTGTTCCTCTGTTCCCCTGTTCCCCTGTTCCTCTGTTCTCCTGTTCCCCTGTTCCCCTGTTCCCCTGTTCCCCTGTTCCTCTGTTCCCCTGTTCTCCTGTTCCCCTGTTCCTCTGTTCCCCTGTTCCCTGTTCCCCTGTTCCCCTGTTCCCCTGTTCCCCTGTTCTCCTGTTCCTCTGTTCCCCTGTTCCTCTGTTCCTCTGTTCCCCTGTTCCCCTGTTCCCATGTTCTCCTGTTCCCCTGTTCCTCTGTTCCCCTGTTCCCCTGTTCCCCTGTTCCTCTGTTCCCCTGTTCCTCTGTTCCCCTGTTCCCCTGTTCCTCTGTTCCCCTGTTCCCCTGTTCTCCTGTTCCTCTGTTCCCCTGTTCCCCTGTTCCTCTGTTCCCCTGTTCCTCTGTTCCAATGTTCTCCTGTTCCCCTGTTCCCCTGTTCCCCTGTTCCCCTGTTCCCCTGTTCCTCTGTTCCCATGTTCTCCTGTTCCCCTGTTCCCCTGTTCCCCTGTTCCTCTGTTCCCCTGTTCCCCTGTTCCTCTGTTCCCCTGTTCTCCTGTTCCCCTGTTCCTCTGTTCCCATGTTCTCCTGTTCCTCTGTTCCCCTGTTCCCCTGTTCCCCCGTTCCTCTGTTCCCCTGTTCCTCTGTTCCCCTGTTCCCCTGTTCCTCTGTTCCCCTGTTCTCCTGTTCCTCTGTTCCCCTGTTCCCCTGTTCCTCTGTTCCCCTGTTCCTCTGTTCCAATGTTCTCCTGTTCCCCTGTTCCCCTGTTCCCCTGTTCCTCTGTTCCCCTGTTCCCCTGTTCCTCTGTTCCCCTGTTCTCCTGTTCCCCTGTTCCTCTGTTCCCATGTTCTCCTGTTCTCCTGTTCCCCTGTTCCCCTGTTCCCCTGTTCCTCTGTTCCCCTGTTCCCCTGTTCCTCTGTTCCCCTGTTCTCCTGTTCCCCTGTTCCTCTGTTCCCATGTTCTCCTGTTCCCCTGTTCCTCTGTTCCCCAGTTCTTTTGTTCCCCTGTTCCCCTGTTCCCCTGTTCCTCTGTTCCTCTGTTCTCCTGTTCTCCTGTTCCTCTGTTCCCCTGTTCCCCTGTTCTCCTGTTCCCCTGTTCCCCTGTTCTCCTGTTCTCCTAGGGGTGGGGGAAAAAATCGATTCTTAGATGCATCGCGATGCGGACGTGGACGATTCTGAATCGATTCACAAATGTCAAAAATCGATTTTCAAAAAAAATGTGTTTTTTTTTTAGATATATATTTATAATAACGTAATATTGTCGGAACGCAAAAGACGGAACTCTGAAGCGCGGAAGTGCAGTGCCCGGACCGTCTGTGGCGTGTGCACATAACAGAGACGCGAAGCCTGAGCGCGAAATCCAAACACCCTCCTTGTTAAAAGCTGGCGTGTGGAAATATTTTGGCTTCTATGAAGTTGAAGGGGGAAAGGAGGTGGACAAGAGCCATACTAGTTGTAAGCTTTGTAGAATAAAACTAAAATATTTCGGAAACACGACAAATATGTGAAGCCATATGACACGTTTCCACCCAGAGGAGGAAAAACACTCGGTTTTGTGCTGCCTTGTCGAAAAATGCTGACGTTACCCAAGCGCGAATCGATCACAGAGAATGTTGATTCATTCTCTATTGTTTCCATAATGGTGTAAATCTCACAATATTATGACATCGTTATTTCATTTAAATTAGGGTAAGTGTATGAGGAGCATATTTTGATATTTTAAATGAACTAGCAATTATCACATTTGATATAACAAGTAAAAATGACATTATTATATGAAATACAATTATAATAAAATTTGAAGTTAAGTGTACAGTATACTGTACTGTTTTCATTTTTAAAACGGTGTGAAAAGTAAAAATTATCATCAAATATTCATCTTTGACCTGTCAAAGTTTCCTACAAGTCTCCACAGCAAGGATGCATAGATTTATGGGCGTGGTAAGCAGAAGGAAAATGAGTCTGCACATACGCATAACCAGTAAGTAGCACATCTCGATGGGTAGCATGAATCGTCAGAACGCTGGTCGTTGTTATATTATTAATTTACTATAAGTATGCTGCTAGTTCAGGCACACATTTATTTTCCTGTTGGTTCTTTGCAATGTTAATAAAATATATTGTACGTTAATTCTTTATTGGTCATTACTTTGTACTTTTAAAGCAAAGTATTTATATTCACACACACACACAAAAAGATTCAGATAATCGATAATCGCTTTAGCATCGAATCGCAGCCCTCTGAATCGTAATCGAATCGAATCGTGAGGTGCCTAGAGATTCCCACCCCTATGTTCTCCTGTTCCTCTGTTCTCCTGTTCCCCTGTTCCCCTGTTCCTCTGTTCTCCTGTTCCCTTGTTCCCCTGTTCCCCTGTTTCTCCGGTTCCTCTGTTCTCCTGTTCCCCTGTTTCCGTGTTCCCCTGTTCTCTTGTTCCTCTGTTCTCCTGTTCCCCTGTTCCTCTGTTCTCCTGTTCCCCTTTTCTCCTGTTCCTCTGTTCCCGTTCCCCTGTTCTCCTGTTCCTGTTCTCCTGTTCCCCTGTTCTCCTGTTCGTCTGTTCTCCTGTTCCCCTGTTCCTCTGTTCTCCTGTTCCTCTGTTCTCCTGTTCCTCTGTTCCCCTGTTCTCCTGTTCCCCTGTTCTCCTGTTCCTCTGTTCCCCTGTTCCCCTGTTCCCCTGTTCCTCTGTTCCCCTGTTCCTCTGTTCTCCTGTTCCTCTGTTCCCCTGTTCCTCTGTTCTCCTGTTCTCCTGTTCTCCTGTTCCTCTGTTCCCCTGTTCCTCTGTTCCCCTGTTCCTCTGTTCCCCTGTTCCTCTGTTCTCCTGTTCTCCTGTTCCCCTGTTCCCCTGTTCTCCTGTTCCCCATGTTCTCCTGTTCCCGTTCCCCTTTTCCCCTGTTCCTCTGTTCGCCTGTTCCTCTGTTCCCCTGTTCTCCTGTTCCCCTGTTCTCCTGTTCCCCTGTTCCCCTGTTCCTCTCTTCCCATGTTCCTCTGTTCCTCTGTTCCTCTGTTCTCCTGTTCCTCTGTTCCCCGTTCCTCTGTTCCCCTGTTCCTCTGTTCCCCTGTTCTCCTGTTCCTCTGTTCCCCTGTTCCTCTGTTCCCCTGTTCTCCTGTTCCTCTGTTCCCCTGTTCCTCTGTTCCCATGTTCTCCTGTTCCCCTGTTCTCCTGTTCCCATGTTCTCCTGTTCCTCTGTTCCCCTGTTCCCCTGTTCTTCTGTTCCCCTGTTCTTCTGTTCCCCTGTTCTTCTGTTCCCCTTTTCTCCTGTTCCCCTGTTCTCCTGTTCCTCTGTTCCCCTGTTCCTCTGTTCTCCTGTTCCCATGTTCCCCTGTTCCTCTGTTCCCATGTTCCCCTGTTCCTCTGTTCCCATGTTCCCATGTTCCCCTGTTCCTCTGTTCCCATGTTCCCCTGTTCATCTGTTCCCATGTTCCCCTGTTCCTCTGTTCCCATGTTCCCCTGTTCCTCTGTTCCCATGTTCCCCTGTTCCTTTGTTCCCCTGTTCCTCTGTTCCCCTGTTCCCATGTTCCCCTGTTCCCATGTTCCTCTGTTCCCCTGTTCCCATGTTCCCCTGTTCCTCTGTTCCCATGGTCCCCTGTTCCTCTGTTCCCATGTTCCCATGTTCCCCTGTTCCTCTGTTCCCATGTTCCCCTGTTCCTCTGTTCCCATGTTCCCCTGTTCCCATGTTCCTCTGTTCCCATGTTCCTCTGTTCCCCTGTTTCCATGTTCCCCTGTTCCTATGTTCCCCTGTCCCCATGTTCCCCTGTTCCCCTGTTCCCATGTTCCCATGTTCCTCTGTTCCCATGTTCCCCTGTTCCCCTGTTCCCATGTTCCCATGTTCCCCTGTTCCCCTGTTCCCATGTTCCCCTGTTCCTGTGTTCCCCTGTCCCCATGTTCCCCTGTTCCTGTGTTCCCCTGTCCCCATGTTCCCCTGTTCCCCTGTTCCTGTGTTCCCCTGTCCCCATGTTCCCCTGTTCCCCTGTTCCTCTGTTCCCATGTCCCCCTGTTCCTCTGTTCCCATGTCCCCCTGTCCCCATGTTCCCCTGTTCCCATGTTCCCCTGTTCCCCTGTTCCTCTGTTCCCATGTTCCCATGTTCCCATGTTCCCCTGTTCCTCTGTTCCCATGTTCCCCTGTTCCTCTGTTCCCATGTTCCCCTTTTCCCATGTTCCCCTGTTCCTCTGTTCCCATGTTCCCCTGTTCCTCTGTTCCCATGTTCCTCTGTTCCTCTGTTCCCCTGTTCCCATGTTCCCCTGTTCCTATGTTCCCCTGTCCCCATGTTCCCATGTTCCTCTGTTCCCATGTTCCCCTGTTCCCCTGTTCCCATGTTCCCCTGTTCCTCTGTTCCCATGTTCCCATGTTCCCCTGTTCCTCTGTTCCCATGTTCCCCTGTCCCCATGTTCCTCTGTTCCCCTGTTCCCATGTTCCCCTGTTCCCATGTTCCCCTGTTCCTCTGTTCCCATGTTCCCCTGTCCCCATGTTCCTCTGTTCCCCTGTTCCCATGTTCCCCTGTTCCTCTGTTCCCATGTTCCCCTGTTCCTCTGTTCCCCTGTTCTCCTGTTCCCATGTTCCCCTGTTCCCATTTCCCCTGTTACTCTGTCCCCATGTTCCCCTGTTCCTCTGTTCCCATGTTCCCCTGTTCCCATGTTCCCATGTTCCCCTGTTCCCCTGTTCTCCTGTTCCTCTGTTCCCCTGTTCCCATGTTCCCCTTTTCCTCTGTTCCTCTGTTCCCATGTTCCCCTGTTCCCATGTTCCTCTGTTCCCATGTTCCCATGTTCCCCTGTTCCTCTGTTCCCATGTTCCCCTGTTCCCCTGTTCCGCTGTTCCCCTGTTCCTCTGTTCCCCTGTTCCCCTGTTCCCCTGTTCCCCTGTTCCTCTGTTCCCCTGTTCCTCTGTTCCCATGTTCTCCTGTTCCTCTGTTCCCACGTTCCCACGTTCCCATGTTCCCCTGTTCCCACGTTCCCCTGTTCCCATGTTCCCCTGTTCCCCTGTTCCCATGTTCCCCTGTTCCCCTGTTCCCCTGTTCCCGTGTTCCCCTGTTCCTCTGTTCCCCTGTTCCTCTGTTCCCCTGTTCCTCTGTTCCCCTGTTCCCATGTTCTCCTGTTCCTCTGTTCCCATGTTCCCCTGTTCCCCTGTTCCCATGTTCCCCTGTTCCCCTGTTCCTGTGTTCCCCTGTCCCCATGTTCCCCTGTTCCCCTGTTCCTCTGTTCCCATGTCCCCATGTTCCCCTGTTCCCCTGTTCCCATGTTCCCATGTTCCCATGTTCCCCTGT